>VZRO01004053.1:134856-147918 GCA_013397915.1 Daphoenositta chrysoptera | reverse complement strand
AAAAAAAAAAAAAAAAGACTGCAGTCAGATACTTGCAGCCACACTTGCAGCCCAACACAGCAGGATGCTGCAGCATGACCACACTGATGCCATTTGTCCCCACCTTACCAAGCAGCCTTAGCAGAAACCAACCCCAAGGCCTGCCAGACATTTAGTGCAGGGTGGCCAAGGAGCACAAACCATGAGGGGTTTGTAACCTGCAGGTAACTGCTCCTCTGGCACACAGCACACAGGAATCTTCAGCACAAGTGTGTAACACACCAGAAATTACAGACTTTGATTCTACTATGGCACTGAGACCAAAGAAAAGGGCAAGGGTTTTGAATGCATGGATGATGCCAGACTGAGTATACTTGCGACAAAAATCACAACATACTAAAGGAGATTTTCAAAAGTGCTTCAGAGATAAATTCAAAGAACTTGTGCAAACACAACATTTACAAAGCTTACAGATTTTAAACTTAAAACACAGGAAAAAATTAGAGCAGAAACAGGAAGATCTGAGTTCCCCTAAATGTCTGCAGAGCTTAAAACCAGAGTTATAAAATATTTCCCCTCCCAGTCTTGTTCTCTGTAGATTTCTGTTCTGTTTTCTAGCCGGATCCTAATCTTTCAGATTATGACTTTATATCTGATTTCACTGTTCATTACATCTACTGTTCCTTTCCTCTCTGCTACTTCACTCTATTACCTCCCTCCCTGTCCAACTGCACCTATAGAAACATCTCAAACTTTGCCATTTCCTCTTGCTTAGTCAAAGCTCCATTACAGCTGGGGCCTTCACACACTGCTGGATAGAAATGTTCTTCTGCTACTCGGCACTGAGACAAGTGTTACAGATAGAGGGCAAAAAGCTCTTTTTGCTGCTTCATATGGTGGATCTTGACATTGGTAGTCTATCTTCTTTCATAAGCAGAACTCCCACAGACTTTAAAAGGAGACCTGTACATTTAGGCAGAGAGGAACATTGGAGTCAAGATCCACCCATGCAGATCTGAAGATAATTTTCATTAGCTAGGAAGTCAAACACAGAGACATAAAAAGTTTTGACACAGAGTCATCTCAACTTGGCTGCGAGTTTCTGATGTGAAAAGCAAGAAGTTCTATAGCCTAGAAAACTGTAAAGCACTGGAAAACCTAGTTACCAGGAGGGCAATTTCATTCTTTATGTAGCGTTTCCCATTTGAATGCTAAGTAACCACCGGAGGGAAAAAAAAAAAAAGAATTACACATTCAACAAAGGAACTCAGCTGCAACTACCAGGCACTTCCCAAGTATATGAAATGTAAGCTGTGCACAGTGCCCTGCAAGCCTGGGTGCCAACCATGACATTATGGTCCTTTTGCCACTGGTGATATTGCTGCCTATCAGAGAAAATACACACCAGGAATTAAGAAACATCCCTGATACTGAACCATCCATATCCCGTCCTTCATGCTGTGGAACACTCGTTCCAGCAGGGGACTCCACTTGACCAAGACAACACAGCAGCAAGTCACTAATACATCATTAACATGCACTGGTGATTAATTAGGTAACATCTGACCAATAGCCAGGACTCTCAGCTGCCTTTGCCTGCCTCAGCACACAAACACATTTACAGCTCTCACATTAATCCAAAACGTACCCCATTTCCCCCAGCAAGCACAGGCCAAAGGGGGCATTCCAATCTGTTGCACAGCACAGTGTGGAGTTACAGCGTTTCCATTTCCAGTGTGCACAGCGTGCTTGAAATTAGACCCAAATTTCTGCTTTGCAAACAGCACGCCATAAACATTCCTGCAGTGCTACAAAGAACACCCAAACACAGCCACTTCCATTTTTTTTTTAAGATTCCCATTGCTTCTGCTTTGTACATAGTGTATTTTTTACTTTCTTCAAAAACTTTGATTTAGTGTGCTGTGCATCTATGCACTTGAAAAAACATCCTGAGTTATGATTGACTGATGTACAGCTGTTTAGGGACCAAAATCTTAATTCCATTGCTTAATCACTGCTGTACATTAGCCTATTAACAGAGGTCTGTTTATTGACTCTGCTCTGTGCCAAGTGCTTACGGTGGCTACTCTGCAGTCCCCAGGGGAGGCTCTCCACACATGTACCACAGGTAACAATTCCTGCTGAGGCAGCACCGTGCTGTTCTTCCAGCTGTTCTGGTGCCATCCTGAGAAACAGGGTCAACGCTGGCATCTCATTTATTTCCTGATGCTTGGCTTGCAACCTCTTCCCTCTAGAGACAGCACTGCTCACAAGAGCACTTTACTTTTATTGCTCCGGTTAAGCTCTTTTGTTCTTCAGAGGAGGCTGCTCAGCCCAGCAAGACCCACAGCTCAGGCTCTCCAGCAGAAGCAGTGTTTTGGTTTGCTTGAAAAAACCAGCCTTCTCCCTTTGTCACTGCTGGATTTGCACTTTGCTCACCCAGTTCCATAACAAAACTAACTCACATGGCATTTACAAGAGCAGTTTTTTTACTGCTGTGCCTCTCATGCTCAGAAATGCTCTGCCCCACCTCAGCAGCAGGCAGAAGAGCCCAGCTCTCCAGGTGGACTGTAGAAACCTGCTCAGGGGCTTCTGCAATTACTCAGGAACGTCCTTGCCCTGAGCTTGTAGATACATCTTGATTCACTGGCTGTCAGAGACAATTCTGTTTCGTGTCTTCCCAAAAGATTACTGGATTTTGATTAAGAAAGGTCAAGGGCAGCTTTTCCCTTTCAATATAAAGAGAATGACTTGAGGAAAAAAATACTCATCACCTAGCACCAGGACTTTTATCTCCACTTGAAAAATTAGACTGCCTGAAATGATGGAAGGCTTAGGGCAGGGTATGCACAGAAATGTTTTCATGCAAATAAAATCCTAAATAATTTATCTACATGCTATAATTTTACATCCCCAAAAAAATTGTAGGGTTTTTTGTTTGGTTGGGTTTTTTGCAGATGTCTTAGCAGGAGAACAAAACACAAAGCTCACGTAGCCAAGTCTCAGATAATACCCATTTGCCAGAACAATTTTAAATGCACATTGTATTACTGACCCAGCATACCAGAGATTTAGATTAATCCTTAACGCTTCAATACATTCCCCAAAATAACTTTCCCAATATTTGATTTTGCTTTGAAGGAAAGTGTGTCAGAGATATAATTAGCTCTAGCTGCAGACTCCAAATCTCTGCCTGGCACTGCTCTCAGTACAACACACCTCCAGCCAGTGTGAAATTGGTATAGCTACATTGAATCTGCCACATACAACTGAAGTACTTCACACCAGCTGAGGATCTAAGTATATATGCATAAATGAGGGGAAAATACAGTTTTTACCTGGAATAATAATGCTGCAGAACACACAGGATCCTGGGCTGAGTAAAAGAAATGACAAGTTCATAAGAAATACATTCTTGTAATTGAGTTTAAGGCACTAAATAACCACTGTCTTCTAACAGAGAAGCAGATGCATGGTGGGTATCCCTATATTAATTAGGAATAAGACTGTCACATGGATTTTAATGAAATAAAGTTATGTCTATGGCTTCTCTAGAATATTAAAGTCAATTTATCTGAGGAAGACAAGTAATGGCTGGCTTTTTGTAGGAATTGGAGCAGTTCATTAAGGAAGGTAGCAGGAGTTAACACTGTCTGAACAAGCTCTTATTTTTTAAGGTATAAATTTTGAGACTCTCGATTACCAAGACAGAACTGCAGAAATCCAGCAGGCTGATAGAAAAAACCACAAATTACTACCTTCACACTAAAGCACCATGTGCCCTGTGGCTGTAAGCACAAAGTACAGACAACACTTAAATAAAATACTCAGCAAACCCATTTTTCTCAGATACAAGCTCCCAAACACATTTAACTTAATGCATTTGGCCATCTGGACATTACCTACAGCACAGCTTAGGACAACTAATGCTCCACATTCTGGGTTGCTAAATGCCACACTAAAAAATAAAACTTAAATGGGAAGCTTTTAGCTCTCCTAGTCCAAAGCAGAGACTGCCAAGCCCATTAGCACCTAGGAAAGCAAACATCCAGGTCTCTGTCACTGGATGTGACAACCCCCAAGTGCACTGAGCAGTTCAGCAGCCAGCCAGCTCCAAAAGCTAAAGGTTTCCATCTCCTCTCACCTGTGGAGGCTCATTAGACCAATCCTCAGGAAAACCAACAGAAGAGCATATTGGTGTTACCTTAACCCCCCAGTTTCAGTGATGAAAATACCCATTTCACACACAATAATTAAAATTTCAGATTCTCCCACTGTATGATAAGAAGCATGAATTCCAAATCACAGCTTTTATTTAAAATTATTAAATTTTGGATGAAACATGAGGTTCCTCTTTGGGCTCTCTAATGAGAGCAAACACCTCAGCCCTTTCCACTACCAAATGTCTGCTTGACCACTCCAGCCCCAAGTCTCCTAGGCAAAGGGGACAGGACCTGAGTCATGACTTGTATTTGCTGTACAGCCACTCAAACATGCAAGTTTCTGGTTTTCCACCTTTCACACCAACAGTTTCAGCACAGATAATGAAATTTAATTCTTCACTCACTACAGAAGACCACTGAGATGTTTCACAGTATGGGCCTGATGCTCTGTGTGGCCTTTTCAGAAGTGTTACAAGCTTGTGTTTGAAAACATAGCTGCAGAAGTTCCCTTTGACTACTTCAGTGCAGTAAGGGCTGTAACAAGACAAAGGCAATGGCTAGTTTTGATACAAGCAGGATTTTAATTCAATCCAAGTGTTTTCTGTACAACAGAAAGGTTTTATACAAAAGAGGAAGCATTAATTCAGTTGCAAGAACAGGCACAAAGAAGTTTCTGAACCCTAGTGCTTTAGAAAGCCAAGAATTTTTTTGAAAAGCCAACCATGTGAGGCATTGTTATAGATGTTATAATCCTGGTTTGGGTCAGTCTCCATCACGTACAGCTCTCCTGCATGGACATCCTGGAAGTTAGCAGTGAAGTTGTTGGGATCAAAGGGAACCCACAGAGTGTACCTGTAGTCAATGGTACGCATGGAATAGCCCATGATCCTGATGTCCTTCAGCTTTGGCTTGTCAGAGTTCCACTGGGGACTGTCTGCAGGCCGGGGGTATTGGCTGAAAGCAACAGGTTCTTCATTAAAACACCTGTCAGTGTCACCACACCCTTCCCTGCCTTCCTCCACCTCTTCTTCAGAGGCATTAAAATAGTGGACAATGCTTGTCCCCTCGGTGCACAGCACAACACCAAACGATGTCTCTGGGCACACAGGAGGAACCTGCAGGCCAGCAAGCTCTGCCAGTGTTGGAAACACAGACACCAGCTCCACCACTTTTTTACTTTGCCCTAGAAGAAATAATATCAAAATATTCGTTATGGAACAGGATGGTTGGACAACAACTCTTTCTAATAATTCAGTTGGTGTTTTATTCAAAGTGCTCTGTACTGATTTTTGGGGATACCAAAATCAAGGCAATTAAGGGGTGGCAGTAAGCTCTGAAGATGCCAGTCTCAGCACTTACAACATACTTTTAACAAGAAAACTTTTGCACTTGCATTTCTCCATTAGCCTTGGAGACAATCATATACATTAGCTTGAAAAAGAACTCTTCAGAAAGACCAAGTAAATTCCCAAGGTGCCTGGAGACACATCACCACCTCTATGTACCCACTGCAAACAAGAAATAAGCACTGGAAATTTACCTTGAGGTGCTGAGCCTCCAACATGGCTAAAAGGGTCGAGGTAGGGGAAGACCCTTGCTCCCTGACTGACAGGGGAAGTTGTCATTCCTGGGACATAAAACATCAGTGGCACACGTGTAGCAACGTCAAAATTGCTGTATTTTGCCCATTCACCATGTTCTCCCAGGGACCAGCCTAGGTGACAAAGAACACAATTCAGAGCAGATACTGGGTTGTAATTTAGTAGTCATTTCTTTTTCACTGTAAATTGACTCTGACTGTTGAGGCCACTAGTCTATTATAAAGGTTATATTAAAAGGTAAATAACAATCTGTGTTTAGATATAACAAGACTTTTCTCTTATGTGAAAGCTATTTCAACAGCCACCTAAATCTTGCAACTTGATACTCTTTTATAAAGGAAATAATTACACCTTTCCTTATTTCTCCTACTCTAGATTAGAATTAGGAAATTAGCATTGAAACAGCAGAAAAGAGGAATTGGGGTGTGCCACAGTGCCTGCAAGAGTCTCCAGATCAATTCCACAAGGCATTCATTTAAGTTTTGGGCAGCTGCCAGCTCTGCAATACTCCTGTTAACACTGTAGCTGAACATCCCTTGGAGCCAAGGCTGCTCTCTATGCCAGACTGCCATATCAGGACATTACCCCTGAGGAAGCAGTAGAGAGAAAACTTTTCAGCTCTCCTCTTCCTCTTGAAAGAGATGCCAACATGACTTCCTTCCAGGCAGATACACTGCCAGCTTCACTTTGGGGGAAGACAAAGGAACTCTATGACAGCTAGGTTAACACATGTTTTTTCTTGATCACTTTGCCAGCCATGGTACTGGAAACACCATTTGTTTACAGTTATCCATAGCAAGAAAAATTCAGTTTACAATGGAAAGTCAAGTCAAAGTGGCAAGTCAGATGGAACATCTAGAGTCACTTTAGTACTGAAAGTATTCATCCCATTGCTTCTACAACTCATAAGAGTTTGTTTATACATACATGCTCACAGAAGTCAACCCAAATTAACTAAATATGTGACTTTAAATTGATGTAGTTAATTCACATCCTAACTGGTTTAGATCAGCTAAGCCATCCCCCAATTAAAGGCATCATGACAGGGCTATTTTAATGAATATTAGAGTATTGAAACAAGCATTAAATGCCTGAGGTATTTGTCTCACAGCTCAAACTAAGTTTTTTACCACTGGGATCCAGAGTGTGCAGGATCTCAGCTATGAGAGAGAACCATATCCCTATCAGTTTAGATGCTCTGCAAGCAGCAATGACAAGTGTAAGAAAACACACTTGAGCAGTTAATGAGAAAGCCTGTTACCCACTGTACCAGATGGCTTTCTACAAATGGTAAGGGGGGAAGAGTGGGGCCTGTCCTTTCAGAGCACTGCTCCCAGCAAGAGCCACTCCCTGGGTAGGGGGTGGGCATACAGCAAGCCCAGCCCCGTGTCCTGGCAGGCAGCCTCATCCCTCACCAGCAAACCCTCAGCCCAAATAAAGTGTCTGTGAGGGGACAGAACTGTGCAGCCACAGAAGGCAGTGCCAGTCCCTTCAGTCTGTCTCAGACAAGCCAGAGGTACAAGGTATGACAGCTCTGCTGGACATTATAGAAACACACACTGGATTAATATGCCAGCACTGAGTTGTTCAATGAAGTTCTTAACAGAGGGCTCGAGAAAGATTTAAATGCTTACCATGATCAGCAGTAAAAACTACTATTGTGTTATTTGAGAGTCCTACATTATCCAAAGCATTCAGAAGCAGGCCAATCTGCACATCCAGGTAGGAAACTGCTGCATAATAACTCTGACGAATCTGCAGCTGCAAGTTAAGAAGACAAGAGAGAAAAAAAAAAAAGTTTTTCCCCAGACACATACAGCAGAACCAGGGGGTAGCTGTGTAAAAGAACTAAAGAACTCTACCTGTAAAGCTTTAATTTTAATTGTCTGTAGCGCAATTAATGTCCCAAAAAAGGTAAATTGGGAGGGGGCAGTTAGAAAATTCCAGCTCCCAGAAGTACTTTCAAGCAAATCATTGCAAACCAATCCATTCTGCTTCTCCTGATCTAGCCAGTGCACCTAATTTTGGCATGAGCACTGGTGAGTCAAGGAAAAATCTTGCAAAAGAGGATATGCTGGGTGCTGGCTTGAAACAGATAAACTCAGATAAGGAACACAAACACAGCATTGGTAGCTGCTACATACATTCCCTCAGATACAAACTGAACTGCAGTGACAGTGAAGGTTTGCCTACAGAGCCAGAGGTGACAGTATGCATGGCAGGGAATTCATAATATTTGCAAATGGTCAGTTGCTGAATAACTGGGAGCATCCAAGAGCAGCTGACTCCTCCCCTGGATTTGAACAAGTGAAGGCAGTTTGACTGCAGAGCACGGTGTTGGCAGCTTACCTGGAAGTCATCTGGAAGTGGTCCATAAGGGAAACTAACATTTAGTGCTTTCACATCATCCCTCTGCCTGATATCCGTCCAGGGGTTGTATGCCACAGAAGGCAGTTTCTTAGGCACCCAGGGATCTGGGGCTAGTGTCATATTTTCCAAGGGGTACAACTTGAGAAATTCCTTTACAACACAAAACACAGATAAAGACTGTCCTCACCTCTAAAATATACAGCCAATTTTGTATAAAAACAGCAACCATTTTCCCTTGCAGGACCCTTTAACGTTACAGTTTACAAGGCTTCATTCCCCTTCTGCCAGAGTGTGAAACACAGCAATAGTAGTCATCCCCAACCAATTCCTCAAAAATACTGAGATAGTAAGTACCAAAACCCAGCCTCCTGTATCTAAAACAACACTGCAATAAAAGGTCCAACACCACTTTCGCTGAAATCAGTAGGAGTTTTGCCACCAACTCAAACAGGGAATGAAATACAAGATCTTGTAAGGCCTCATTATGTCATACTCCATCAAGCTGAAGCCCATCTCCACGCAGTAGTAGTCACCATGATGGTGGTAGAAGCCTGGCTTTTGGCTGAGGAGTCACAATTCATTCTCATTAACCATTCTGAAATGCATCACAGGTTACTCCTGAAGTTACACCAAATCAAGGCTGGTTTCCAGCTTGCTTTCCAGAAACAGCAATAAAGCATTTGTGGGAACAGCTTTTAAAAGCAGAAGCAACATTTGTCTAAGTTCCCTTTCCTGCAGGCTCCAGTCTCCTCACCTGTGGGTACCTCAGTGGGATATGTGGCTTGTGGTAACCAACAGCCAGGAAGAACTTCTGCCTGTTGGTTTTCATGATGTTCAGTAAGCGTATGGCCTCCGCAGTGCTCTGAATATCAGGCAGAGTCCCCCCAGGCATTTCTGTCACATTCACTGGGCACACCAAGTTCGCATAAAGTTTTCCATCTTTTCCCCTACAAGTCTTCATGAAAAAAAAAAATTAGTTCAGTAACTTCTGTTAAACACAAATACAAAATCCTCTGTTCCGTAACTTTAAAACCAATTTGTTTCTACCAATGAAAGAATGCAACTTCCATGCCTATAAAAATGCAGAAATCCTCTCTAAAGCTGGGTAGATTAAATGTAGTCATACAGGACAAAAGCCCACAGCTTCTATGATGAATAGAATCTCTGATCTATTGGAGATGCAGCAGTAATTAGTTATCCTATATATATATCTTTTGATTCCTTCTGATCCCAAGAATTCATAGAAAGCTTCCTGGAAGCTACTGACTTAGTTTCTGAGCAAATGCCAGCAGTGGCTGATGTGTAATCAGTGAGGAGAGATAAGTTAGACTAAACAGTTGCTAGGGAAAGGGGCCTCAGCAGGGTGTTTGGGAGGGTTGCTAAATGAACATACTTTTCTTTATGTCATGGATGCAAACGCTGCTGTTGTTAAAACCAGTCTTTTTCCAGCAGTAAACACAAGACCAAAGCACTGCCAAGGCTGTCTGTACCCTGATGACTGCAGCTCCTGCTGGGCAGTGCACAGACTCCAACACATGATGCTAATGCAATGTTTGCATAAAGATAAACCAGATTCTTTTGTGTCACACTTAAGAGTAACAAACATTCTAAAAAGCTGGATCAGATTATAGTGTTTCAGATTATTTAAACATTATTTTCATTATGGCCCCTGCTCACTCAGTCTTGAGCTCTTTATCACATTAAGTTCACCAAAACTACTGACTATGTTTTGTCACTAGCTAAAGCAAAGCCAGATCAGTTGCAGGAGCAAGTTGGCAACCACACTTTTCAGATAAAGGAATTTGGGACCTAGACACAAATTAAGATCATTCTTGCTTATATCTCAGTAACTGAAGTTTCCAAACACCAATTTAGAAATACATAAAACATCTGCAGGACGGGCACATTGATTAACAAAACACACATCTGATAAGGTCTTCTTTTAGACAGCACAGAAACAAAGCGTTGAGGTGGTTAGTTGTTTCCCTGCACAAGGGTGAGCCTCAAAACCACAGAGCACAGCCTGTACCTAATACAAAGAACTTGGTTATATCCTGAAAACCCTTCTCTGTTAGAGTGGCACAAATCACACCTACCTTATCATTCTCATACTTTTCAGCTGAAGGATGAAAGGGTGGAATGGACCAGCTGTAGGGGTAGTCGTCACTGTAATTGGATGAAACCCCTGAAATGGATAAAGATATCAGAAATGCTCTAATAGTTCACTGAACCAGGAAGAGTTCAGACACAAGTTTAACTTGTCTTCAGTTGTTGGGGTTTTCTTTTAAATATGCTAAATGAAGAAACATTTCAAATGAATCTTTGACAACTGAGGAAAAGATAACCAAGAAATAGAAGTCAAAAAGTTTAAGACAGACATTTTTCCCTGAAATATACCTTTTACTAGTGAGAGAGACTCAAGCCTGTTGAAGAGCCTTACTTCAGGGAACACCACCAAAAACCCCCCAAAAAACAACAAAAAAATCCCCAAACCAAACCAAAAAAAATTTAAAAAAAAAATCAAAAACCCCCCAGGATTAATAACAGTCTTCATGCATATCCTTGATTAGCTTTGCTATAAACTGAAAGTTTATATATCCACAGAAGTTTAGCTCTAGGCTAAGGAACTATCAAAAAGAGGATCAGTATTACAGTATTTTTCAACTCAGTACTGTTACTGCATTTTAACTAGTGAACTAATTTCCTACTGAACTTGAAGCATAGACTCACAGCCTATTAGGAAACATGAAGCATGTACAGGCAGAACTAAGACAACAAGTAATTTCATTTTCAGCAGATAACTAACTTCCAGATGTATTTTTAGAATGTTAGACATTTATTCCCACAATTCCCAGACAAGTTGTGAAAATACCCATTAGATAAAAGTCATCTAATCCATTAATCTCTAACGCCTTAAGAACTTAATGACAACCACTGTAAAATCTGGCTTATGACTATGATTTAGGTTCTTAATATAGACCAGAATCACACATCGATACTTATGTGAGTTTGTGAGACTGTACACATCAAGCATTTCTATATTAAGCAAATGACAACACAAACCATACCTGGATGAAAAACCTTCCCCACAGACAGGGTCATGTAGCCGTTCTCCTTGAAATACTGGGGCATGGTGGAATAGTTTCCTGCATGGACTCTCCAGTAGGAGTAGAAATCATAGAGCCGGGTGGTGTCAGGCCTGCGGCCAGTGAGAAATGACACTCTGCTGGGAGCACACACGGCTTGCTGAAGAGAAAGACAGCCAAGGAGAGAAATTTGGAACAAAAACAAAACACACATACAAACGGACTTGGGCCTAGCTGGGTCATAACCATCTGAAAACTCGGGAATCACAGGGAAAGAGTTTCGTATCACTTCAAGCTGGAAGGAACAGTATCCTTATTAAGCATATCAATTCCAAACTGCAAGCTTTTAAAAAAGCAAGTCAGGTTCCATAAAGGCAGTGCTTTTGAAATCTGGTTGCTCACATCACACAGAATTAAGCAGCAGTGGCAGGTGGACTGTGCTGATAAAAGCCCAAGTCTAGTTGATCTGGACTGCCCTAAGAATAAAGAAAGGATAAACACAGAAGGTCTGGGTTACGGTCCAAAGGCCTGACCAATTCTGCTTCAGACTGACAAAAACCAAGAGTTATTATTTTGAAGTCCTATTCCCAAGCTGGAATTAGACCCCAACTTCTAATTTCTCAGCAGAGAGGAACTTGGGAATGTAGGCATGCTATGCAGAGTATTCAAGTGAAGAGCAATTAGTGAGATTTTGAGTCCTCTATTTTAGAGTGATGCTTACCACACAAACTGCCCCTTTATAGCAGTCTATAGAATTGATTCCCTCAAAAGATTAAAAAGTAAAATGATCTTTTATAAGCAGTAGAAAAAGAGAATTCTGATTTAGTAAAATGGCATTTTTAAGCAGCACTTGGCTGCTAACAGTGCAAATGCTTGAGTGGCATTCCACTCCTCCAAGGGCTATGCAAATACCATAATTTAAATGCCCTGTTTTCATTTTTCTCACCTTAGTAAAGATAGGTTCACAGACTACAGTTTCGCCCAATCATTCCTTTTCTACTGAAAATACTTAAAGTTAATAAATACTTGCTTTTTCCACTGGCCTGCCTAACACCTACTGTGATAAAAGCAATAATTATTTTGCATAGAGAAAACATGTTTAAATCATTTATCTCACCTGGGCATATGCATTGCTGAACACCATACTCTGAGAAGCAAGTTGATCAATGTTGGGAGATTTCACAAGCTTATCTCCGTAACAGCCCAAAACAGGACGCAGATCATCCACAACTATAAACAAGACATTCATGCCATCTATGAAGGAACAGAATTAGAAATAAATTAACCTGAGCTCCATTGAGCAGAGGATACTTTATGCCGATTTATCAATTTTCAACGCTGAAATACAGTTGAGAACAAAAATAAAATTACTAAAATGAGCAAGACTATCTTTGTAAGGGAATGTAAACAATGGGATTAATTCTTCAAAGACAGAAATTCTTATGTGGCCTAGACAGAAATATAGTGTTTTTTATTTCCCCTCCTATTTCATTGCTTGCACCCTTGGTATTTTCTCCAGGTGCTACAGTCGGCATCTCCTTGCAGCTAGCTAAACAAGGCTGGTGCAAAATAAAGAGGCATTTTATAGGTCTACCTGCTACCGAATTCTACAGCCTGCAAGCTTTGAGAGGGGTGTTAAACCACAGCTTCACAACACTGTTGTCCTGTATAATTCTGCATCGAAGAAATAAAACTATTTTTTTTCAATTAATGACACATGCATTTTTAAAACGCCCTCTCAAGGCTGTGGACTGTACTGGGGCTGGACCCGCGCACGACCCGCTCGCTGCCGCTGAGCGAAGCAGCAGCCTCCGCAGGGACACACCGAGCTCCTGGGGACACACCGAGCCCCTGGGGACACAC
>VZRO01004053.1:122276-134209 GCA_013397915.1 Daphoenositta chrysoptera | reverse complement strand
GGGGCCGGGCGGAGCCGGCCCGGGGGCGGTGCCTTCAACCACGGCCGGAGCCTGAACCCCGCCCGGCCCGACCGCCCCGCCGGGAGCGGCCCTTCCCCTTCCCCTTCCTCTTCCTCTTCCCTTTCCCCTTCCCCTTCTCCTTCTCCTTCTCCTTCTCCTTCCCCTTCCCCGCGCGGGGGCGCCGCGGGCCCGCCAGAGAGCGGCGCAGCCCGGCCGGAGCAGCGGCTCTGACCCGGGGGCTCGGCCCGGCCGGAGCAGCGGCTCCGTGACCCGGGAGGTCTGCCCGGCCGCAGCAGCGGCTCCGTGACCCGGTGGCTCGGCCCGGCCGGAGCAGCGGCCCCGCGATCCAGGGGCGCACCCACTGTTCGGGGCTGCTCGGGGCGCAGCGCTGCTCCTGCGGTTCCGGTCCCCGTTTGTTCTTGCACGAGTCTCAGCACCCGCCGCAGCGCCCTCGGAAAGGGAGTATCAGTGCCATGCTCAATAATTATTTCTTTCTCGTGGAAATAACGTTGTGGAATGAGGAAATCAAGGTTTAGTATTGAGTGAAAGTGTCTGAATACTTCAGTCGTATTTGTTAATCAGTGAACACTGTGTTTGGTCTTCAAACAAACGTTCAGTATTATTTCGGTGACGCCGATCTCCCTCAACTGAGAGAAAATTTACTTGGCTTAGCTTTCAATCTAACAGTCTGTTATGGGTAAGTCGACAATGTTTGAAAACTTACACAAACTAAAAAGCTCCTCATAACACTTAAAGTTGCATTAAGAACTAGTTTTATTAAAAGCTCTGCAATTTTTCATGGTTTCTATATTTAATTGCAGTAGAGAGAATAGATTAACTGTCAGTATTCCTGTACAAAATAAACTCACTGTTAACTACACTGATGCTTCCAATCAGCAGCTGTAAGATTATCAAAGACCAAAATGTATAATAAAGCTGCTCACAGGAAGATTTTAAAGTAATCAAAAGGCCATGACTATGGCATCTTACACATTTAACACGTAAACTGATGACAACCAATATTGAAAACAGCCAACATGCACTCGAATGTGAAAACCACTCTGACAATGATACATGTGATGGTATGTGCATTTTTCTATTTTAGCAAGTGATAGATGCACCTTTGAATACAAATGAAAGCTTAACAGTGAAATATGCTGGTAAATATCATTGTCTTTGGGACCAGGCTGTTAAAAAAGCCCAAAAACAACTTGAGAAAAAAGCCCCACTTACAGAAAACTAATGCATCTCTAATGGGAATCTATAATTTGGTTCTTTCTGTGCTTCAGGACTGTATTGGTTGCTCTTCCTTATAAAAATTAGAAGTTCTGAGACAAAAATGCTCTCATTTGTCAATTTTTCGTCACAGAGAATAGGATAGAAAATAATCTGCTTTTCTGCTCTATAAAGATTCCTACCTGAGGCCTCAAATACGCTGTGTATGCAATCACCATGAGATTACCAGGAATGCTGGCTACAATGGTCTGTCAGAATGCTGTTGTTCAGTGGGATGTGTGACTCAAAAGTGCAGTACATTGTGTATTACACAGTGTGTGCATACTTACTCAAGCACGTGTACTTCCTCTAAACTATTACAGTGAGGTTTATTTTTATGTGGATCTTACACTTCCTTCCTGCACACGCTGGAAAAGCCTGAATCAAATGAAGAACATTGTTACTACAAGTTCAGCTACTACTGAGCACACGACATGCAATCAACTCATGAATATTATTCAGTATATTTGATGTTTGCATATTTTGGAATTAATGTTGTGTATAAGCAGTATATCTCACAGGTATCAGCAACTCTCATGGATCAGCTGCTGGAAATGTATTGAACATTGCATCCCCAAGTGACACTTCTCTTCATTTGGAGACTTTTTATGCAAAAAGCCAAGGAATTATTTCGCTACTGCACATGCATTTAATTACCATAATGCTTGCCTCTTTCAAATGCAAATACACTAAGTGGTACTTGATATGAATTTCCTGGTTTGCCTAACATGAGCAAATAGCAATCTTATTAAGTTCAGTCCACTAGAAGAACAAATTACAGAAGAAAAATCTTTTTCAAACAGCACACAAGTTCTGATGCTAAAAAGCAAGTTGGGATGATGCCAGTGAATAATTGCAGACACTGAAATCACAGACCTTGGACAAACTGGTCTCACAGCTCAGATGTCCACTCCACCCCGGATGTATGGGCCTTTGAGCAGCCTGTTGTTCAGCTCCTGGACTAAACCACTGCTGGATGCAGAGTGCTGAGCTGGGAGTGTCACAGGAAAGGTTAAACCCTAAACCTTGGCTGAAGTGGCCGTACCTTGTACAACACTCCTTCTTACTCACTCTACTGGAAGTCCCAGGGTGAATGTCAGCCTTCTCCACCTACCACCACCACTGAGTATTAAATCGATTTTAAGCTTACCAATATACCAAGGCACATACCAAAAGTTTGGGGGGGTCTACAGCAGTGCTTGCACAAGTACTAGTAATGTAGATGAGGCCACCAACATAACAGCTACATATTTTAAAATCAACTATTTTCTATGACACACTCACATTAAGGCATGGTAAAAATACAGCACAGCATTATTTTTAGTGGGAAAAATCCTATTCATAGGAGTCTGTAAGAAATGGCTGTACTATCAGACCCACAGAGTTAATTATAAAGTATCATTTCTATGCCTGGCATAGCATTTCTATGCTGTCCAAGAAAGTTTCCTGTGACAAGGAAAATAAAGTGTGTTTTAAGACTCTGTGAATGTGGTCAGGCAATATAAAACAGCCCAGGTGTTGAGCTCTGCTTGGGAAGGATATCTCAACTCTTCACATGTGAAAGCTGCCCTTGCACGTGTTCCCCAATGATTTCACCAGAAGTGGCATTTGGCACAAAAGCACGTCTAAGGAATTTTTATGCATCACTCAGCAATTCTAAGAAACCAGGTTTTCACAAATGGTTGGGCACTGTGATCAGTTTACTCAAACTCCAAAAGAGCAAAGCAGTTTTCAATGAATCAATATAAGTAATCACAAATAGATTATTATTTAATTCTCATGCATTATAGAAAGTGACTAATCACTACAGGAAGCTTCTGGTTGGCAAATTTATTTATCCCTAATCATTATCATTATCAAAAAAGTACTGTTTTCCTTTTCATTTTATGGACTGCCACGAAGAAAAATTTACAAGCTGCCATGAAGAAAATGAGAGAGAGATCTCTTAAAAATATTAACACCTGCATTAATATCTGTATCCTCCTCTGGCACATATGGTGAGGAAGTGAAATATTATAGCAAACATGAACCCCTGAGACATAATGTTGATATATCTCTAAATAGCATTTTTATCTTTGAAGAATTCCATAGCTGTACTTTCAAAATCAAACCAATCATACTTTTTAAGCCATCTGTGAACATTAGCACTCAAGGGTAAGCTAAAAACATCGTATCAGAAGCATTAGCATTCAAGGGTAAGCTAAAAACATTGTATCAGAAGCATCTGCATAGACTTTCAGTTTGTTAACATTGTTATGATAAGATGGTGTCATTGTAGTCCCTCCTTGCAGCCTGAATTGCAGAGCTATGCAGTAGAAAATACATTGTAGACCTTAACTAATAACATTCCTAATCCAGAAATGCTCATTATAAGCCTGTATTTCCTACACAGTCATTTCTCTGTCTGAAGTGAGCCATGCAGATCTGTTCACCTGCAGTGTGCTCCCTCTCTCCCCAAGGCACAGGTCAGCGATCTCACACCATGAGTTTTCCCAAGGACATCAGAGCTGTTTCTAAGATCCTATTTAGATTTCTGAGTACTGGACAGCAGGTAAGGCAGATTCTGATATCACCACCAAAAGCAATGAATTAAAGGCACACCTCAGTCCTGGTTTCTCACATTTCCTGTTTGGGCCTGTAAACGTGGCAAATTAGACA
The DNA here is from genome assembly GCA_013397915.1 of Daphoenositta chrysoptera. Lineage (NCBI taxonomy): Eukaryota > Metazoa > Chordata > Aves > Passeriformes > Daphoenositta > Daphoenositta chrysoptera. The sequence goes on along the minus strand of VZRO01004053.1, from coordinate 130,276 downwards.
CTGGCAGCTCTGGCTCTGATGTGCTGGCCAGAGAAGAGTTGGGTGGATTGAGGAACTGGAGCTCTTCCTGACCCTCCCTACACCCATTTCAGGAAATGTGCCTACAACTGAGGTACTGCTCAAAGAAATCACACTGTCCCGAGTGCTTAGAGAGGGCCATTTCGCACGGTGCAGAAATAAGAAATAATTTCATGCACGTAGCCCTGACACAGGCAATTTCTCAATTTACACGGTGAGTACAATAAAAAGATAAGGCCTCCAAACAGGAAAGCCTGTGTAAACAAGATGTCATGTAAGGCTACTGAATTCTTTAATGTGGATAGCTGGCAAGGGTTGGTCTATTATTTAAACATCTACAAATTCTCTTTTGTTTGTTATTCGGGATTAGTAGTTGCTGCAGATTTTAGAGGGTATTTTAAATGGCATCCTCAGCATAGTAACAACATGCAGTTGTTAAAAACCCCAAAATAACCTGCCTCCCATTTATTTTTAATAGTGAAATCTATTCCCTCTATTTCTTCTATACCTTCTCTTCCCCTGTCTACAGCTGCCTTAGAGGGGAAATGAATAAGCTCATCAGTATTCAGGTATTGCTAACAGGGAGGTCACCTTCTTCTGTTAAGCAACTCTCAATTTCAAACTTTAAAACCTTGCAATTAGTAATTTGACAAGGACACCACAGTACACGACTACTTTGCTCTGACTAAGGTGATGCTTTCTGAGTGTAATTCTACTTACAAAGCATGAGAAGAGTGATTCCTGTGAAGGGGCAAATTCTACCTTTCGTATATGTGCAAACTGTGGGATGCAAAGCAAGTGTCATGAAGGTGGAAGCACAGGGGAGGATAAACAGGGATCTGTAACTAGGCAGAGCAAGGTAGAAATAAAAATTGCTCAAGGTTAGGATGAAGTGTTTTAGAAATTAGCATGGACTTGCTAATGAGGATTCTTTTAATGACACATTGTATCATGCTTGACTAAAACAAGAGTAGTAAGACTAAGAGACATAGAACTAACAATTGTAATTGTGTGTAAGAGGGTCTTTTTGATAGGATCAAATTCTTCCTTTCTCTACTATCTTCTCTCTTCACAGTTCACCTTAGAGAACAGAACCATGAGGCAAAAGACTCAGAACTACAAAAACATTTTTCTCTCAACCCCTGCAGACATTTCCTGCACTGCTCTGAGTTTACTGTGTACACAGTAGGACACTGGTTTGTTACTGTGTCAGTACGTTCCAAACTCTGATTTGTAAGACCTTACAAGGTCATCTACAGCTACTTATGAGTAACACTGCTTCATGTGCTGAAAATGGCCAATGCCTCCAGGAGCATCCCATCAACACGCCAGGGATGACCCCAGTACACAGCAAGCTCCACAGGAGGCTGTGTTCTTCTGGTTCTTGAGAAGCACCACAGTAATTTTCCCAAATCAATATGTAATACAGCAAGATATAATACACAAAGTATTCAGGAACTGGTACTACTCTGAGAGTGACTACAGGATGGAATAGTTTGTGTCTGGCTACTAAGATAATTATTCTACATTTCATTCTTTTTTTAGTGCAAAAGCAGAAAAACTCAGAGATTATTTCTGTCTAATCTGCATCCTTGATCTCCTACCACAATAAGTGTAGTGTACTGGATCGCAAAGACCCCATCCTGAGTTTACTCTTTTAAGCATAACACTTCAGCAAAGTAACTTGTCTGTTCTGGATACCATCATTTTCCCTCCAGTTAGTGAAACTTAAAGATGTTTTGAAGGAGCTGTTTGATGAACAGCTCAAACTAGTATGTCCTTTCCTCTTTTCCCTATAATTTTGAACCTGTGGTTCAAAAGGTTCAGGTAAAAACCACAAAGGGACAAGTGTGTTCTAGTATGTGTTAGTTCAAGTGAATAATATCTCTGATCACTTTTTATGCAAAGGACTTTCACATGTACCATGAAATGCTCTAGTGGCAATAAGCTTTGGAAAACAGATTTGCTGAGAGGAGGTAGCCATAGTGATAGCAGGGAGCAGCAGGATATGAAAACTCCAAATATCCATCAGAAGTTAAAAGGAAAACCAGAGGAGTAAAATAAAAACAAAGCCCCTGCAGGTCTTAAAATGTCAAACTGAATATAAATTATAACTTTATAAGCATTAGCAACCAAAAATAAGTATTGATCTTGCTGTCAACTTCCATGAAGGTGATAATCTTATGAACCTTCTTTTAAAAATAAATAAATAGAAACCACTTTGCACATGCTCAGCAGAAACTCCAGCCTTAGCAGAGCAAAATTTCTGCTGCTCCCGGCAGTCACAAAAGAGGCACAGAACCAAGCTGCTAAGAAGTGAGCAGTTGTGATCTGGTCACCCCTTCTGCACTGCTGCCTCTTGGGCAATGCCCCCGTCTGCCTTTGGAAGCAGGGAGTGGGGAGGCAACTGGGGGCTGAGCTTTCATGCTGTTTCAATACTTGGAGCACAAAAGTGTTCATCTCTTCACTGAGAATATTTCATCCCTTTGATAAAAGGATGGAATTACAGAACAGGGAGAAATGGGAGACAAACAGATTGTGAGCCAAGTTGTGGTCACAGTTTGTGTATCTAGAGCTTGATTTTCCAAACTTACTGTTGTTACATAACCCTGTAATAGAGGTTTGAATGAGCTCAGTCACTCACCACTGCTGCAGGTGCGAGTGAAGTAGGTCCCAGGATCTCCATCACAGATACCCTGTGGGTAAGGAATGCCAAGGGGAAAAAAGGACCAGTGAAGCCTGGCTTATACTCACACAGACACAAGGTAAAATTCTATTTCCTTAGGCAAGATCATTCTTTCTCTTCCTGAAATTCCTTGACTGCTTCACCTTTCACCTTCATCAGCAAAACCATACCCAAGATGATGCTTCACTAGACAGCTCCAACTTACTGCAGAAATATATGGGGGAAAGCAGCATGTGATCTTGTTGTTGAAAGTTGCTTTGCACAGATTGGCTGTATGAAAATACTTATATTTTAAAACACTTATTTTTTTAGGGATTTTTTTTCCTTGTAAGATATACACATGTTCACTATATATGTTATATATATAACAGATATACATGTTCACTAGAGAGATATATGAGATATATGAGATATACGTGTTCACTATAGTACAAGCTAAAAACCAGATGGCTGGTAGACTTTTGTGAAGCTGAAAGCCCAGGGAAGATAAATCACCTCATGCTGTCCTCTCACTGAAGTCATCCTTTGCGAGCATAGAGTTGGTAATCCAACATTCCTCTCTGGACCACTGAGCTGAAGCTTTCTGATTTTCTCTTATGTTTAAATTGGACAGCTCCCAGATAATTCCAAAATGTCATCTTGCTAGACCTCGGACCTGAAGCAAAGGTAAAAAAAAAGCTAATCTCCTTTGGTCTTGTTCACTTTCATTCCCTGTCTCCCATCCAATTTGGTTAACAATTGGTCTCCTATTTCATGGCTGATACATCAGAGACTTAAGTGAGCTGTATCATTTTTGGATATCTTTGTGTGTCTTTTCAATGTGGCGAGATGTAAGTCCTTGTCACAGAATAAAATGCAGCACATAGCTGGTTAAGTGTTTTATCTCTGTAAAAACCATGTAAATTTGCCACAACCATATTGACATTTAACCCAATGCTTTTCCCTGAATGCATTGCAAAAGGAGCTATGATATATCCAATTACTGATAAGATGAAGCCTGATTTATCCTTGTCTTGCATCACTGGCTAAAGTATGTGTTACACACAGTTAGTACATCGGAGTGCCAGAGCTGTAACTCACGTGCAACACTGCTGCAAATGATTACACTGCTGTGAGGCACCCTGAGTGGAACTCACCTCTTGTGTCCAACATCCAAAACCTCTTGTTTAATTTGGAAGTATTTACGCATTTATCTTGTTCTATCCCACTTGACTTCTGAGAGAAACCCAGAGGAGTCATGGGCAGAAATTGCATTTGAAGTCTGAGTTATCCAGACACACAGATCCTTGAGATTCTTGGAACACCTGACCCGTGTCAGTACTAAAGTTCCTAATCTGAATAATGCTGTAGGTAAAATTTCTGGGTGCCTTTACTCAAAAAAAGGAGTAATGTAAATAGTTAGAAGCTTAGTGTTCATCTGGAACATGTAGCCAAAGGTGGCTGAAAGTAAACAACTGCAAATAAGTCATGTTTTGTGCTGGATGGGTTTTAAGAATATAACAATATATTAATTTTGCCAAAACAATATGCATGATCTGATCCTCCATCAAAGTCTTGAAGGAAATTAAGAAGGAAGGAACTAAGAAGAAAGAAATTAAAAAGGAATTAAGAAGGCCTTGAAGGAAAAAAACTGGCTCTGATAAATCACTGCTATTAGGAAATTGATAGGATTTATTTATAGAACAATGATCCAATGCCTTCTTTTCGTGCTTTATCTTAAACAGCTACTAAGTACAGAGAAAGTTGTGCAAGAAAGCTCAGGGGTAGAGCAACATAAAAAATGAATAACTTTGAAGCTGTGGTGAGGCAGAAAAACCCCACAGACTGCATAAGAAGAGTGGCATGGAACACAACTTGCTTAAATGAGCTTCCTTGCAACAGGAGAACAAGTAATGAGTAAAACCAGCTGAAGAGTTTAAGATGGAAACATAGAGTATAAACAGACACATCTTTTGCAGGTGATGTCAAATCATTGTGTCAAATCCTGCTTAGGCCAAACAGCTGCACAGCAAAGCATTTTATAGCATCCCACTGGCAGAACAGCCTATGAAATTAATCGTGGTCAAGTATTGCAACTTGCTTCACATCACACTCACAGCTGGCATTAATATAAACAGCAACTTGCTGAACTGCTACATCTCTACAAATAGGTTTCAGGCAGGAGGACAGTAATTTAGAGGCACAACATACAACAGACAGAAGCAAATAGAATGATTTGAAGCCTTTGCCCTTGAACTAACTTCCCAAGTAGGACACAAAACAATATTATTGCAGAAATTATTGAAATTTTCATTGAAACTGAAGGCCCTCATTTCAGAACCAAGCAGCTGTGTGTAATGCCAATGACAATAACCCATATGTAGATATTTGATCATTACTGTTCTCAACTGTGCAAAATTTCTGGCTGTTATAAAGATATTATAATAGACTGAACAATCTCTTCTTTGTCAATTATCAGTCAAACTCTGTTTATTCTGTGTATAAATGTTAACAGTAAGGCCTACCGTAAAATCAACTGAAATTCAAATGGGGATTTTCAAACCTGAAGATTTGTTTTTGTAAACAGTTTGATGTTCTGTCACAGACCATGAAAGATGATCTTAAAAACAGTTCATGACTCTGCTGTCAGCCACATCAGTCAGTTATTGCTGAACTGCTGTCCTCCCTTTGAATGTTGCAGTATTCCAGTCACCTAACAGTGGCACTTTGAGAAGTCTATAAAGCAAATACGACATGTGAATTATATGGAATGTTAGAAAGGAGTCAAGGCTGATTGTCAACAGAAAAGCAAGCTTTTCGAATTAGAAGGCTGATTCAGGTTTTGTTTCCTGCATTTAACTTTGGCCTGTCAAGGATAGGGATGGTCCTAGTTCATATTTTTCAAGCAGAATAAGAATACAAGTAGATGGCTTATGAAAGCAGTAATAGCTGTGACTATAAAAGAGACCATGTATATGTCTTCTTGAACTAATTTGAGAAAATAGATAAATGGAGTAAAACCAAAATGTGTGTTTGGTCTCCAACATAAACTGTCTCAGGAGATTCACTTCCATTCCCAGCATTCAAGTCTTGATCAGCAGTAGACACAAAGTCTTAACAGAAAGCAGATGACTTGTTGCTTCATTTATCTGCTGCCCATATTACTCCTCCTACCCTTAAATTACTATAAAATGTAAACTTAAGATAAATCTTTTTAAGTCTTTAAGTTTAGACAAGATCTTGGGTTTTCTCTGCTCTCCAGCTCTCCTCATCACCCTCACATGTGTATTATCTAGCCATAGTAATCACGAAATCTGAGACCACCAAAAAAATCTAAGAAAGCTCCTAAAATTTGCAATTGTTTGACTTCAAACCAAAAAATTTAACTCTAGCTCTCCTGGAATACCAGTAAAAAAGTATGTTTCCTGAGCTTTCATTTCTGTAACCAGGGATTTCTTTCTTAGTTCTTTATCTCTCATAGGAACTGTTTTGCTGCCTGGGCAGTCAGCCAAACATTTTAACTGCAGAACAAATCTTTCTTGATTTACTTCTACAGAACTTCATTAATATTCTTAGAAATGCCAAGCTGCTTTATTAGCCTTCTGAATTATTAAAAATTCTCAAGCAAATTCCTTGTTATTAATATTTTGACTTTGTTTTATGATTGCATCTGGCTGCAGATTATGCTTACAGGTACTTTCTTGTCTAGCAGCTTCTCTATGCATTGCAATAGATGTATTTTATCTTGGACAAATACATTATGCATAATTGCTCTCTCTTCCAAACTGATGAGGCTCAACTTTTTCAAAAGCAGAATGAAAACCAAGGTTCTGGTTTCCAATTTTTTAAGCCTGTTAATTCTTTGGTTCCTTACAAGCTTTTGTACTGCCCTGGCACAGGTCCCATCGTGGCCCTTTCCATCTTTCCAGGCTCTGAAGAGTGTCTAGCCCTCATCCTTTCCTTTCCTTCCATTTCTTCCATTATGTGCTCTTGCTTGTCCCTTATCCTGATTTCTCCCCAGGCTCCTCACACCCTCCCCACTGCCATGCCTTGCTGTCTTGTAGCCTTTGACAGGCCCGTGCTTTATCAGTTGAATATGTGGTGTAGGAAGCTCCTGGTGTGGATGTCTGTCAGCTGTTTGTGCAAGAGCACAGTGGAGTTACAGCTGTACCTACAACCAGTGAATATCTCCAGATGAATCACATCTTTGAGTAGATCTGTAGTAACTACTGAGTACTGGCAAGGGCTACGAGTAGGTGTGTATTTAACAAATCACACTGCATGTACACCTAACTTCTTAGTTGGTACAAATTACCATTCCTGCTAGCAGGTGGTGGAAGATTTAGATCATTTACCTAATTTCATCTTTCTGTAAAAGCTAAAGCTTAAGACATGATTGATTTATTTTTATTTATTTATTTAATTTTTTTTATTAGCATTTCACTTGCAATATAACCCTGAGGGAGGAGCTCTGGGGATTTTCAGTTCAAAAAAATGTCACCAGATAATCTACCCTGACATGGAGTCATCATGTAAACTATGCTGATCTGCTATAGAGTATCGTAAGTCTTGTTAGAGTCAAACCCATCGACTTGAGTTAGATTAGCATCTATCTCCCAGAGAGCCATACGGACTTTGTTTAAAGATGAAAAATCTCCTGTTTCTCAGGGTCATTTGTTCCAACAGCTAGTTACTTTCACTTAAACAAATGAACAAACAAAAAACCTCAAACAACAGAAAACACAGTTTTCTCCTTTCTGACCACAATTTATTCCACTTAAGTCCACCTTGATTCTTTTTATGCCTTTTCTAGCTTGGCTGAAGAGTTTTAGTATCCAATATTTTGTCTTCAAGAAGGTGCATACATAATTTGTTTGAGTTTTTTCAAATTTGTACTTGAAACATTTCTCAGTGAATACTGGATTATGACAACTTTTTGTAGAGCTGTCCCTAAACGCCCGGGGATTTAATTGTCTGGGACATTGAAATGTCCCAGAGTTGCCCAGAGATTGTGAAACTGTCATCCAAATCCTGTTCAGCCTGGAGAACGGAAGGCTCCAAGGAGACCTTAGGGCACCTTCCAGTACCTGAGGGGCTCCGAGAGAGCTGCAGACGGACTTTTACGAGGCCATGAAGCACCAGGACCCGCGGGAACGGCTTCACACTGGCGGAGGGCGAGTTTGGGCCAGAAGTGAGGAGAAAATTCTTCGTGACGGGACAGCGCCGGGGCGGGAACGCCACGCTCGGTTCAGCCCCACCCCGCCCGCTCAGCCCCGCCCCGCGTGGTTCAGCCCCGCCCCGCTCGGTTCGGCCCCGC
>VZRO01004053.1:108654-121995 GCA_013397915.1 Daphoenositta chrysoptera | reverse complement strand
CGCGGCGGCGAGGCCCGGGCAGGCCAGGCCCTGGAGCGGTGGCGGGGCCGCGCCATGAGCGCCTGGTAGAGGGGCCGCGATGAACCTGCGCGGCTTCTTCCAGGACTTCAACCCCAGGTGAGCGCGGCACGGGCAGCGCCGGCCCGGCAGGGTCAGCCCGGGGGCCCGGCCGGGAGCAGCGCTGGGTGCGGGACCCGTCGGCTGTGGAGCGGAGCGCGGCCTCGGGTGGCCCTTCCGCAGCGCCAGCTCGGGCGGCGTTCGGAACACGCCGTTCCCGGCCGGTTTCCTGCCCAGAATCCCTGAACCGGCCAGGTTGGAAAAGATCTCTGAGGCCGTGGAACCCAGCCTTCCAGCGGCCCGGGGTCGGGGCGTGCTCCCCGCGGCTGGCTGGCGGTCAGGGGGCTGCGGACGCGAGCGCTCCGCATCTGCTCTCCAGCCCCACTTGCAGTCATCTGCTTTGTTATTGTGTAACTTTCTGAGATTACTCCCAGGCTCTTTCTGGTGTTCGAACGTTTCACCGCGGCGCTTTGGGGCGCGGAGGCTCCGCGGGTGAGAGCAGCCCGGGGCTGCACGGGGAAGGCGAGCCCTTCTGCGGGCTCCCTCAAATAACGCCGTGATGGTCACTGCAGCCTGGCCTTCTGCTGGCTCTCCAACGCGTACCGACATGGAACTTTTACATGAACTGACAGAGCGAGTTAAGTTTTACCAGGTATTTTAAAACCACAGGCTAAGAGCCTGCAAGTAGGTTGTGCAAGGTGGCTCGAGATGCTGAGAGTCCTGGAAAAACCTTGCACGTAAAAGAGGCCTTATATGATGGCAGTCACAGCAGGCTGTGTTCAGTCAGTTATTTAGACAAACAAAAGGGTAACCAAAGCTCCAGGAAATGCAGTGTTGCAGAGGCTGAAATAAACAATTGAAATATGTGTGGTCGGAGTAATGGAAAAGTAAGAGCAGAAGTCCTAGAAGCTCATAAAGTTTTGTTACTGCAGAGCAATGCTTGCAGCTTATTTGGGTGCCGAGTGATGAATGAGCAGCCGAATGTTGCAGTGGTGCAGGTGCCTTCGTGTTTGATGTGCCTGGAACACCTGGGGAGCAGTGGTATTTCGCTGCTGTGTTTATTGAGGAGCCAGGGAAGGTACAAATCACACAAATATTGAGTGTTTAAAAAGGATGACTAGCCGAGATGCTGAGACATCTCTTTGTTGCTATGAAGTGTGACCGGTTTATATCATCCTATCCCGAGGTAGTTTCATCAAGCACGCGGGGAGATGCTGACACAATAAATCTGCTTTTCATTATTGAGGGGCAGATGAGACACTTGTGAGTAGAGACAAAACAGCTTGATGTCTAAACATAGCGGTGCTGATCTGATGAATGCTTTGTTATTTGATGTGAGTGAAATTGTATAGTTTGAGTTGTGCTGTTGGAGAAATGGTAGTATTCCTAACTGTTGCTGCTTTTTTTTCCCCCATGTTTTAAAATACATACAATTACTTCACTAAAACAGTGTTGAAGCCTAATTACGTGTTTTATAAAGCAGTCCGTGAGCTTCTGCTGGATGGGTGGGAGACTTTTCCCTTCCTGTCCTGTGAGGAAATCGCCTACTATGTAATTATTTTGTCTGATTTTTGGTGGTACAAGCAGTTACTGTGCCACTGCTCAAGTATTCCGGATACATTTATTCATTCCGGATACATTTATTCATAGTCTTCATTGACTTTATAGTATATACACTGTATCAGTGTAGCTATTTTAATTTTGCAAGCACCATCCTCAATATTCCAGTTAAAAACTACACTGCATAATCGGTAACATTGCTAAAAATTTCACCTGTTGGGTTTTTCTTTTCTATAATATTGCTTTTTTAACTGAATGTAAATATTAAGAAAAAAAGCTTCTGAAGTCAGCCCTATTACAATTCATAATAACTTTTAACCTTTAGTTAAAAGTGGTGTGAATAAAATTTCATAAATTATGTAACTCAATTTTGAATATCAAAAACTACGTCATTTGATTTGTACGACAGAACACATTTTTTAAAAACATGTACAGCTGATATATTTGTGAACCTCTAATAATATAGCTCCTGACTGGATCCTTGTGGAAGGGAACTATTTATCTCAGTCCATTCACTGAGACTGTCATGCAAAAATGGTTTTGATGTGTTTCCTTGAAGCAATGGTTTTATAAGTGAAAGAGATGGTGTATCTATGGTGAAATATTTGATTCTTTGTAAAGAAGCTTGACTCATTTTCTATTAGGAAGTGTCCTAATGAAATTTCAGCTGTGACTGATTTTGTTGTCCTCTACAAAGTTAATGTGAAGTGAGCTGCCTTGATTCCTGACTGGATTTTTTGTTTGTTTGTTTAATAGCAAATTCCTTATTTATGCCTGCTTGCTGCTTTTCTCTGTGTTGCTCTCCCTACGTCTGGATGACAAAATCCAGTGGAGTTACTGGGCTGTGTTTGCTCCAATATGGCTGTGGAAGTTAATGGTGATTGTTGGTGCCTCGGTGGGAACAGGAGTATGGGCCCGAAACCCACAGTATCGGTAAGTTGATGATGTTTGTTTGGCAAAACTGAGGGAACGTTGTGTCTTGTCAGTCTAGGGCAAAATAACTTTCACGTCTTTAAATACATCAGTGTTGTTTTTTGGTAATTTGAGTAGAATGTGAATTTGAAGATCCCAGGGCATAAGAAAAATGACCTTAAATGAAGTGCAATAAAGATCTTTTCTGTCTATGGTGAATATTAAATGAAAAATTGGGGGTGTACAGATCTCCTGATACACCCACATTTTGTGTGGTTCAGGTCTTGTTTACCCCTTCTAGTAATGGGTCTGCTGGTGTAGGGAGAAGCTCTGTGTGTGCTGTCATTTTACAGGCATTTTACTTTTAGTAACAGAAAATATCTGTTGCAATACTCTGGCTTAGGAAAATAAAGAAATTATGGGGAAAGATGTTGATTCAGTGAACGCTGGTGCAGAAATCAAACAGATCATTTTAAATTTAGGTTATTTCCTGATAGCCTGCATGATAGCTGACTGTTGATACTGTAGCAAAGAAATCCTGTTTTATCTGCCCAGCTATGGAATCCTTAAAAAATATTCAAATTGTACAAATCCCACTGCACCCTTTGAGTAAAATACTTCCAGTGTGTAGCTTTATGGGTGAGAAATCCTATTAGGACATGAGGAGTGGAGTTAATGGGTATAATGTGTATGCTTATTAAAAACAAGTGTTAATATCTGAAGCTCAAGCAAGTGTCCTGGGATGTTTGCAGGGTAATGTACTTTCTTGCTGGCAAGTAAATTCTTCCTTATCCTCTCTTCAGAGCAGAAGGAGAAACCTGTGTGGAGTTCAAAGCTATGTTAATTGCCGTAGGCATCCACCTGCTCCTGCTGATGTTTGAAGTCCTGGTGTGTGACAGGATTGAAAGAGGAACCCATTTCTGGCTTCTGGTCTTCATGCCACTGTTCTTTGTGTCTCCAGTCTCAGTGGCAGCTTGCGTGTGGGGATTCCGACACGACAGGTCTCTGGAGGTGAGGCTTCGTTTGGGATGTGTAAAAGTCACGGCAGTGCAGGACTTGGAGCAGTTCTGGGGCAGTTTGTCTCAGGAAAGCACAGCACAGAGGACTACATCAGTCCAGATAATTGCACCCACCTGCAAATGGGAGTGAAATCAGGATCGGGAATAATACAGCTTTTTCTAGCATCTTCTAGTTCTTTCAACTACCAAATTGCAGCATGTTTTGAACCAGCTTTTTTATTATTTTGTGTTAAAATAACTCGCCAGGAACTCTGCAATATGGACCAATACCAGACACTTACATGGAAACAACAGAAAAAAATTCCACTGATTGCAAGCACTGTCTCTAGGCAGAATTGAATTTTCAGAGCCCTACGTAATCAGGGCTGAAAATGTCTTAATATCACAATCTGTGTGTTTAGTCTTTAATTTGGGAATGTGAATGGTAGGCAGTAACATCAGGGTTTTATTTTCTGTCTCTATCTTCTCTCTAACTCCCTTCTGTTTTGGAAGAACCTTGGAAGGATTCTCAAGGTGCTCCCACAATTGTGGCATTTTGCAATAAATTAAGAATTCATATTGAATTTTTTAAAGGAGGTTTTTGTTTTGCTATGTCCTCAGACTATCCCATGACAATTAAAAATCTGATTTTTATATGAGGCTCAGCTTTTTCAAGTATTTTAATTTCAAGGGACTATTTCTCTAACATTAGCACAAGAGTTTTTCACTAGAGAGAAACATTTTTGGTAAGTGATTGTTAGGATGGCTGGTAAACTGATATCCTAAGTTCATTTTGAAACATTTGCCAATAGAATTTAATTTTGCAGGGTTCTATAACCAGTCAACCAGTACTAAAAGTAAAATTTGTGTGGAAGTGCTTGCCTTCTACTGGATGATGCTTGATTGCCCATTGATTTACAGATGACTGCACAGCTGCTAAGCACTGGCAGAAGAAAGTGGAATCCATAAAAGGCAACAGCTGGCACAACTAATTTTTATTACTTTTTTTTACTCTTAGTCATCTTCACTTAGTGCTGTTCTACTTTCTCTTCTTTTTACTCTGTGAAGATTTCATTATTTCCTTCTCATTTGCTACAAACGTGAGAGGTCCGCCTTTAATCCAGGACATCAATTTTTGACTTGAGTAATCAAAGCAGTTGTTAATGTATTATTTTCATAAGTATTTAATCTGAAATACATTATCTGCTCATTCCTGTTCTGCATCTGATTAGGTGATCAGTAAGTACATGCTGGGGTTTTGGTCTCTGTATCATGGTGGGCTCAGGAAAAGCTTCCTTTTATGTGTTACACTGTTTTTATAGTCAGTAAAGCACTATTTATTTAAAGCATGTTGAATTCATCAAGTTGTGAGCCACTGCAAATGTACGTGCACTTGCCATAGATCTCATATTTTAACTTGGTTCTAAAAATTATTTACAGCAATTGATCCTTTGATTTTTATGTTTTTCTCTCTCTTTGCTCTTGCAGCTTTCTGGTTGCTTGGTCTTACGCTTGAGTGTGGGGGGTTTTTGGTGGTTTATTCTTTTGAGAAAGCCAGTGGTACAAAATTATTGTAAATCTACTTTTTCAGTCTTTTTAAAGTAACTTGTAGATCAACAGTGGAGACTTTGGTGTGGTCCCTGAGGCTGGCAAATGTCTGCTGCCTGTTGGATTTTTGAATCCCTGTATAGTAACTTTCAAAGGCATTTATCCAGATCACAGTCTACACAATCACGTGTGTTAGTGAAAAGTAGCATCTGCCTCCTGAGAAATATTATATTTAAAAGAGGCCTTACATAACTGCATATTTTTTATTAAAATTAGTAATATTTCTAACTTGCATTCAAAATCTTCAGTTAGACTTTTTAGATAATAATTCTGTGGTCTTTGAAAATCCTACCCATTGTAGGGCTGCCCATAAACTTTAGAAACAGAATCTTGCCAAGTCTGATGGTGTTTCGTTGTCTCGCTTTGTTCAAGCTAGACACAGACTTTTTTTCAAAAGCATAATTAAGGGCTGTTTCTCATGGTGGCAAGCAGGACTCATGAAAACCTTTCACTAACATTTTAATGAGAAGTATTGCTTTTCTCTATTGCCACAAAACCCATGTCTTCAGTGTCATTTAAAATATTTCTCAATTATACAGTAAATTATTTGAATTTGGATGTCATATTCCAATATTCCATCTGTTTCTTTTTTTCCCTAGATAAAACTTGGACATTTAAATTGGACTGTTAGTAGTTCTGTCCATTACTGAAACTACTAAATATTCGAAAAGATTGATTTTGTTAATTTTAAACTGAAGGTCTTTTTACTACTTAATTTAATTTTAGCAGTATTTCTTATATGAAGACTATAGTTGTTTTCTGATCCTTTGGTTTTTTCATTCTGATTAGTTTGGCTTTTCTTATTTCTGTAATCACTCTAAGTGCCTTCTTTTTTTTGTTTAATACCAGGAAGATCATGGAAAGCTGACTCTACATTATTTTGTTGGGATCACACCCACACAAATTTAGGGATGTTTAGTAATAGAAAATGTAAATGCAACTGAATTTTCATATTTCAGAGATAAGCATGGGGTTAGAGAAGTGCTTAGACAGATTCATTGGTTGTCCTGGAAGTAAGTTTATCATACTAAGAGTTAATGAATGTTTTTTTCTTTTTCTAGCTGGAAATCTTGTGTTCAGTCAATATTCTACAGTTCATATTTATTGCACTCAGACTAGACGAGATCATCAGATGGCCATGGCTTGTATGTAGCAAATGTTTTCTTCTTATCTTTGTTTAAATGCTGGATTTCATTAAGATATTTATTCTAGGGAACAGTTAATATGTGATCAGTCCATGATCCCATTTTTGCTCACTTAGCAATCCTTCACTGAAGGTCTGGCATTTCATTCAGTGGTCATGGGAATCAGAGGCTGTTCTTGGGGCACTTCATCCTCTGAGGGAATGTGCCATCAACTGCAGTTAATCTCTGAGCAGCAGTTGAAAGTTAAAGCTCCCAATGGGAACACTAAACAAGCCATGAAAATGATTGGTGAGTTAGAGAATGTGTTGGTAATACAGTGTGGTAAATAACTAGTTTTATTTGTTGTGTTACCATGCATGTAAATCCACTTACTGTGCAAGTAGTCACTGTCAAAACTGCTGAGATGTCCTGTGCCAAGTGCCTTTAGAATACAAAAGAGCTGTTTCTGTGTCTGGGTTTTTGTAAACTACCATAAAACTGACAGTCTGGCATGGTTATGTCTGTCCTTCCTATTGTCAAAAAAACTAGAGAAAGGATTGCAACCCTTTAAAGTAAGGTATCCAGTGAAGGAAGTACTTGCTAAAATCAATTTCAAGTACAGTGTGAGCCTATGCAAAATCACAAAAGTCTTACTAAAGTTGAACTACATTGCCTTAATTTTAAATTGTTTCAGCTTGATGGGGTTTAGAAAGCTGAGGAGCCCCTGAACTGATACGGCTCGAAACAACGCACATGAGTTTGATGCCTTTCTGTTAGACATTATGTTAGTTAAAGACTTAATTTTCTTATTTAGACTTAATATGTAGACTCACTTTTTATAAATAAACCCCGATGTCACTCTAGGACACGAAAAGAAGCACGCTAGACTCAAGTCCAGTCAGGTCAAGCCAAGCCAGGAAAAGAGAACCCGGCCATTTATTTCTCTCATATATATCTGTTTCTAGGAATGAGCATGGATTGGAGGATGAGGTTACCACCTCTTCCATCCACACTGGTCAACAGAACAGTCCATCAAACATTCTCTGCCTCAGGAGAAAGAATGAAAACAATAGAGACAGTTAACAAAACATGACTGTGTTTACAGACAGTGCGGGAGAAACTCTATCACAAAGTGAAAACATGGAAAGACTGCAAAAGTCAGGGCAGCATCCCACGACTGAAGCAAATCAAATGTGTCTTTCTTTCAGGTTGTTTGTGTTCCACTGTGGATCTTGATGTCCTTCCTGTGCCTGGTGGTGCTCTATTACATCGTGTGGTCCGTGCTGTTCCTGCGCTCCATGGACGTGATCGCTGAGCAGAGGAGGACACACATCACCATGGCTGTCAGCTGGATGACAATTGTAGTGCCACTGCTCACATTTGAGGTAGGGAAAGCCATAATGAGTTTGATGTGTCTTGTTCAGTAAGTAATAAATGGTGATTCCTGAACTTACTGAAATGAGAATGCTGCTCTTTGTTTTGGAATAAAATATTAACAGCAAATATGAAACACAAACAAGAATTCTGTGTTCCTTTAAAGTTTCTTGAGTAAAATCTGCATCACATTGGAACTATAACTACCTGCTTCTGTGAAGGCCGTGTTTTCCTCACAGATGTGGGAAGTTAAAGATTTGAGATCAGCATATGCTTTAAGCAGTTTGAAAGTGAGTATTGCAATTAAACTGATATTGTATAATTTTTTTTTTCCATTTAGATCTTGCTAGTACACAGACTGGATGGGCATAATTCTTTTTCTTTCATACCCATATTTGTTCCTCTCTGGCTTTCACTGATAACATTAATGGCAACAACATTTGGACAAAAAGGAGGCAATCACTGTAAGTATTTCAGAATCCTGGAAACAGATTGAAAATCAATGTATTTTATTAAGATTTATGTTTTCAAAAATGGCTTTTCTGTTACTTCTGTTTTCAGGCAGTTGTAGTAAGGTTTCAGTGCTTACAGTGTCCTCCCCTATGGCACTGTTTGCTTTGGTTGAGATGCAAAGACTTTTGTGTTCCTTCTCTGTAGTGATGTGACCCAGCACCGTGTAAATGTGTGAAACGAAATGGATTCTTGCTGGGGTAGTGTGGCTGTAATTTATACAGATGGATATACAGTCAGGCATGCACGTGCAGACATGGAACTGTGCAGATGCTTGTCCAGACACTGCATGTGTGTCTGTGTGCATATAACCTGAACTGTAATGTTATGATAGGCACAAGGAATGCTGAGAAGCAGCACTAACAAATCCTATTTATATGCAAACAATCCAGAGACCTTAAATAGTCTGTTTATTTAATTAAGTGTGCATTCTGTTAATAATGTAAAATGATTGGGTTTCTTTTAGGGTGGTTTGGAATTCGCAAAGACTTTTGCCAGTTCCTGCTTGAAATTTTCCCATTCTTACGAGAATATGGAAATATCTCTTATGATCTTCATCATGAAGATAACGAGGAGACAGAAGAAACGCCACTGCCCGAACCGCCAAAAATTGCACCAATGTTTCGAAAAAAGACTGGAGTGGTCATTACACAGAGTCCTGGAAAATACGTGATTCCACCTCCCAAGTTAAACATTGATATGCCAGATTAAGATGACAGTAGCATATTAAACTTGAACTGGTCATCAGCAGACAGATGTATTTCATCTCATGCCTTGTCCCAATTCCTCTAAAATAGGTATTGCTGAATCAGTGGCTTGGATTACACAAATCAGAAATCTTGAAGATAATCTGAGAGCTTTTCCAGAAATATGTGGTTGTCTAATTTGTGAACCTTCCTAACAGGTTGGTTGCACGCTTGCCTGTATAGTATTTATATGAACATTTTTAGCAGTGTAATATATTGTTTAAAAGTCCTGTTGTGTACAGTATAAGTATTATCTTAAAGTATTTTTTTAAAAACCCTGTATGAAATGCCTATGCTATTCCAGGTGTCTTTTAGGTCCTAAATATACACTTGATTTTCGTGTCTCTTTTAAATGCTTTGGGATGCCTTAGCATAATATCTCTTTACTTCTTTCTCTGTTCAGCCACAATCATTGTCTCAACCACAGAGGCACAAGAGTGTTGCACTTCTCAGGCAACACTGGAAAGCTTTTTGAGGGGGAAGTAGAATGTATGGTGACTTACATGATGCTTTTGAGTTAGCTGTGTAAATTTTCATGTAAGTACTTCAACTTTTGTGCTGGTTTGGGAGTTACATGTTGTTTTTGTTGCTTTTCCAGTTTCTGTTTTGTTTCTTCTTGAGCACCATGTACCATTCTCCCATTAGACTGGCTGTTTAATAAGCTGTTCCCCCTTGCATTGTGTGGTCTGTGCCAGAAAGATCTGTTGTAGGTTTCACAGCTGTTAGTTAGCTGTTATAAATATCATAGCGTGGTCTTCATTACCAGCTTTGTGTTGGTCAGTGTAAATGATTAAACTTTTCAAGATAGGATATTGTTGGTGTTGGCATAGCATTTTCTCGTGTAAAGAAAGACTTGCTTTGACAGTGTGCCTTGGACTTACAGGTGCTTTGGAGAAATGGAGTCTATTAAATGTGTAGTCCTGTAGTTTATAAAAACAGATGTCTCATATTCCCAAACCCTTGCAGCTGCTCTCCATGTTCAGGTAACCCACACTTTAGGTAGCTTAAATACCATGGCTCTCGTTCTGTTAGTGTTAGCATGGCTGTAAGAGCAAGGAGTGTGTGGACATTTCTGCATGTGTTCAAGGTGTATGCCTGGAAAACTTGGATGGAGCACTTCCATTTCTCATGCTCCAGAGCTCCCTTTCCCTGCCAGTGGACCAGCTACTGCCTGAAACACAACCCAGCACTATCCCATCTTACACTTTAAATTTTGTTGCAGTTTTATTTTATATATTTTACATACATATATAGTTTATGTATATTTTATTATATTCTGGTGCAAAAAATCAAACAGCAGGATTGTTACCAGACATCAACTTGCCTGCAGACCGCCATGGAACAGAAAACCAGCCAGAGCTTGCGTGAGGAACCAGTTCCCAGGAGGAGAGCAGTCTGTGCACAGCAGGTCCGAGGGAGAGCAGGCACAGCTCTGCCCCGGGGAAGGCCTCACCTGCCAAGCAGGGTGCCAAGGCAGGTCCCTGAGGCAGCGGTGCCCCCCAGCCCCAGGCGCTGCTGCTCAGGCAAACACGGAGGAGCTCCAGCCTCGGCGCCTTCCCTTCAGCCGAGGCACAGCAGGGCCCCGCGGGGCCAGGGAGCTGCTGCTGCTCCAGCCAGCGCTGCCCGGGGTTCGCTCCCACCCCTCCAGCCCTGGGGTCCCTCCCACCCCTCCAGCCGTGCTGGAGCAGCTGCTCCTCCCTCTGGGCGAGGCCAGGGCCCGGCTCCACGTGTGGTTCAGTGGATCCGCAGCCCTGGGCCCCAGTGCTGGGGGTGCCAGGCACCTTCCACAGCTCTGGCAGAGGTGCTGTACTCCAAGGGAATCGTTTCCTCTGCTCCACAAAAGTGTCTAATGCAAAGGCTCTGCCCGTTGTCCTGTCCTGTTTTTAGAACCAGGCCTAGGCGTGGCCTTGCTCCAGAAAATCAAAAGGATTTTCACTATAATGTAGGGTGTGAATTTTGAAAAACTCTTAAAGAGTGCCAAAACTTAGTGGATATTTTTTGTAATTCTTCACACTTGTCTTGAATTCAGTATTAGATTTTCAAAGATAACTGGTATTTTTAATCTTAAATAAGAGAAAAAAAATGTAATAACTTGCTCGATTTCATTTTGTACAAGCACCTTGTAATAATGGCTTTCTACAATGTCTGTCAGGTCACAGAGCTATATCCATCATAAGCACATCTTGTGTACCTGAAGTGTGAATGAAAAGAATCTATCCTTAAGGCAGGACTAGGAGTGGTCTGGGAAAGATGTCCTATTAATTGTGGCAGCCTGCTTTTAAGCACCATTTTCCTATAATCAGAGAGGCAGGTATAAAAAAATCAGTTTAATTTACATTTAAGTTGGCACACAATCCATAACGATGCATTTTAAAAATGGCATTTACTTAGTTCTTTATACAGGAAAAATCTAGAAAAACATTATTAATTTCCTGTAATAGTCATAAAAAACACATCTTACTTGTTTTGCCTCAAAAGAGCAGTTCTTCAAAAGTATTTGTCATTTCAAACAGTTTGGGAAGGGAATCCTAAACAAGATGCTGATGTAATTCACAAGTCAGCATCTTGAATACAATTTAGGCAGGAAAAATAACAGTAAGGGGCAACATCTACAATTCTGAAGGGATCAGTTCTTCAGGGATGTCCACCTGCCACACCCCTGTTCTCCCTCTGGCAGGAATTGGTTCCAGGAGCCATCTGGGATTTGAAACAACAGTCAAGTATTTCTGTTCTAGATTACTGAGGACAGCTTTGTTTTCCAGCTCCAGAATCTCTTCAGGAGGTAGGTTTTCTGGATATAGTGATGTCTCTCCAACGTCAATTAATCCTGTATTGTAAAATTAAAATACAAAATTAGTTGCCAGTTTGATCTCATAGAGACAAGTTTTCCAGAAGTAACCCTGAGGACACAGAACAGCCAATTTGTTACCAGAAGAGCACAGTCAGAGGGAGGCACAGCTCCCACCTGTGCTGTTTGCTGCCGAAATCCATGTGACTCAACTCAGGTGGGTGAGGAAAAGGAGGGGGGCACAGTTAAAATCACCACAACCCAGCACTGTAGAATTCCATGAAAAGCAGCCTGCATCGAAGGAGACACAGCTGCTACCAAAACTCCTGAGCTACATTTGGCCTTGGAACAGCATCATTAAAGCATAAAACTCTCTCTGCTCCTCTCAAGCCACTATTCTATTAACATTTTAAAATCATTAAACTATTTGGAAATTCCTGCTTTCTGGAAGCCTCTTAACGTCACAAACCAGAAATTCTGTATTGCCTAATCATCAAAAATGTTAAATATCACAGAAGCTTTGATACCTACTCCACAATTAAACATGCAGTTTATGTCAAGGCTGCAAATCTACATATTATGTAGGACCTACAGTTTTCAGCACTGTAGAACCACAACAATGTTCAGTGTATGTGAAAGAATTAATTTGTTGTACATGAACAGCTAAAAGCATTCCAATGACAATGAAAATGGTGTAACAAAGATACCCACAAGGAAATAGTGCAAAATGAATGCTGGGTAAAAACTTTGTACAGTGTGCAACATGTGCTGTATGTCAGCACAATTTATGCAGTGAAACATCACTGGCTCTGCACTCTGTGCTACAGAAACAAACTTCTTCACTGCCCAAATACCAAAAGCGACAGAGGGGGTTTGTAAAACTGAAATAGGATTTATGTAATTATTTATGTATACTCTAAAATGACAAGCAAAGCACTGCAACATCATTAATTCGTTTGACCATGAGTACTACAAAACGGTTTCAGCAAGAGTTCCTAAGCCCAAAACGCCGTAAGTGTGGAATTTACATGTTATTACGCTAAAACATACACGAATTGAAATAGACCCCTCACCACAACTCACACTCCTTCAAAGTGTTAAAGAAATGCCATAATAACTGCAAACACATAAAGCAAATGTGTATTTGAGTGTCTGTTAAGGGACTGAAAGTTTGCTTAAAAATTTTAAACCAAAGAATGCTTACCTGCAATAACTCCTCGGCCGAATTTTTCTCCTTCATCCAACAAATCCTGGAGTTGTTTCGGTGTCATGCCGTGCCTATTGAGAAGAATTCCTCTCCATGTATCATCTTCCCAGTCCTTAACAGCTATGTGAATAGCAATGGTGCGGTTCTTGTAGCCTACTAGCAAAGGACGCCAGCGAGTCTCTACTGTTTTGACTTGGTTTAGAAGCAACCCTGCGTAGGGCTGTCGGAAGGAAAGGCAACCGAATTTCATCGCGCTGCTCGCATCAGAAGCCGTTTATTTCCTGTAAACACACAGACGCCCGGGGATGAGCCCCCAGAAGCGGCCGCTGCCCGAGACAAGCTGCCGGCTCCGGAGCCGCGGAGCTGCGCGGAGGGAGCTGCGCGGCCTCCCCAGGGGCGGGTCCGGCCCCGCGGGCCCCGCTCTGCCCGCGCCGCGCTCGGGGCTCGGGGCTCGGCC
>VZRO01004053.1:0-108564 GCA_013397915.1 Daphoenositta chrysoptera | reverse complement strand
GGGGCTGAGGCCGAGCCCGGCTGCGCTGAAAGGAGCGTGGCCGCGGCGCTCCCGCGGGCTCTCGGCCGTCCCTGTTGGAGGGATGGGGCCATGGCCTGGCCTCGGCGGTCCGAGGGGCGGTGCGTGCTGAGGGGAGCCGGGCGCGGCGGGCGCGGCGCTGCCAGGCTCGGGCCCGGTGCCGTCCTGCCCCGGTGTCCGCAGCACCCCGGGGGTGCCTGTCCGGCTCTGCAGCCGGGCGGTGCGGGGCTCCCGCGCCTCTGCTCATAGCTAAAAGTCATTTAGCACGTGAAAATTCAGTGTCTCTCACCTCCCTGCTTTCTTTGGCCGCTAGGTTGTTTGGGACAGAGTTTCCCGAAGTGCTCCCATCCAGCCCTACTCTCTGAGGACAGGCTCACCTCTATCCTGTTGCCGTTCAGTTGCGCGTTTTGCATCAAGGCTTTACCTTTCTAATACAAACGTTTTGAACAACGCAGTTACTGTTTGACAACAGGTTTTGTGATCCCTGGCAGCAGGGAGCAACCTGTGAGGGCCTAGTGAACATAGCAAAATTCAGAGACCTTACAGGAAAGGGTCATTTGGAAAAGGAGAGGATTAGAATAGATGTACAGTCCCACTGTATGTGTTCAGTTTTAAAGAGCAACTTAGATATGTTTTATGTCAGTGAACACGTGTTAGTGTTATAAATGAAATTAATGTTTTGGGAGTTGATGATGTTATGGGATGTTGTGTAGGCTAGTTATTGTTAAATTATATAGTTGTTGGTTGTAATATTAAAATATGGGCACTAGGTGGGGCGGTAAATGGGCAGGATGGGTGGAGGTTTACAGAAGGACCTAGAAAAATGATGGAAGAGAAAAAGAAGGAACCAATCACACGACGCCTTGGAGAAATGACTGGACAGGAATGTTCCTCAAAAAGAACCAACGAGAGCCCTAGAAACGAGCCAAACACATGAGGGATCCAAAATGCACCAATCTTAAATGGACAGAGGGGATAAGAACTGTTCAGGGGCTTTGCCCCGGGGTTCTCCTGAGGAGCTTGTGTCCGAGGGAGCACCCAGAGTGCTTGCATTCTGTTATTCTGGTTTGTCCAGTGGAGCCTGGGCTACTCCTGGGTTCCCGCTCCAGGTTGCTTTTTTTTAATAAACGAGTTGATTTTGCCCTTTTTCCTAAAAATCAAAGCCTCGTTTATAACATTAGTACATGGTAATTTCCAAGGTATACCAGTGAAAGTGACCTCCTTAAGACAGACAGTGATACTAAAAATGGCTACTGACACAGTAAGTTGAAGAGTTGAGTCCTGCCTGAATTTCTGCAGGTATAGAAGATTTTTAAAAAATGTATCCAAATAAAAATCACAGGAGAGTCATCTCTCCAGTAGAGCCATATCTTGCAGACGAGGGCTGTAAATACAAGTATCTGGGGAGCTTTGCCACGCACACAGCATTTGAGAGAAAGAAAGGGAGGAGAGAATGTTGTCCAAAAGGAGTGAGTTAGGAGAGACAAGAGAACAAAAGAAAAGGGGTAGAGAGGGAAAAGAAAAAATTATAGTATTTACAAAGGGGAAAGGTAATGATGACCTTTGTTTTGTCTTTTGCTCTGTTGAACCACATTTCTTGACCATGAAAAATCTCAAAGTTACTTCAACAATTCCAGGAACTCACAGGTGGAAAGAGTGATCTGCTGGAATTACACTGAGAGAGATGGGTGGATCCTACACTTAAGAAAGGCAGAGGAACTTCAAACAGAAGAAGGTAAGATTAATGATGGTTTTTTTTGTTCTGGTCTCTGATTTTGCGAATAATGGGTATTTATTGGTAAAACCTTACAAGTAACCTTAGTATTCTGTAACTGCAGGGTTAAGTGATTCTTTTCTGATTATAAGCCCTTCACATAGCTGTTATGAGAGCCAGTTTTGGCATATGCTTTAAATATACCTTCAGTGAATGTTGTGTATTCTGAAGTATTTTATGGCTGATAGAATTTAACTGTTGAGACCTAGTTTTACTTATTACCATTTTCTGAAATTTCTGCTTCATTATCCCGTTTTCCCCCTGGGTATTTCCAATATCTTGTTCAAAATGTTCCAGATGGAGTCATTCCAGTCCTCATATAACATCATAATCAGAAGAGAAATTAATAAATGACGTGAATTGAAATTCATTGTAGTTTTTACAGGATTATTACTTTAAATGCTTTTTTTTGCTTTAAGCTGTTTCCATCTTACTAGATGTGCATGGTTAGTATAAGAACCTGTTGAATCTGTTTTGAGTTGCGAGTGAGTAATGAGCTTTCATGGGAGTTTTGGGATTTGCTTTTGGTATTTTTCCACTGTATCATTGTGTTTTATGTGGGGGTTATTTATTTTGGGGAAAATATAGGCCAGAATGTTTTCCTGTTGTGTAAGCAGCTTCGTTTTACATTCATGTACCTTATAGCATGATTTTGTGTCATGTGTTTCATCACATAAATAAAATGGGGTTTTTTCCTTGATCTAAGGAAAATCTCCAGGGTACTTAAAATTTCAAGTCTAACAATTCTAAGTAAAATATTAATAGCAGAAGATATGTGTGCTACTACCAAAGGTGAATAAATGTTATGTTGAAAATCTCCTGTCACAAAACTGTCTTACTTGGTTTGTAGAAACCTTGTGCCATATATTGGAACACTCACCAGAAGACTTAACAATTTCTAGCAGAATGTAAATAACACTCTGTAATTAGCAATCCTTGTGTATTGTTCAGCCTTTTGTGTGATGAGTGGTAAAGGGACTTTAGTAGGTTTTCTCAGGATTGAAGATAATGATTCAAAGTGTACAGCAATGAATATGAAAAAGAAAATTCACTCTGGTCTTAGCAGATGATCAGCTTATGCTTGGCACCTTAGATGCACTTTATTGGTTTTGGTCACTGTGGCTTTCACATGCTAACACCAATCCCAAATTATCTGTTCTTGGTGCAGTACCTCACATTTAATCTCAGCAACAGGAAATTCTGCAACTTATGTCTGTACTTGTGTAACCTCTACTTCATTTCAGTGCCTCTATCTGAGCTTTTGTTAGGGTCTCCCTAAGTTTAATTTTGATAGAACAAAGACTACGTAATTCCCATTACAGAATGTGTTACTGCTTTCTGTGGAGCTAAAACAATGCCTGGTACATCATTTATGAGGACTCAGGTCTGATCTCATCTAGATAGGCAAGCATTGCTGTGTTCCTTGTCACATTCACTTAGTAGCTGATTTTGCAGGGCTCAGTACACAGCAACAGGGGCTGGGATATCTTGTGTCAAAATCAGGTCAAGGGACTTGATCAGCCACAGTTCCTTTGCAAAGTGGGGACAGATGTGGTGCAGTATGTTCCAGGAAACTGGTGGTCAAAACTGAAATTTCAGCTGTTAATAACCCACGAAATACAATTCAATACAATTATTTGTATTGAATGGTCACTGTTTAGTAGTTGACACTCATGAGAATCTGTACTGTGACATTTGAACATACATTGCATTTTACTGCATTTTAGAACATCAAACAATGTGAAACATGATGCTGCAACTGTGTTCTTTTGGCAGTAATTCCATCATAAGGACTTCTGCCAGCCTTTTACATTTTGCCCCCTTTGCCCTAATTTTAGTCTGTCTCTGATTCTAATATTATACTTGAAATAATACATAACACATTTTGCCATGCTGTTCTGTTTTTCTTTGTACATATCATAAGAAATTATGACTGTCTTAAGTTTGGTTCAGTAAACATATCTACAGTTTCTTTAGATGATTCTCTTATTTCCAGCTTTGTTGCAACACTGTGTTTTCTGAACAGGTCTCTGAAAATGTGAATCTTTGGCTCTTTTTTATTTTACACACACCTTGCTCCCCTTGTGCCTTCCCTGCAAGTAGAGCATATTTCTGGTCTGTAACACATCACTGACATTACAAGCCTTGTCAAAAATTTGGGCGTTATAAATCGTCACAGTCACAGATTGTTGGTGACTTACAGCAAAGTTTTTTTGTATCTGAGAAGTATTTTAAAGAGGTATATACAGCAGGCCAAAGCATTAGGTGTTCTTCTCAGTGCTCTACAATGTGCTAGACACCCCTCTGCCCCTGACACATGCACTGTCCTGCCCAGTCCCTTTCACATTAGATCTTGCTGCTGAATTTTCCACGTATTTGATGTATTTGCACTGGGCATCAGTTGTGTGAGCAGGAGACAGGCCAGGTCTGCTGGTGACTTTTATCTGCTAAGTGATTTATTTCTTAACTTAGAGATGGCTAATATTCAGAGACCATCCTGGTCCTGCTTGTCTGAAGGTTAAAAGAAGGTTGCAGCTCTAGGCTGAGCCCCAAGCTAGCTGATTTAGAAACATCTTGTGTAGCTCTCCGTAGCAATCTTTTTTGATTGAGATACGTGGCTTCATGCTGAGGTAATCTGCAGGGGAAGGAGAGCTCGTCGTAATGAGCTCTCCTTCCCCTGCTGATTATTATGTCCAATCCACAGGCAGCTCTGCAGTATGTGGCTGCATAAAACACTTTTAAAGATAAGACTGATCAACACCTTTTTATGGCCATGAGTCCACAACCAGGGTTCATGCCCTCAGAAATGCTGAAAACTTTTTTAAAATTAATCTGCACTCCTGCTATAAAGGGAGTAGGTATCTTTACTTCATCTAATAGATGCTGTCTGTCTAGGTTTATCATTATTTTGGGTTTTAATCTGTTTTCCGATGCAAGGTGTGACTGCAAGTTTTAAAAAATCATATAGAACTATTTCTAATGGATAAGTAATAGAAAGTTTGCACTACTAAACTAAAATATTAATGACTTCCTTTGCTTCCTGAGTAAAATCTGCTTTATATAACAGTTCAAATGCTTGGGAATTCTTCAACAAATGCTACTATGTTTGGATAAGTACCTTTTCATTCCATCTAATCAGGAGACACTTAAAGAACGAAGAGAAAATGAATTGCCTCACCATTTTGAATTAAGCACACAAGATATTCCTGACAAGAACTGTAAGAAAAAGAATTCATGTGCAGAAGAAATTGCATTTTCTAACTGGTCCTGTATGTTCTTTTATGACTAAAGCATTACTTTTTGACTATTGATAAAACACTAATAGAAATGGAAAAT
The DNA here is from genome assembly GCA_013397915.1 of Daphoenositta chrysoptera. Classification (NCBI taxonomy): domain Eukaryota; kingdom Metazoa; phylum Chordata; class Aves; order Passeriformes; genus Daphoenositta; species Daphoenositta chrysoptera. The sequence goes on along the minus strand of VZRO01004053.1, from coordinate 103,436 downwards.
GCAGTTTTCCTCTGAATTATCTTCCTCTCTGAGCTGTCTTCCCTGAGAGAAGTGCTTCCACATCAGGAGTCAATTCAGTTCTGTTTCTTCTTGGCTTTTTGGCGGGAAGGTTTTTTTTTCTTGTGTTTTAGGGGGTTTTGAGGTAATTTTTGTTTGGTTGATTTGGAATATTAGTGTCTGTATAGTCCGTTTTAGAGCAGGTACCAATAAATGACTTGTTGTATTACTGGCAAGAAAATTAATAAAGAATTTAGGGAAGATGTTGCTTCTAGCTGATACAGGTTGTTTTTCTGCTCTTGCTGTCTAAAAATATTTGCAATAAAGGGGAAACTTAAGAAACAGATATGCATATAGATGTCTGTGTAGAGTTGCTGTGCATGTTTATGATTGTGATGATTAGAGAAATGTATAAAAGTCAAATCTAGAACTGATTGGTTTGATATGTGATGATTAAAACTGGTTTTAGCATTCTGCGTAAGATTTAAAAATAGTTAGCTTCTGACTTGTTCTTCCTAATAAGCTCATGTGTATATTACTGGATGAATTTTGTGAGTTTCACTGCAGTAATAACCATTCTATCTGTTTGTGGTTATTGGTTTTATATATGTTGAACTTTAGGTCATATTTGGACGTACACCATCTCATCTGTTCTCTGTAGTTTCTATTTCTTTGTTTTAAGGAATTTTTTTTGTTTGTTTGTTTTTGTATATTTGACTTAATTGCTTTCTTAATAGTCAGGTGTCTTGATTTCTACTTCCTTACTGTCCCCATTAGCAAATACAGAGTATTTTAATCACATGTTACTACTTAGATGAAGGGTTGCCTTTCTTTAGGTGTACTTGCAAAGAGAAAGCAATCTGCTATCAGTTATTCCTACTGATAATATAAATGTACACTGGAGTACTCCATATTGTGTTTTAATCATTAATAAACATGTCAAACGAACCTCATTTCTAATACATCAGCAAGCAGAAATAAAAATAAAATATAGGTCGATTTTGTCCAATATCCAAACATAGTTTTGAATTGAGGGCTTACATCCCCTTCACTGTACATAAACTGTATAAAATACACTGTATCCTCTCACAAAACGAGAGCTTAACATACAGCTCGTAGATGAGAGGGGGTTTTTCTCTTCAAAGTTTAATGGGCATTCTTCCTTTCGTAGGGCAGGGTGAGCTGTTCCCAAAGGGCTGTTGGTGGCTCGCTGTGGCCGCTGCCGGGGTTGCCCAGGCTGTGCCCGGTGGTGCCGGAGCGTCCCGAGCTGTGCCAGCTGCAGCATTCCCACCGGGCAAGGGCTTTGCCTGCCAGATGGAGAAGTGCAAAGACGTTCATTGCGCAGCTCAGGGTACCTAAATACCAGTGCACAAACAGGATAGAACCTCATAGAAACGGGAAGATCAAATCCCAGGATTTCACCCAGTCACCTGGAGTATTCCCTAGATAACACCTATTATGGGAAGGTGTAAATAATCCCATATAAGGCCACTGACCACAATCTTCCCGGGCCATTGGTCAGGAAGGTCACTGACCCATGGTCCTCTTTTCTAGCCCCTCTCAGGTGCCCTGGAAGTGTTTCCATGGTTACCACCGGGCCTAGGGAAGATGCTTTTGTAGGCCTTCAGGCCTACTCCTCTAGAACACCCATGGTGGAACCCAACAGCAGGGGGCTGAGCCCGCGGGTGGCCGGGCCAGGGGCTGAGCACCTTCCCTGGGCCGCTCCTCGCAGACAGCGCTGCTTCTGTTCCAGGGTACAAACAGCCATGCTTAGAGCAGGGACAACAAACTACTGTCGCAGCCTGCACTATAGTTTACATGAAAACGCAGCTTGGAAGTATCTCATGTGGATAATTGAATTTCTTTGCATTAAAGGGAGGGAGGACGCTGACACCCTGTGCAGTGCAATAGGCTGTGGCACAGCTGGGTATTTGGGTAACCATTTGGGTCTGTATAGAGCTTCACGTTACTACGTGCTTCATTTAGATCTAATTTGGTTTCCTACCCCCAGCTCCAATCCTAGTCCTGCTCTACTACCAGCACCACAGCTCTTCTGCAGCTCCTGCATTGTTTTGTTACCCCATAAGTTCAAATACCTGTGGGGTAACTGCAAGTCCTGCTCCTCAAACATGCTAAGATTAAACAAAAAGAATTTATTCTAATGGTCTGAAAAGCCACATAATGTTATGGGAGGACTACATTGTGTGATCATTCAATAAATGTATTGTCTTCATACTCAGAGTGAAGAAAGGATGCCAGTTCTTTAGAGTAGAGGGCAATAGAGATTTAATCATGAGGAAAAAGGAGAAAAGCTAGTTTTGTTAGAACAAACCTTCTATCTCTGACATATCTGACAGCAATACAGTAGCAGAATGTTCTGGATAAAGAGTTCTTGTGAATCTTCAGTGTTTTATTGAGAGTAGAAGTTTACTTGAAAGGCAACATAATATCCACTGCCCAGTCCCACAGGTTGTTTGTAAAGGAAGAGGGAGTCTGGACAATGTGGCCAAAATGATAAATCTTGAATGGGATGATCAAAGTGTTCTTTTCTAATAGAGAATTCAAGGTTTGGTGCCAACTTGAGCATGTCCAGAAATGTAGTGCTGGTAGTGCCCTGAGAAGTTAGTTTGTAAGGTTTCTATAAAATGTAAACTCAAGTGCTGCAGTGGTATACCGTGAGTTCAGTATCTCTGCTTCCTTTATTTCATTTTTTAACCTTGTTACATTATTAAGTAATTTTAAAAAGTTCATGTTTCTTATGAGTCTTAAGGTTTTTTTTAAACCTAAGTTTATTTTTGTCGGGCTATGTTCATATTTATACTCAAATTTAAACTTTGTGAATAATCTGTGCATGTTCCCTTTTCAATTCTGTGTGAATTGTGTTCTTTGCTATCATGCTTTACTGTGAGGGGNAGTATCTTTACTTCATCTAATAGATGCTGTCTGTCTAGGTTTATAATTATTTTGGGTTTTAATCTGTTTTCCGATGCAAGGTGTGACTGCAAGTTTTAAAAAATCATATAGAACTATTTCTAATGGATAAGTAATAGAAAGTTTGCACTACTAAACTAAAATATTAATGACTTCCTTTGCTTCCTGAGTAAAATCTGCTTTATATAACAGTTCAAATGCTTGGGAATTCTTCAACAAATGCTACTATGTTTGGATAAGTACCTTTTCATTCCATCTAATCAGGAGACACTTAAAGAACGAAGAGAAAATGAATTGCCTCACCATTTTGAATTAAGCACAAAAGATATTCCTGACAAGAACTGTAAGAAAAAGAATTCATGTGCAGAAGAAATTGCATTTTCTAACTGGTCCTGTATGTTCTTTTATGACTAAAGCATTACTTTTTGACTATTGATAAAACACTAATAGAAATGGAAAATGCAGTTTTCCTCTGAATTATCTTCCTCTCTGAGCTGTCTTCCCTGGGAGAAGTGCTTCCACATCAGGAGTCAATTCAGTTCTGTTTCTTCTTGGCTTTTTGGCGGGAAGGTTTTTTTTTCTTGTGTTTTAGGGGGTTTTGAGGTAATTTTTGTTTGGTTGATTTGGAATATTAGTGTCTGTATAGTCCGTTTTAGAGCAGGTACCAATAAATGACTTGTTGTATTACTGGCAAGAAAATTAATAAAGAATTTAGGGAAGATGTTGCTTCTAGCTGATACAGGTTGTTTTTCTGCTCTTGCTGTCTAAAAATATTTGCAATAAAGGGGAAACTTAAGAAACAGATATGCATATAGATGTCTGTGTAGAGTTGCTGTGCATGTTTATGATTGTGATGATTAGAGAAATGTATAAAAGTCAAATCTAGAACTGATTGGTTTGATATGTGATGATTAAAACTGGTTTTAGCATTCTGCGTAAGATTTAAAAATAGTTAGCTTCTGACTTGTTCTTCCTAATAAGCTCATGTGTATATTACTGGATGAATTTTGTGAGTTTCACTGCAGTAATAACCATTCTATCTGTTTGTGGTTATTGGTTTTATATATGTTGAACTTTAGGTCATATTTGGACGTACACCATCTCATCTGTTCTCTGTAGTTTCTATTTCTTTGTTTNCCTGTGCAGCCTGCTCTGGGTGACTGTGCCTTAGCAGGGGGTTGGACCACCTTCCAACCCCAACCACTCTGTGACTGTGGTTTTTTTTGTTTGTTTTATCACTTTTGGGGTTTTGCTAACAGTTCTGTGGTTTTGCCTCTGTGTAACAACAAACAATTTATAGCATAGTGTCCTAAAGTATTTTGACTTACAAACATTCAAGGAAAAGGTGACATTTTAAAACATGATTACTTAAGTTTAGCCTATGAAAATTGAACATTTTATATTTATATGTTCATTGATGAGGATGCAGATACAGGTTTGTGAAATTAGTAAGTTGGTCATGTACAGAACTCAGAATCAACAAGTCTCCTGCTATGAGTCTCATCAGAAGGTGGTGTTACCTCCTCTGGAAGTGTCTTTCCTCTACTTTCTTGTACACCTGCATACATAAGGAATGGATCTATATAAGTAAATAAGTAATAATAATCCTCTGTGGCATTTAAACATCTGGCATACTTGAATGAGCACAGAAATTACCAGAGTTAAAACTAAATGCAGTTACATCTGTGCAAAGCCTGAAAATAACAGTTGTGGACATAAATATTTAAACCTTCTTGAAGTCTGATGTATCAGTTTTGGCAATGTTGAAGACAGTAGAGCCTCCAGTGTTGTTACTGCCTGGGAAAATTGCACAGGGCAAGTGCAGTGTAATAAAGTTTTGCAACTTTGATAAATGATATAAATGATATAAATCATTTCTATGCTGAGTGCTTAAAATCTAAAGCCATAACAGTTTTTAACCTCAGGAACTATGGAATCATGTTGATGAGAGAGAGCACGCCCATGAAGCCACTACAGTATTTACTTATTTATTGTCTATGACATATTGTATCACTGTTTATAATGATTGTACAATACATCACAAGCTACCAGAAACAACATCACCTATACTATATGTTCTGCATAAAGAAACTGGACATCTGAAGGAACTTGTTGCTGTAGTTCTATTCTATATGTTTTGTTAAATGCCTGCTTCCATTTTAGTAAAGTAGCAGTTACTTTAGCTAATTTGGTGGGTTTTTTTGTTTTTAATTGCCAGTTACCACAGACAGGTAGTAATTTTCTCTGCAGCTTCAGAAATGAGAGAGTAAACAAATAGCTGCTGAGTGCTGATGTGTTTTCACAGAGTGGATGCTTCCCCAGTCCAAACTGTAATTCTGCAACACATCAATTTTTAGCCAGTATGTAAGAGCAACAAATGATCAATTAATCAGTATACTTTTTATTCATATTAATTATAAATGTAGCTGTTTGTTTTAAAACATTATTCTTTGCAAGTGTAATCATTAATTAGTAATCTTCAGGTTGTTAATAATGAGCCCTGAGTTTGCATTTTTTCTTCAGAATCACTGGGAAAATGTTTTTATACACTGTATGCAAATGCATATTGGACTGATGTCCTTATCTTAGCACAGCATGTTGTGCAAAGTGAAAGGAGAAGTCCTGAGATGTGAGAAAACTTAACATGCTTTTCTGACTTTATTAATACTTGCATTTTTTTGCTTTCAAAGCCTTTAGAATGTATTCCCCATATTAAGCATATTTAATTTGGAGAATATGTGGGAGGAAAGTGCAGTGAATAATTTCTTTGGAGATACATGAAAACTGTTGACAGGTTTAAAATAAAGCATACTAGTTTCCTACTGAGATTCATACTTACTACTCTGTGATCTGCTGTATTATCTATAGAGAACGTCTTTGTACATCAGAGAAACAAAAATATCTTCAGCAGATTGTTTTACTGAACTCTTAATATATATAAAGAAACATAACGCCAGCACTTCTGCTACATTGTTGTCATTGAATAATAAGCCTTTGCTGTAGCTGCCGCATGGGATATGTAGCAATGCTGATGGTGGCAGTCTAGACCTGAGCTGAAGTGGATTATTTTGAAACACAGAACAAAAAGGTAGATAGCAGGTCTCGGCAGAACAGTGTTGGAGCTAGAACCTGGTGAGTAATCACAAGAAAGAAGATAACATCATTTTTTAGTTAGACCTAATTTCTGTTATCTTTCACAGTTCTTAGATATCCTTCATAACCTAATTATGAAACTGTCATATAAGCATTAATGAACATATTTCCAACTCTCCTAGTAGGTCTGAGATGATCTATCCTAATATACAGATAGAAACTGGAAGACAAGTGGCTTTATTACACAAGTGATGAGCTATACCTGCCTTTTATCCCAAGGGAGGTGCGAGTGCACGAGGCTTGGGAAAGGTCTTAGGGTGCATCTTCCTAATGCAGTGCCTGAGCCACACAAGGTTGTAGGGGTTTTAAGGAGGATTTGCTTGTTACGTGCATTTCCAAGGAAGCAAAGCTGTGCTTTTGTGTTCGTGCTTCTGCCTTGTTGCTGTCCCACCTTTGGAGCTGAGATGTGAGAGTGGTACACCTGCATGAGGGCTCCTGATTCAGACCCAGTGACTCTGATCTGGCTCCTCAAGTGATGCACCCTTGAGACACTGTTGGTGCTCTGGCCTGTTGTAAATAACTCATTAAGCAGTGATGTGTGTTGCCATCCCCCAGTACAGTTGTGTGTAGCATTTGTAACATGAAATGATGTGTCAATTTATTAAAGTTTAACTAATTCTTGTGATTACTTACTGTACTGTACTGCACTGTTTGAAGGCAAACCCATGGGAGATCCCAAGTCAAAATTACAATTTAATAGGAAAATTAAGATAAAGGCAGTAATACAGAAATGCTGGCTTAAACTGATCAGGATACAACCGGACACCTTGTCGGGTAGGGTGGTGGTAGCTGATTAAATGGTGGTTGCAGAAATCTTGAAGTGATAAATGTGGTTCTGTTGAAGTGGTGATCCTGTAGAAGGGTCTGGTCTTCCTCTGTGATGCCTTGAGTGGCTACCTAGAAACAGAGACTAGACAGGAAGAAGGGAATAAAGGTAGGTATTTATTTGAAAGACCCTCATAGGTGCACCCTGGGAGCCAAAGGCTACATCCAAAAATGAACCCCAAGATGGATGATGAGTCACGAGTTCCCCACACCTTTAATAGGTTTGGTTCATCTGCATATCAGCATAAATTTGCCAGTTAAAACTTCAGTTAATAATGTCATTTCCCTGGGCTCACCCCCCCTTCTAAAATGTTGGTTTATTCATTTTCGGGCCCGGGCCAGCCTGGGTGTCCTTGGAGAGCAGGCCTGGAGAGGCTTTGTTATGTCTGGAGAACAGAAGTGAGCAGGCTACAAGAAACTTCAGTTACACACTGGATTTGAAAAATATAAAAGTTAAAACCTAAGGCATCATCTGAAGGTCCAATGGTGGTTATGTAGCTCTTGTCCTCTGGGAACCCAGTAGGTAAAGGCTGCCTGTGGTGGTCCAAACCTCAGATTATATCCAGGTAGGAATGCTTGGTTCCTCCCCCTGGGCGGAGCATCTCACAGTGGGCTGATGTAATTTTATGGGTCAGGCAGTGTGACTTGATGGCCCATTAGCAGAAGATATCCCCCGGAGGGAGTTACCAGGGATGTGTCATGGAAGAGATAGAGATAAAGCTGTTTTTAACAGCTTATGAAGATGGTGATAGGATACATACTTTTGGTTGCATCTTACATTGTAACCTAAGACACTTAAAAAATTGTTAAAAATAATCTGTTGAAAGACAATAGATTTATCTCAAAGCAAGAAAAAGACATTCTGATGAGTCCAGAAGTAAAAAGCCCCAACAAACAAACATAATTGCTCTGTGACTTTTGTTGTTTGCTCTGTGTAGGAATCTTTTGTAATGTGCAAATGTTGAATTTGTGAAACTAATTAGCACGTAAAGATCCAACTGTAATAGTAATCAAAACTTGCTGGTTCAACAGACTAAGTTGAGGTTTTTTTAGTATTAGCACATCCTGCACATATGGCCCACAGTTGAAGATCTGGAGCTGCTCATATCAGCAAGTTAATGTTAGGGGTTTTATAAGGAAGTGTTTGTTGGTGGCAGTTGTGGAATCAACATGTGGTCTAAATCTGACTGGTGCTTCCAGTGCAGTTTGTGTCTGTAAGGGTGAAAAGGAAAAAGTGACTGCTACTGCTCTCATTACCCTCATACTTGTATGAAAAGGAGGTACAGTGTTTTAATAATTTGGTGGCTGAGATTCTTATTGGAGACCTTCAGGTGATGAATGGAGACCTTGCTAGAAGCTGTAACTGCAGCAACAAGGAAATACTGTTGGTCTTATACAACTCACTATTGAGATTTACTTCTCATATTTGTTTAATTATAGTATCTTGCTGGCATTTTCTTCATGGTCTTTGTGACAGCATCAAAGAATGAAAATCATCTTGTTTTACATCCTTTGGAAACACAGAAAGCACTTCTTGGGTTACCTATCTCACAAATCAAAGTGGGCTATCTTGTAAAATGTACTTTAATAAAATCATTTTAAAGCATCTCTGTCATTGTGATTTGCAGATCATGAGCTGGTAAGTCTTAGCATTTAAATTCAAAACTAGAAGTTTAGATGTGTATGTGGAAAGAGAGATAGAATCTGTTTGGTATTGTCTTAATAAATTATCTGGAGTAGCTACTCGATTGCAAATACACAAGTGCTTGTAACTGACTAATAAGGCACTTTTAGTACATCGTTTATCTACCAGTCACAGTGTCTGGTGAGAGACTTTCCTTAATGTGAAAACACAGTGCTTTTGGCATAATGCAGCCACCTTTGACCTCTGTAAATGGCTCACAGGAAATTTGGAATGTCAGAAAGTGACCAGCAGGTTTTCTGAGGGGAGATGAAGGGAGGTGATGTTACCTTGCAAAACCTGCAGAGCATCAACAGGGCTCACATTTTGGTGGGAATCTATGCAAGGCACTGATGGTACTTAGGCTCCATATTTGTAAAAGCACATATAGTAAAGAACTCTTCTTCAAATATGGCAGTGAAATCAGTACTTCCACAGTGAATAAAGCAACCTAGACTCGGTGGATAATTTGCTGATGCTGCATCCCCTTCTCTTCCAGTTTCGCTCCTAAGTGGTAAGAATGAGTTTTATTAGTACTTTTTAATAAACTTAAATTCTTTTAAGCATTTTTCTCCTAACTGAGCAAAATAATTCAGACGTTTTTACTATGTTTGATCAAAACAAGCTTTTCAGATTCCTTATTTTGATAATAATTTGTGACAATTAGCATCAAGGAAGGTTCTTACTAAACTTGGTGGAAAAACCCCCAAAATTCACCAGAGGGAACTGCAGCACAGGTTGTCTGGAGAGGTCGTGGATTCTCTGCTCTTTGAGTTACTCAAATCTTGCCTGGACAGGTCCTGATCAGCCCAGCCCAGCCCTGTTTGGAGCAGGGTTTTCAGACTTAATGACCTCCAAAGGTCTTTACAACCCAAGGTGTTCCACAATTGCAGCATGGTTACTCCAGCACTAGGAAAGGTAAGGAGCAGAAAGGAGTGCGTTTAGCAAGACAGATCAGTAGTAGCTGATGATAGGAAATAATTCTGCAACATTTTTAATAAGAGGAAGACTTGGGTTTAATATTCAACAGAAAATTTAAACCATCAAAAATAGTCAGCAAAAGCCTACAGTTCTGATGGCTGGGAGTTTTTTTGCTTTCGACCTTAGGTGCAACAGTGGCTGTGCAAATCCTGTTAGCAACAAAGTGGTAAAATTTCAACCACTACAAGGAAGAAAAGGCTAGAGGGGAAAGAGAAATGCTAGATATTTTCTAACTCTCTATATCTGTTTAAAATGTTACCCTAAAACTGCCAGTGAAGTTATTTAAATGTTTGACTTAGTGCCCATGTTTAGGGTACATACTTTAGTGTAGGTACCTATGGCATCACACTGGCTGTACACTGAATATAAGCTGAGCTGAAGCCTGGCCATGTACCAGTCTAAAACTTGGTAGCTGGAGTTTCAGAATTTGGCTCAATGACCCAGCAGTGCAATTCCAGCTGCTGTTTTTCTGTGGGAGTATTTGTCTTAGTCACACCTATGAACCTCTAGTAGTGTTAAGATGGAGGTGGAAGAACTTAGGAAATAATCAGTGTGTAATAATGAGTGTAGATGACATTCCTGATGTGCTGAGAAGCATTTGATCTTCCAGACACATACTTCCAAAATACCACTCCAAAATTTACAGTTGTTTGCCTTATTGATAAATACTTTTTTAATTTGTGCAGTCACTGCACCCTTTGTCTTTGACTCCTTAAGTTATAAAGCTTGAGTAGGAGAGACATTGCGGGTAAGAAATATGAGAAATGTGCAGTTTTCAGTCACTATTTCTTTCTTACCTGTATTTTTATGTAACAAGTTTCCATTTAACACAGTTGTTTTTAAGCTCTTTACCTTGCCTCTGGCAAAATTGAAATGCCACCCTTCCAGCATATGATTTAGGTTGTTCTTCACATTGAACTTCATGATTATGTTCTCAAAGTTCACTGTTCTTTAACCTTCAAAATGCCTACAGACTAATTTAAGAATGTGTGAAAACTGCTGCAGATAGCATTAAAACTACTAAAAAAAATTCGCTCCAGTTCGTCCTTGACCTACATCACATGCTTCATTAATTTAAATATGTAACCAGCATTTGCATTCTTAAAAATAAATTCTTCCCTCAGGTATAGAAAAAATGACATTCACTTCTATCAGAAGGGTTTGCCTGTGGATACTAAAGTGTGATATACAGTCCTAACCATAGTAAATCACTGTAATGTCTTTTTTAGACTACTTTGAATGTTAATCTGTATTATTTAATATATCTGAAACTGTTGGGTTAATTGACATCCACCATGGAACAAAAATAATGTAAAGAACTACACCACGTTTCCTGGAGTAACTATTGCTTTCAGTGACTGTGCATCTGGGTAATTGAATAGATATAATTTATCCCCAAAATATTAAAGGGCAGTCTGTTATTTCTGTTAAATTAATAATTTACTCAGGTTTTACATTGCCTAGTTAATCTTATGTACTTGCTTAGTTACTCTTTGAATTGTGAGGAATTTTTGAGGCTTATAGCTTCCAGAAACGATTTTTAGCTGAAGTACTGTTTTAGCTATTTGTATCGGTAAACTGTTTTATCCCAGATCATGGGTAAAAAGGGGATATGCAATAATTCCTCTTTTCTCGAAGTTGTTGTTGCCTTTCGACAGAACTGGTGAAAAATCTCCTCCTTCCTTCTTATTCAGTGAGGCATTTACTGTTTCTTTGCTGTGACTGCATAATGAGCGCCTGCTGAGACAGTGTGTGTAACGCATATTTGTATGCATCAAAACCACGGGAGCTCAGACTTTAATCATAGGTCTCTGTGCACATGGAAAAGAAAGAAGTTATGTGGGTGTTCTGCTTATATTGTGGCATTCTCCTTGGGAGCTGTTGTGCATTTCATATCATATTTAAAAATTAGATTTTTTTTTAAGCTTCGTTTGATTGCATGTTGGTATGTGACTCAATATGAATCTCAGAAAACACCTGACCAATTGAATATATGACTTATAAATACAAAATTATAATCCATTATTCAGGAAAGAATTCATATTCTATTTTTTTAAAAACACTTGTTGCATGATTGTGCTCAAGCTTTTTATATTTGCTCTTTGGATTTTAAACAGAACCTTGAGTCTGCTTGATGCTTAGCAATTCTTCACAGGCTGTGTATACAGGTGTGCTGTTCAAATTCTACCCAGGTGCCCAGGTGCAGATGACTTCACATTATGTAGTTCTTTTGAACTATGGGTTGAAAACAGAAAATTTCAAAATCCCGTTCTACCATGAAACCTTACTCTTGCTGTTTGCATGTGCTGATGCTGTTATGAGTGTTGGGTGCTTTTTCCAGCCTTGTTGGGTGCCAGTGTGTCTAAAGAAGTGACTCTCCATTATTGTATCGCCTGAGGTGTAATAGTGAAGGCACCATCTTGGACTTTTAGTTCTCAAAAGTGAGAAAGTGAGGAGTTTAGATGAAAGTTCAGCTTTCTAAGCAAAATGAAGTTAAAAAAATAAATCTTAGTGTATTCAATGCCTATGGCTTCCCTTAGAAATATCAGTAAATATGTACTGAATATCCCTGTCAGCCACACAAGGTAGCTTTCTAGACCTTACTGATTTCTTTGGTTAACAGGACTTAAAGAAATTAGCAAACAAATAGCCAGAGTTCCAGTTTTTAGGTACATTTCATGCTTTCTAAAGCCTGGATTCTGCATTGTTTCTAAGATCTTGTCCTTTTGTGGGTTGGTCCTGTTGAGGGGACTTACAGAGCACTTGCTCTGGACAACAGCCCCAGTGAAAGCTGTGTGAAAATCTGATCAACTTATGGTGTCTGCAGGAAAATAACTACCAGAATCAGCGAGCCTCTCTGACAAGATTTAAATTACTTTAGCTTTTGTAAAAGCTTTTGATTACACAGAAGCTGCCAAGATCTAAACACCCCCACCCACTTCAAGGCAGTTTTTCTAGTTACACACTTGGCAATGTTTATGGTTTTTCATCCATCCCCCTAGGCATAATAAAAAGGTTTGCAATCTTTTTTTTTTTTGGTGGGGAGAGAGGGGAAATAGTGATATTTAATTGAGAGATACCTGTCACAGGACAGCTTCAAAGAACTGTGTGTGCAGATAAAGAAAATTCCCTTTTCTTTGCATGCTGTGACAAGCAACTATTTTGATCTTCTGGTGCCATCTATTTGGGAGCTGACTGCCGTATAAATACAGTATGTTGAACAGGTACAAGGGATGTAGGGAATTAGTATTTTTCTCACTAATATAATTTCATTATTTTACTGTTTTATAATCCAACTCTATTTTCACAGAAAGATAGGTACATATATTAAAAGATGAAAGATATTTCTTACTGATGATAATCAGTTTCTAGTTAGGCTATGTGGTAGGAAATTGAAACAACTGTTAGGAAATTTTATTCAGGTATTTAATTATACCTATATTTTTCTTATCAGATTTATAGAAGCTTATATTTTCAATGCCTAGAAGTTCCTGAAATTAATATTAATATAGTTGACAGAAAATATAATATGACAGAAAAATACTATGACTCAGTTAACATATAATGCATTCTGGTGTTACTTTAAATATTAGTGTTATAACAAGAAAGTTACTGTTGGATCCCAAGTGAAAGCATTTGCAGCAGATAACAACTTCAGATGTTTATTTATCAAATGAAGCCAAGCTCTCAGCCAGTCTCTTTTAGAGCAGTCAGGTTTCATTAGCCTGTTTGATACCTCACAGGTTCTTGTCTAGCCTACAGATGCCTTTATGTTGAAGGCAGGGAAGCAGGCATAGGTTTATTCTCTCACCTATATTCACAGGATGAAAGCGTGTGTGTTCAGACATCCACTGCCTGGAGCAATGCAATGAGAGAAGTTTAAGCTCATAGCACTGCAGTATGGTTAAAAAAAAGGGAAAAGTAACAGCTTTTGAACATATTAAAGATGCATTTATCTCTGCTCTGCTTTAGGGATTAAGAGGATGTTATTATAACTTGTGCACAGATCTGTGTTTGCTGTGAAAGGTTTGCTTTGTAATTTATGCACTGTCATTTTTCGGGGGAAACTCAATGGTGTTGGAATGTGCAAATATGTTTTGACTACTTTTTAAGGAAAAAAATGAAAATGAATGTGACAGGATTTTTTTCTTAAGCTAACATGTAAATTAATCACCTTTTGAGATGATTCTTTGAAAATTTTAAGCCATTTTTATACAAGAACCTTTTCTGACTTAGTACAATGGATGAGTGAACCCATTGTCAAAACTGCATTTACTATAATATGACATCCTTTTAATGTCTTTGTCATCAATTTAAGATCAAATGCAAAAAGCTAGTGAACACATTCAGTACTGAAGTGTGTTTTCCAAGGGTGAAGTTTTCATTTCAATGGAAAAAAAAATTAGATATCTGCACTCTAACACTGTGGCTCCTGCATTTCTAAACTTCCCTTTAATAGGGAAATTGTTTGTGGAATTTGGCAGATTTGTCCTTAACTATGAGGTAAAAACCATACATAAACAATAATATCCTGTTGTAGTTGGTACCAAATTAGCTGGCTTTTATTGCCTGATAGAAATTTGTAGTCTGGCTGCTCATAGAGTTCATGCTTGAAATTCCAGAAATACCAATATTGAAGTAGATCACTTCAAAAGGGGTTATTCATCATCAGAAAGCTTTTTGACTGTTTGCTGACTGTTGATCCTCACACTCTTCTACATTTAACAGTTTTCTTTGAAATCACAAAAGAGGCACATACTTTGTAAAGAATGTATTTTATGCTTAAAAGGCAGGTGCGCTGACTAAATCATCATTTTGTAATTAAGAATTAAGGTTATCCTTGGGAAATACGGATTACTTTGAATGTGAAGGGGAGATGGCTTCTGGTATATAATGAGGAAGTATTATAGTAATACTTCACATCTTTGCTTATTGATCTGTGTGTCCCATACAGCGCTTCTTAAGTAAATAGTAGCAGAACGATGCATCTAATGTCTGTACCAGTGTTGTCTGATAATATCACTTACCACTAACTTCTCAGGACCTTCTGCTAGATAAGATTATAAATTGTCATGGCTTAACCCCAGCTTGCAACTCAGCCCCACAGGGTCACTCACTGGAGGAGAGAATTGAAAGGGTGAAAGTGAGAAAATTGAGTGGATTGAGACCAAGTCAGTTTAACAGGTAAAGCAAAAGCCACGTACACAAGCAAGGCAAACCAAGGGATTCATTCCCCACTTCCCAGGGCAGGCAGGTGCTCAGCATCCCCAGGACAGCAGGGCTCCCTCCCCTGTAGCAGTGCCTTGGGCAGACACACCATCCCTGCAAACGTCCCCCCGTGCTCCTTCTGCCCAGCTCTGTGTGCTGAGCACGGGGCCGGGGGCTCTGGGACATCCCCTGGCTCAGCTGGGCTCAGCTGTCCTGGCTGTGTCCCCTCCCAGCTCCTGCTGCAGCCCCAGGCTCTCACTGCGGGGCTGGCTGAGGAGCAGGAAAGGCCTTGGCTCTGGGTGAGAGCTGCTCAGGAACAACAAAAACATCTCTGTATTATCAACACTGTCCTCAGCACAAATCCAAACCACAGCCCCATACCAGCTTCTATAAAGAAAATTAACTCTATAGAATCATAGAGTCATTAAGGTTTGAAAAGACCTCCAAGATAATCAAGTCCAGTGTTCAACCCAGTACCACCACTCCCACTAAACCATATTGTGGAGTGATAGCGTTTTAGTGATCCCAACCAAAACCAGACCTAAGTTCTTTTAGTTTGGCAGCAATGGAAATTGAGACACACAAGATCATTTGTGCTCAGATGGCAGAGCCAACGTGCATGCCTTCAAACCATGTACTTTCCTACAGTATGAACCTGTTACCTTGCACACTTTGGACAGCTCTTTCAGTTGTTATGTTACATATCATGTCCCTCTACAGCCCATTTTTGTTTTATTTGTGTTCACCCAGCTCCAGCAGTAATTGCAGTGGCACAGAATGAGTTCCCTAGTTGTCTTCCTCATTTTTGTCACTTGGAAAATTGTATTTCAACTAATGTTCTGGACTTTTCGATTAAATGTAGGGTAATAGGGAAGTAAGGTCGCAAAAGGCTATTGATATTGTAAAGCAGTGGAGCATGGTTGGTAGAATCTGAGAAGAGTGTTGAAGATACTGCATTAAGATTTTCAGTGGAGTAAAAGCAAAAATGCAGTACGTGGAGGAAAGTGGTGACAGACACCTGTGCTGCTTTGCAGGGGTGAGGAATCCCATAGGGCTTTCTTTCCCTGACTGGTTGGTAATGGAGTATTTATGGATTATTGTCTCTGGGAGTAATGTTATGATTTTGTGAGTAGCTGGAAATGCATGGAGTGTTCGTATTTCTTCCATCCCAATCAGTTCATACATTTTGTAGGCACTGTACTAACCACAGCACGGGAGTCAACTGCTGTAGGTACTGAAATGGGTTATTTCCCTTGTACTGCCTTAGTGCTGGCACCTGCCAGTGCTGCTGCTGTTCCTTTGAAAGGGTCGGAAAATTGTTTTGGAGTCGCTTGCTTCTTTTTCTCTGGGAAATCACACAGAAGTCTCCTGGACAGTTACAGATCTGTTCTCAAAACCTACATGGATAATTACATGAACCCACCTCTAACACCCCTTCCTTTGCATAGTCATAGATTAGTAGTAAGAGAAATCAGGGGATAAGTGTTAAAATATCCCCAGTAAACTATTGTTCACATTTATGTCTTCATAATAGCCAACCCAACAGATTAACAGATCTATGAATTATAATGAGATTTGGAGGAGAGCTAACTGACTGAACTTCAACCCAGAGAAGCCTGAAGAAATACTCATTGTGTGAAGAAAGCAAGCAAAAGAAATAGCTGAATAATAACTTCCTCTGAAGAAAAACCGTTGTGGGGCTGCCAGTTTGTTACTGGGTTGCACTTAGTTATGTAAGATTATACTTACGCAGCAACAGGAGGCCAAGGATGCCTTTTGTTCCCTTTGTTCCCTCTAACTTCTAGTGAAATATAACCTGGTGAGCTCTCGGACTAAATATTCTGAGTATTTTGAACTCAGTACCTGAAAGATTTAATTTCCCTAGGCAGCAGTGATTTGTATGAGAGAGGGGACACTTGTTGAACTGATTTGGCTGAAGATTCCACCTCTGGAACTAGAAGTCTGCATTTGTTCTTTGTAAGGGCTTACTGCAATGATTATTGTCCCAGATTTTCAAAGGCAAGATTTGGGGTTGAAAGCTGTGAAATGGCAGTGTTTCTGGTGGATTCCATAAGAATTATTGGATTTTATTATTTATAAGTAGGCCATGGCATCAAATGAACTGCATGATAAGGATCTTTTCCAATAAAGAGTTTTATTTATAGTTGCATTTTAATAGTTATTCATGATGGTCAGGCAGACTATAGATCCAGCATGTCTAACCTTTGAATAGGTGTTCTGAATGAATTTAAATATATTCTTATATAAAAGAAAAACTGGTAATGGTTCATGAGCGGATTAGAAAAGCTAAATTTGCAAATTTTTAAAGTTTACCTTACACTGATAATAGAAATAGTGCAGGGGGGGAGGTGGGATGCACACAGGCCTGTGCTTCTGGTGATGCCACTGAGGAGCAGCCTGAAGATGATCAGCTTCCAGTTAAAATATCAGTGTCAAGTGTGACAGTGGTTTGTTGGAACAGAAGTTTGGGAACCAGTCTGTATTAAATTGAAAGTGTGCTGATATTTTAGATATGTGAATTATAATAACCAGACTTGCCAACTTTGGGAGATGCTGCATTTAATATTCCTAGTTTTACAGACTTTGCAAGGGATCCTGAAGGATTTTTTTTCAATAAAGTGTAGGTCCTTAGTTTATTAGCCCAATATGAAGTTCTGAAGGAGTGACTTAATACAAGAAAGGCAAGCATAGCACTAGTTTTTAATGAAATATCTTGTAATAACCTTATGGATATTGTATTCATTTTGTTTAAGTGGCAAAACGAAGACATTCTTAATTCAGAGATATGAGCTTTACATTGCACGTACTTATTAATGAGACTGTTTCAGGAGAAGATGTGAAATGAACATCTTTATTTTTTATATCATCACTGCTTTGATACATATTTAATATAAGCAATGATTAGGTGAAAAGTTAATACTAAATAGATACTGGTTAATATCTTAATGATAGAGATACCCCATCTTTTGAAAGAGCTGAAGCTAATATAGTTACCTTTTCCTCTTTTAGGCAATATTTTAATGGCAATATTCGTGCTGAACTTGGATCTGCATTAAATGAAAAGATGATAATTTATTCCGTTTTAGCAGTATTTCCCACATGCTGTCTTTCCTTTGGCCTCTAGATCATAAGGCTTTTCTGCTTTCTGGGTTTTTTTAATGAAATCAATGTGTTTCTAAATTAGGTTTTATTCATTGTGTTTTGAAACCCACGTGTTGGGTATTTGTACAGAAGGTCCTTGATTATCAAGAGCTTATAGTAAACATTAAGAGAGATACCAGTTAATCTCTCTATTTTAAAAGTTAATTTAATTTTTTTTTTTTTAATATTTTGATTATGCCCTCTTGGTCAGTCTTAAGATAAAGAATAAACAGACACTGTTACCAGAGTTTATCCATCCTTAACATTTTTTCCCTCGGTTACCTTGTGGTGAACAGCCACTCTTAATTCTGCTTGCTTTTAAAACCTCTGTTCTAAAGACTTGAGCTTTTACAGATTTCTGTTATTAACATGAGTTTTATTTCCCCATCTGTGAATTAACCTGTATGGAAATGCTTGTTCTCTTCTATGATACTCAGTATGAAGAATGTGAAATAGGAAAAATTGTACATTGTTTTGCTGTGCATTAGAGCATGGATTCCTTATTCAGAGAACATATCTCTCTTTTTTTGAAGCATATAATAAATCTGACTGTGCACTTCATTTGGTCTTTGAAAACAAAGTGGTATCCTCTAGACGTGAGTAGGTTTCACAATACAGGATGTGAGGCAGTTTGTATAGATGCTGTTTTTGAGCTCTTGTCTCTGCTATTTTAATGTCTCCAAAGCTTCTGTGTCCCTTTCCTCAGCTGTCAATGCCAGGAATTCTCCTGGGTATTATGAGAAATCAATCTACTTTGTTTCCAGCACAGCAAGATGCAAGGAAGAAATTAAAAGGTTTCTAAGAGAAAATATTCATGTTGGAGGTCTCTATAATATTCATGTTGGAGGTCTCTATACTCACATGGTATATTCTGTTAAAATCTGTGTACCTAGTTATCCCAACTTTGATCCAAGATGCAGCTGGAGAGAAAAAAACTAAATTGAGAAAGAACATTTAAAATTAAAATCAATCATACCAAAGAAAAGGACAAAACAGTTTTATATAAATATATTCATGTATACACATGCATACATAAAACATTTAAGCAGTAAATATCTAGCTAGTTTGATAGTGCAATTGTTTATAAAAAAATTCTTTTGGAACAATATTTTCTCATAATCCCTTTCTGCTAAAGACAATTAAGGCACAGGTATAAAAATCCATTAAAACTTATCTTGGTTATCTTTTAATTTTTTTTTTTTGTGGTTTGGTGTTTTTTTTGTTTGGTTGGTTTTGTTTTGAATAATATGTTGATAACCTGCAAAGAGCCAGATGAGATATCTGTGTGGTTCACAGTTCTGGGAAGTAGGAAGTCTGTAAGAGAAATTCAGGATTCATTTGTTCCTTTATTAACTATTTATTTATGAGCTCCTTTTGAACCTATATTTATCTTAGAACATTGTCCTCCTTCTCAGTTACTGTCCACTCTCACGGGCAAGTCACCAAAGACCAGATTTGGTTTATGACATTCCTTAGGTAAAAGTAAGAAAGGAAAAGACCTAAAAACACTTGTTACGACAAAAACAAATCTTTTCATCTTTATTATAAAAGGCACAAAAGTTTACAATGTTAACGTTTAAAAGCCCTTTGCGACTTCATTCTGCTGCTCCACACAGCCCTGGGACACCCGAAGGGCTGACTGGATGTAACCCTCTGCTTAAGATAGGGCAACCTCTATTTCTTTTGGTGGATGTAAAATTAGACCTGGACATACAAAAGTGTACCATTTTTGTTTGTTTTAGGCTGTTTTGACAGCAGATTCTTTGTTCTTCTCTCTGAACCACTTGACTCATGGAAGTGTCTGTGCTGCCAGGGCTCAGGGAAGCTGAAGTTGAGCACTGGCAGCCAAGAAGGGAACAGCTTTTGCCAGGCCTTCCTCTCTACCAAGGGACTCTGACAGAGACCAGTTCTCCCTGTGTCTTCCCCCAAGTCTGCTCCTCTTAGCTGAGCACTAATTAAGCAGGGCTCTTCTTTTTTTTTGTTCCTCCTTTGAAGTCTCTTGTTTGCCTCTGGGAGAGGCTGATTAGGTACCCAACAGCCCATGAGCTCCTTCCAGACTCAGATAATGGGGTGTACAAACCCTGCATTATGCCACTGCAAAATCATCCCATTGGGAGCAAAAGGACAGAAAGGTTATGGAAAATAGACCAATAATCTCCTACCCCTTCCCAGTATTATCTCCTCTCATCTGCACAGTCTGTCAGGCATCACTGTGACCACCCCAGCACCAGCACAGCAGAACCCGTCTGCAGTGCCTGATGATTAGAGCTGCTGATCACAGAAGAAATCCCACAGAAGAATAATTCAGGGAAGACTGTGTAGGAGTGAAACTTCACATAACCAAAGTTTCCATGAATTTTAAGAACGTTTTAAAGTGCCATAAGTGACTGTTCATTATATCTGAGTTAATGGTATGGCCCTTTTTATGCTTCTCTCCCCTGCTTTATCTGCCCCTTTCAGCTTTGCTGGTAATACCAGAATAGAGTTAGTGGGGAGATTTAGAGGTAAAGAAGTGTGGAATCATCTTAAGCAGACACCATTGTAATGTATCCAAGTTATTTTATATATGTATTACATATAGTATTACCTCTTCTTCATACATTCCCAAGTGATTAAAATGCAGGGTGAGGGAGCTCCTTCAGGGAGGCTCTGGACTGCTCACCCCTCTGTGCGCTGATTATTCCACTGTCTGGAGAATTCTGCTAAGAACTGTAGAAATTAAACTAAAATATAGTCACTGTTTGGTTAAGAGTGTCTTGTATGCCATGGGACACTACTGAAAAAAGGTCTGGAAGTATGGTCTTCTCAGCATTTATACTTCTTTCCCTTCCTCTTATCAAATGCCTTTTTTCAGCTTACAGTGGCAGATTATTTATTTACAAATATATGATAATCCTTCTCCCAAGGTTTTTGTTTCATTAGTGAGAGATTTTTGTACATTCTTTCTAGATATACAAACTACTACAAACTACTCTGCAGCCATTCATTATATCTAATCACTTCCTTGAATGTTATTTTAACTGCCTGAAAAATAGACACTGGAAATGAATCTTAAGAACCTGAAGTTGGTAAGCAGTGAATACACTCAATGCCTTATTTTATATTTTATTTGTAGGCAATTGAACTTTGTTTGACTTTGCTGTATTCATTGTAGTATTAGTTCATGCTAAATCCACCTAAATTAGCCCGGTATAAGTCAAAATAGATAGACTGAAGGAATAGTGCTTGGGAGGTTTATTGTACAGCATGGCTGTGCTGCCACTGACAATGCCTGCTTAGTGCCCTGCCAGGCCATCCAGCTGGAACAAAAAGGCAGGAGTTTGGCCTGTGTATGGGCCTCTGGCCATCTGAAGCACTTGAACTAAAACTCAGTTCTGCTGTAAAGACACTCATAACTGAAAGTTATTTAGCTGACTGACTCATATAATTTAAAGCTGGTGCATAGTACTTCCAGTTCAGCATCAATTTCAAACCCTTCATCTCCATTTGATACCAACTGATAGAGTCATGTTTGTTGCAGTATAGTGTCAGACCCTCAATGCTATTATGGTCCTTTGTTTCCTAGAAAGGAAATTCAGAGAAAAGTGTTTGGTCAGTAGCAAATGCATAGTCTGAACCGATCTTTAGTCTGGCAGTTCCAGGGTAAATCATCACGGCATGAAAAGACAGAGAGTCACATGTGAAGTACTTTGAGTTAACATTTTATATTAGAAGATGTTTGGTCTGCCTGATAAACAGCATAGGTAACTGTAAGCTGGAGAATATACTGAATGCAGAGGACAGAATTACTTATATAACATCATTTGCATGAGGCCAGGTAGAAGGTGGTGATCTAGAGAGCTTTGTGGGGAGGGAGCACATACAGAAAAAAGGAAAACCAGTTCTGGTAATACAGAGAGCAGTTTAGGGAAAGTGAACAGTGTCAGCAGAGGGGTTACTGTCATGCAAAGTACAGCAAGAGGAGAAACAACAGATAGTGGCTGCTGAGAAAATGTTGTTCTTACTGGGTAGATATGATGTGTTTTCTCTTCCAGAAGCATTATTTGATCTGCCCAGGCATTCTCTAGAAAGGCATCTTTTTGTACAAACGAGAAAATAGTATTTTTCCTTGTTGAAGTAGCCAAATGATTACTTTTAAAACCACAGAATATAATGTGATATTTGTAAGTATAAAATACAAAGGGACGGACATTAAAAGGAAAATAGATTTTCCTTATTAGAGGAACTAGTTGGGAGGAAATTTATGTAAGTATTCTGCTAAGAAAAAAAAGTTCAAGTAACAAATCATGAGTGACTTGTTTTCTGAGAAGTGTGTGGCACTGTAGTTACTTGTAGCAGTCAGTAGCAGAGGATAGACATGCAAGCAGTAAAATAGTGTAGAGCTTCTGAATTGTGCTACACAAACCCTCTAAACTGTCATTTCCTTTCAATGTGAACAGCAATTTGCATTTTTCTGTCTTTCTACTTAACACTTCAATAGGATGTGACATGACTTTTAGAGAACTGGGGAAAGCAGAGATTCTAACTGAGAGTGGAGTGCAGAATGTTTACAAAACCAGTTTTTTCAACCCCTGGATGAAGATTGTCCAGCTAGGTGAGCCTAAGTTATGCAGAAAGGAAAGTGTGCTATTTGTCAAAAGGTCTGTTCTTTGCCACCGAGTTTGAATGATGTATTAAAGGAAGAGGAAGAATTTTCACTCAAGTCACATTTTAAAGTCAGCATAAGGGATACAACTCTACAAATATTTCTACTGAACAGGAGACAGCCCACTGGGTCTGGATCTGCATTCTGTTTCCTCCTCAGTGTAGGAAGATGGTGAATCTTTCTCTAGTTTTAATGCTAGCCATTGCCAAATGCTCTGATTTCCTCTCATATAAAAAGTACACTTAGGCATTTATACACTTACTCTTAGTATTTATTTCCCCATGTATATCCTATGGTGATCTTTTGTTGTGTGTTTGTACAACCAGTGGTAAATCTATTCCTCTGCTTACCTTGTAAAGCAGCTTACCTTATGTGCATGGCGTTTCCAGCTGGAAAGAACTTGTTGTCAATGCCTCAGGCTGTTGTTTCTCTTTCTTGCTTTTACAACTATCCCTGTAAACAAGAACTATGTCAACATTTTTATATTTAAATTTTGCCAGAGGGCTTTTGTATTCCAATTGCAAGAATCTGTAGCTGGAACAGACCTCTAAATATATCATATAAATGCGAAGTTATAATATATGATTCTGTGACTGAGTATTTAATGATTTTATGTTTGGGTTTTTTCCATAGGCAGGTGCTTCTAGTACACTAAATAAATGCTTACTTTTGCTTTAAAAAAAGTTTTATATTTGAATAACGTATATAATCTTACAGTTAATAACAGTATGCTTCAGGCTATCTCCTCTGCTAGACTCTTTTATCTGTGCAGGTTGTGGCATACACTGCACTCCTGTCCAAGTGACTGTGATTTTAACTGTTCAAAGCATTGGAAGCAGCAGCTCCCTGTTCATATCTCAGCTTGCTGTGAGCTGGACTAGTGTGTTAGTGCATCCCTGAAGCACAGACCTCAGAGCTGTATTTGGGATCCAGTTGTACCTGAGGGGTCTCGTAGAAATGCGGTGTCATGGTGCTTTAGGCTTCCCCAAAGTGTGTGTACACATCCTGCTGCCTGGCACGCCAGTCAGACTCAGCTGCACTTCCAAAATTTCACACTGTAACCGTAAAAGGGGACAACCAAATTACAGCTGAGCCAGCAGAGGCTTTTGCAGTAGTGATAGGAACAGGCTCCAAGGCAGCAGTAGCCACCAGAACAGCTGGTTAGTTGGACATACGTGGAATATGTGAAAGTCTGTCTGGAGGAGAGGGTGGCAAGGAGATCTTCTGACTGTGCCTCCCTAAAGGATAAAAGAGAGGAGGTTTGGGGTGTGTGTGTTAACTCTGTTTCTCTATCACTACATTTTGTACTTCTGTTCACTGTTTTAAAAAATTGTTACTTCAATTCTTAGGACTTTTGTAAATATATTTTTAATATGTGAGAACAGTTGAATTACTTTATAGATCTGCCTTTAAATTTCAGCGTGTTTATTCATACGGTTATTTCTTAAATTAAAAAAAAAAATCTGTATTTTATGGAATATACCAGCTGTGACCAAATTCCACCTCAGTGACTTGAAACATTTTCATTATGTTTAGTTTATCTCTGGAACTAACTCATTGAGTTAGTTCCAGAACCAGTATTAAATCTTTCCAGTAGCTCGCTCCCTGGCTAGCCTGAGATATTATCCTAAATATTTACATGAGAGGGAGCTTTTCTAAATCTTAGAAGATTTGAAGAATAATCACAAGATTTGGAGATGAACACGACTTAATTCTGTGTTGAGGTTTTGGGTTTTATTTCTAAAGCAGCAACAGAAATTTTAGAAAATCACAGACTCACAGGATGGCCGAAGTGGGCAGCACCTCTGGAGAACAACCAGTCCAACCCTGCTCAGAGCAAGGGCAGCTACAGCAGCATGTCCGGGGCTGAGGTGTGTTGGCTTTTTGGCACCTCCAAGAGCAGAGGCCACGCAGCCTCTCCAGGGAACCTGTTCCTGTGTTCAATCACCCTTTTCTTAGGTTTAAACTACGTTTTTACGGTGTTGAATGGAATAGATGGAATGGTGAAGTTATGGAGCCTTTCACTTTTAAGTACTACTTAGTTTTTATTAACATCTAAATGTCAGTCGTGGTCTTAAACAACACTTAATATTCAAATGAAGATTTCTGCTTATGCTGTGGCTATTCGGAGCATAAATACTGGCCACTGTATTTCCTACAAGGAAATTTATAGAACAGTATTTTTTTCTCATGACACTGCATGTCTTTAGTTCTTGATATACTTAAAATGTTATTAAATCCTTGGCATGCTTATAAGGAATTTTAATATTAGCATTTCCATACTTGCAACAAAAACTGTTTTCATGCAGCCATACTGATCTGCTCAGTATAATACAGGAAGTCACCAGCAGATGGGAATGCAACCCAAGTGTCCTGATTACCTCTTACCTTGAACTTGCTGACAAACAAATCAAAAAAGTTGTCACAGTATTGTACAAAGTTTTGTGTTTCTTAGCATAATTGCAAAGAAATGTGAAGTCCCACTGTGCAAAATAATGTAAAATCTAGGCATACCTTTTCATAGCAGAAGTTATCCAAAAGTCAATTATAAATTTGGGGTTCCCCAGCATAGAAAGAACACTGCCATGTTAAAGCAAGTCCAGAGGAGGCCACCAAGGCGATAGATGTATGGAGTATCTCTGCTGTGAGGAAAGGCTGAGAGAATTGGGACCGTTCAGCCTGAAGAAGAAAAGGCTTTGGGGTGACTGAATTGTGGCCTTGCAGTGCCTGAAGGGAGCCCACAAGAAGGATGGAGAGGGGCTTTGTACAAGGGCCTGGAGTGACAGGACAAGGGGGAATGGCTTCAAACTAACAGACAGTAGCTTTGGATTAGATGTTAGGAAGAAATTCTTCCCTGTGAAGATGGTGAGGCCTTGGCAGAGGTTGCCCAGAGAAGCTGTGGATGCCCTATCCACAAAATTTTCAAGGCCAGTTTGGATGGAGCTTTGAGCAACCTGGTCTAGTGGAATGTGTCCCTGCCCATGGAAGTGGGGTTAACACTGTGGTCTTTGAGATCCCTTCCAACCCAAACCACTTTATGATTCTGTGAAAATACAGTACTTTGTTATTTCTGTGTATAGACAACACTGTGCTGTTTGTATACCTAAATTTTGTTTGTGTTAAAATACTTCTCTTGGAACTGAAGTTTGAAAATAGGTTGCAGTTGGTACTACCATGTAAGTTGTCAGCCCAGATTTATATTTTAAACTTACATTATTTCCTCTTTTTCTTCCAAACGGCTGTGCTGCGTAGTGAGATGGGTGAACAAAATAACGATAGAAGGGTGATTTGTATGGCCAGCACTTAATGCTGTTTGAGTTCTTGCAGTTAAAGCCGAAGCCATTAGATGGTGCCATGCTGTAACCAGAATTTTCTCCTCCTCTGATAGAGCCAGCTGTGTGTTCTATCTGGCACGATCTGAACTGGCTGAGCCTATTCTTCCAGGGCACTGCCTTGTATTGGTCAGCCTCAGTCATTATGCGCAAAACCCAGACAATAAATTAAATCTCTAGAATTTTTTTTTATTTGTTTCAATGAAAAGACTGCACCATCCTGAAAATTCAACAAAAGAGAAGGCAATGGCAGGACAGATTTACTGCCCCTTTTTCAGTTGAAAGCAGTGTGCAATCTAAATGATTTACTTGTTTGCTAGCCCTGCATGGTGCTGTCTCCTGGGTTATCATTCACCTAAATGGCCAATGTAGTACAATGAAAATGATAGTGCGGTTACAAATTCACAGCAATTTACTGGTTAGAATCTCAAACTGGTAAATTATTTAATTTCCATTTTTTCAGTTACTGTTCAAGGTTGAAAACTTAGACATGGAATGTTAAAAAATGGAAAAGAATTTAGCAACGTTGGAAGCTCAAGTTGTAAAAGCATGGTGATAATAGGGTGGGCTTTAATTGTGTATGTAGATGTAATAGACTCAGGCTTTTGTACAGCATCTGACTTACTACTGTGTGACACTGATAAAAAATTAACACTCTACAATATCAGCAAAGCCCATCTTAAGTGGATTAAGTGCTGGTTAACTGACAGTTATCAAAAAGCAGTTGTTAATAGGGAATCATCATGTAAATGGGAGTGTTTTTACCATGTTTGTGTGGGGATGGTAGGAGGTCTGACTCTCTGCATTTCTGCACGTGAATTATAGATATAAAATCGTTGTGGGTATCTAAGGGTGATGTAAAAATTGTTTGGGTGGCAGGTCATGACCTGGTCAGGGCACCCATGAAGAGTAGTTTGAGTTACTCTGTGACCTCAGACTGTGCAAACAAATCTACCTATTAATTTAGTACAGACAAATGCAGACTGATAAAGCTGGATGGATAGGAACAGGCAACCCAATCTGTGTAAAAATGGGGGCCGTGTTCTGAGAAGTGAAAATGGAAAATCCATAGGTGAATTGAAATGATGATATGGAGATAGTGTTAAGTTCTTGTTCTTGAAGAAAGGTTCTTCCCACTTCCATTGGCATGTGGCCATGGGGTCACCCAAATGAGGGCTAACTATTTTCTTTGGTAGGTCAGTTTTAAGCTGGATCAGTTCCCTTATCTGACTGAATGTGTGGCCTCATAAGCTCTTGTGCTTGGCATAGTTGAGAGCTAGGGAATAATTGGATTGCCTTTTTCAGTGGAATTCATAATTGATTATGAAAGCAAACCCTGTCACCACACAATTCAGCAGCAGCTCCCACTAGGAAGCCTTGAATAGTAATACTGCAGAGTAATGCAAAGGAGCCAGGGAAAGGATTTTATAGCTATATAAATGTATAGATATATAGATACTGCGACAGTGAGGCCACTGTGATGGCAGTTCTAATTTTATAAGATTTTAGTCTCAACCCTGATTCAATGATTGGAGTAAACCTTTGGAGGAGAGAGGCTTCAACCTCAATACCTGAAGGATGTTGAAGAAGGACTTTATTGCAATGCCTATGACAGCCTGACCACTAACAGGGTTCATCTCCTTGCAGTAGGACTGCCTGGATCAGGGTGCCATTTAGCAGGATGCTGACTGCCTGTCCACCAGGCCATAAATAGCAAACGCCTGGCTGCAGCAGGACCCATTCACAGCAGCTGGACATGCACAGGTGCTTTCTGCAGGTCTCTGATCAAAATGCAATCTTGCCAACCAGAAAGCTACTGCTGATCTCAGAGCACTTGAATGAAGGTCTGGTGAAACTCTTGAAACAAGTTCAGCAAGGGCATTTAATATGCTTTCAAGTTAATCCAGAATATTTAGTGTTTCCTCTAACAAACAGTTAATCTACATATTACCATTTTTTAATCAGCTATCATAAAGTTGTTTTTTTGAGTTTTCTTTGCATCTCCGTTAGATCTGCATTGGAGACAGAATGACAGTTCCTGCTGTCTTTTCTTTCTTCATATTTCATATCCTATGAAGAAGAGAATAAATTCAAGGTACCATTGTTAGGCTTTATTTCCTTTAAACTCGAAGATAATAAATACTTTGATTTTTATTTATTATTTATTATTTTATTTTCCTGTTTGGCTACCAGACATTTTGATAAATGAGCATAAATAGCTCTTAAAAGAGAGAAGCGAAATAAAAAGAAAGGAAGGAATAGGTCAAGTTTTGGAATGTGTATATTAATTCATAACATTCCACCTCTGGTGACCTTGCTTCAGAAACTGTCTAGGAGAGGTTTAATGAGCTTGGTCCACGCAATTTGATTCCAAGAAGACATTTGTAATCCAAATTACAAAACCAAACCAGAGTCTGGCCCATTTTTCCATAACTGACAGGTTCTTACAGGAGAGGGTTGGTAGCTGAAGGATGGAGATGCTGGGGGCCAGGACTGAGGTGCCTGGGCAGAACTGCAGGGACAGGGACAGTTCTTGCCTAGTTCTGGGTGCCTCTGAAGTTGGCACATCGGGCTATTTCTTTGTCTCAGCCAAAAGTGCCAAATAGAGCTGAGAGTTGTGACAGCCTTTTTCAACATTTCAACTTTTATTCTGTTATGTAACCACAAAATAATGGTGACAAACTGAATGTCACAAGTAAAAATACTTTCTTATGGAAGAAATTCACACTTCCACTGCATCTCATGTCCAGGCAGCCTGTGTACAGTCAGGGAATTGTTAGGATGCATAGTGTGTGACCATCAGCTTAAATATTTGTCTTTTTAAGCTTTGAAACTTAAGATACTTGATTAAATAAATGTCTTTATAAATTTGAGGGGCCTATTGCCACATGTGGTTTGACTGATCTAATTGCATTTAATTATTACAGTTCTAACAGATTACATTCCCCATGTAAAAGTGAAGAAGGAGGATTACATCACAAAATTCTTGTCTTTCTTATAGTTTGTGAGATCTAAGAAATGTAGAAGGAGGCAGTGCATTGAATACTCCTATTATGTGGTTATTCTAACAGTTGTTTGTGATATGGTTGTCTTCACTGCTTAGATTCTGCTTGTTTGAGACAATAGCTAAGCATCTGCTAGTCACTGCAGAATCCTACAAAATAAAGACTAAAATTTTACCTCAGCTGACACCAATCAGTGAAGCAGATGCTGCAGAAACACTGAAGAGAATTTTAACATTGTTTTAATTGCATGTTAGAAGTCAAATAGTGTTATCTCAGTGGGGCAGTGAGCTAAAGGCATGAAAAGAAAAGGATTTTTTTTTTGTCAGCTATTATTCTTTTGTCCTTTTTTTTTTTTTAATTATTCAAATGTTTTATGTCTTGCAAACTGTGCTGGTTTGTTTGGAATTACTTAAGGTGATTTGAGAATGCACTGTAATGCTCACAGATTTGCTATGACCAGTGTGAGGACACCAGCTTTTCAGTCTTAAGTTGGAATTGCTTAGTGTAAACATTTGCTTTTTTCCATTTGAAACTTAATTAAAAATACTACAGTTCCTGCAGATTTTTTTTTTTTATTTCAAATGGGCCTATAAAATAGTTGTTGTATTTTAAGAGTCCAGTAAATGAAATTTTAGAGGTGACTTTAATGCTTGTTAGGAAGCATGCATTTTAAGATGAGTTTTGTATTGGAGCAAGTAATTTTTGTGAACGTGATGTCTCTGAGAGATGTGAACTCCGATAACGTTTATGAGCTCTGGAAGCTGAAACTGATGACACCACCAAATATTGACCGTGGGGCAGTATCAGATACAGATCCTGTTGCAATTAGAGGAAACAGAAAATGTGTTGTTGAATCAAAGCAGCGAGGTCTCTGTGTTCCGCTGCCTCCTGTCGCTGCTCTCGGCAGAAGGCAGCCCCTGCCAGCCGGGGATTTCTCATGAAGAATTCTCACATCCCCCGAGCCTCTCCCGGGCCGCTGCTGCAGAGGCTGGGCTTTCCCGGGTACTTTGTCAAGACATCTCTACTGTTTCTAGAAAAGAACAGAAACTAGAAGAGAAAGGAAAGCCAGGTGCCGTGATATCCACAGAGGAGCGAGTGCTGATTATGTCACTGCAGCTGCTGGGTTTTCAGGGGAGAAGCTCACTGCTCCCAGGGCTTGCACTCTCGGGCAGATGTGGTAGTACAAGTGAGGTTGCCTTTACCTTTACCAACTTGCAGTTGGGTGCTTACTTGGTAAAGTTATGAAGAAAACTGATGGGGAATTGCACTTACTTTAAAAAAATACAAGGTAGGAAAGCATCATATTCCAGTGCCTCCCAACAGACTTGGGAAAGTGTATTTAGAAAAAAAAATAACCACAAAGTTCCGGTGACAGCAAAATTTTTATCATTTGTAAAATTCTGCATAATTTTATTAATACATATGGGTGTGTTAATAAAAATATCTTTTTATTAATAAATAAATGCTACAATTTGGTCTATTAGCAAAGTATGGTGTGGGAAAGCTAGGAAATTATCCTGGTAAATCAGGTTGATTTTTTAGTTATTGCAATATAATTATTTATTGTAATATAAGTTGAGGGCAGACTTCATCTGCTGTTTCTCCTGATATGAGGAACCAAGCAAGTATATGTAAGCACATTGAAGAGAGTGGGGATAGTGACAGAAAAGAAAGCTCCACTGTCCAGACTGGTAGCCTTTGTTTGCTAATCATTACTTTGGGATATTTTAGACTGTAAATATTCTTTAAAGAAAATCTGTTGAGTGCATTTCTGTTTTCTTTTTCCTTTTTTTTTTTTTTCTTCTTCCTGCTGACTCAGTCTATCAGTTTCCATTTAGCTAGGCAGAAAATTCAAGGAAACAAAACATTCCAAGAACAGCACAGAGGTACATGCCTCTTCTGAAATACTGTGAAATTAAATTAATCTGTTCTATGTTTAAAGTGAAGGCCTACTAAAGAATGAATAAATTGTGTCATTATAGACATTCTAGAAGAAATAGTTAAAATGTATGAAAACTGCAATACATGTCTATAAAAACCAGTTACAAACAGCAAATCAATATGACCAGGCAGAATGTGAGGGAACAAAATTACTTATGCTCCACAGCAGGACAGATGTTTGGGTTTAGCGAAATAATATTTACTGATAGGAACTTACCTCTGTATACACATGTGAACCCTTTTACAAGAAGTTTATTCATTTGCCTTTCACCAGGGATTTTATTGGCACGTTCCCAACATGAATTGAAGCCTGTGGATTAAGGCCCAGGAGTCAAAATTCCCGAATGCAGCCTGTAGAATTTATTTCACATGAACAATGTGTGTTGGGAAATCCTTGAGGGCAGAGAAGAAGTGGTGCACAATTCATAAACTCTGTTCCACTTACCTGCTCCACTACAAGATGCACACAGGAGAAGACTCCTGTTCTTACCAGGTCCCATCAGAATATCCAAAAACATGATCCAGTTAATTTCAGTTTATAATTCAGGTGTCTTTTAGTGACTCTTCACAGTGTCCACTTACAAAGACACATTTGGATTATTTTACCACCAGAATATATGACACCAGGAAAATAAAGAGAAGCATTTGCCAGGAGCTGCTTAAAGTGGTACAGGCTAATGGAGACTTCTCTGCAGCTTTCCCTAAGGGTAATAAAGTTGTGACGAAGAAACTTCTTCTCATGAATATATAAATGCAAAAGAAATTTGGACAAAGATGATTAATGTAAACATCAGTATTTCTGGATCATAAAAATACATATGTGCTTTATACATGAAAAAATGCAGGTGGTTTTGAACCATTTCATGCACTCTGAAGACAAAAACGTAATGTAAAAATCGTGTGTATTTATATGGCAGAGCTGATTATTCTCAGTGGGTTGGGATCATATAAGCTGCAGCATCTGTCCTGTTGCTGTTATTCCAAGTACACAGAGAGCCATGTCTTTAATTCACTGATGTTTATTGCTTAGTAATGGAAAAAGTTAAGCCTGTTGCCTGACTAAAGGGCTTTCTGCACGTATTTGAGTGGAACCCATTCTCCAGGTGGAAATAAGGACCAGCCCTAGGAGAGAATCACTGCCAACCCGAAACAGTATACAAAGACACAGTACTCCCATTGACAGGGATCCTTCCCGTCAGGAGTTCAGTCTGAACAGAAGACTCCTTTGAAAGATATTCCTCTGCTGCAGAGTACTGCAAATGCCCTATACATGAAATCCCATGAGCCCTGTTTTTATTTGGGACAGCAGTAAGAAAGAGAGGATTTGGGGGTGGGATTTTCTTACTCTCTTTCCCCGCCCCCCCCAGAAAGTGTAGATCACTCATCTAGGAGGCAGATGGTCACAGTGGTCATACTCCCCGCTTTGTAACTGGCACTTGTTTTTGGCATGCTAATGATTTATTGTTCCCAAAAATAGCTTTACAGACAGGGTCAATTATATTTTTGGATTGTACAGCATGTAGAGCAATTAGTTAGTTGCACAAGGCAGTTGGTTTATAATGCAGTACACCCCTTCTTCATAATTGGCACCTTTCTGATATCCCATTTATAATGGAGGGGTCTATCTTTACAAACAGTCCCTTGTATTAGCATGCAAATACCATGGCTCCCCCCACATAGCTTTACACACAGAGACAATTATATTTTTGCTTTGCAGGATGTGTGGACTAATTAGCTATAGAGAAATGGGGCACTTGGTCTTCAGATTTTAAGATCTTACTGCATCAAGTGATTTTGAGACACTTTCAAGGGCAAACTGGTAGGTAAAATTATAGGAGGAGATTGTGCCAGCTCTCATCTCTCAGACTGTCATCTGAATGCAGAATGAGACATTTTATAGTTCTGTTGTTTCATTATCCCTCAGTGTCTAGATCACTCTGCAGTGGATAGGGTCAGATGCCACACACAGTACTCTGCAGGTCTGGGTGAACACTGCATGTGGGGCTCAGCCAGGTGGGAAACTTCCAGAACCAGTGGGATTAGTGGTGTGCTTTAGATTCAGGTACTATAGTTCAGATGTACATGTTATTAGTAACTACCCACTGATTCATTAACTGTTTTGATGTCAACAACCACAGTGATTGACATAAGTTAGAAGTTTTCGTATTGAATTTAAAAATATCTTAACTACTCTCTCGGGAGAGCAGATAAACGAGGGAGGAGAAGTTTTCATACAGGATATTTATGACAAGATTTGTCCTTAAAGTATTCTGAGTCAATCTGTAGCTCTGCTAAAAACGTGGTGCTAAATCTAGAGATGAATTTAGGGTGGCATTTTATATAATTTTTTTCTTGCAACTAGCAAGACTATAAATGAAAAAACAGAGAAAATAGTGAATCTGCTGTGGTGTCTATAGTGTATTTGCCAGAATGGTCATCACTAAAACCTTGGTCAGAGGTACAGTTGCTACAAAGCTATGTCGTTTTGAGTATGGTGAAAAATCACATTGTAGTGGATATTAGCAGGCAGGTTCTGAAATATTGGGGACAAGGTTTAGTTTGGGGGTTTACTTAACATCTTTTTAAAGTGAGGGATGCTTCATTCATCCATCCTTTTACTTATTTATTTTTCTAATACCCTCTCACATATTACTGGGGAAGCAGAGAGGAGGTAAGAAATAACAATGCCAGCAGGGAATGAATGAAAATTATAGATTTGAAGCTACCCTAACAGAAAGGTGCCTGCTCTAGCCTATATTGTAGGTTTGGAGACTAAGTGATTGTATGTTCTTTTCACACCAAGGAAGAAAATCACACTTGTTCTTGATATCTAATAATGATACCACACAGTATGCACAGTCTGAAATCAAGCAGAGAAAAAAGATAGGTTTCCTGCTGCCCAAGGGGACTGATGTGATTTATACACATTTTGGAAACATCTTTAAGAATGGATTCAAATTGTGGAATCATTTGAGAATACAGCAGAATCTACAGAGTAAATGTTTCCACAGCCTCAGCCTGTCGCTGTTGGGGCGGCCGTGACACACACACACATACATGGACAGTGCCTTGGTTAAGGGCCAGAAGCATTTATTCAAAAGAGATGGTTCCCTTTTTACACCTTTGGTATGTTATCATTAGTGTTACATATCCAGTGGCTACTAAATAACTACAATAGATTCATTGGCTATATTAACTACAATATACTATACTATTCATTGGGCACTTACAGCCTAAGCATTCAGAAAAATAACAGGTGCTGCTTTTCTCCTTCTATTGTTTAGATTTCTTGCCTCTGTTGATACTATATTTTCAAGGGTAGAAGCTAATTGTTTTTCTTCTCACGGGCTTTTCTCACAAATAGAAGCTAACTATTGACACAGTTGAGATGGACGTGACAAGCAGGATTCACACCAACTCCATTTGAGAATAAAAGAAAGTGCTATCTTTAATACGATGATAGTCTCTTTTATAGAGTTTTGGAGTTTACATAGTTTTAAGGCACAACAGCCTTGACCTAACCCATCAGCACACACCACTGGGTGAACACACGATAAACACACAGCATGTTTCTCCAACAGTAACTCAGCTGTGCCTCCTTCCCACGGTTTTTTTCAAGCCTGAGTAACAGACCTGAGCAATAATTTTACAAAGGTAACAAAGCCTTCATTTTATAAAGTTTTTACCTAAATGCTATAAACCATCTCCAAATTAAAGTCTGTGAAGCCTTCAGGCCAGCTGTCGGCCTCAACATCAGCCAGCACTGGGACATGGCTTACACTGTTCTTGCTGAAAGTTTGGCTGCTTGTAAACTGCAACCCCAAATGTGTGAGGATTTTCATATTATTAGTAGAAAGAAGAATGGCACAACAGTTGTGAAGAGGGGACACAATAGAAATGCTTTTAAGAAAACTTTTGCAGTTTAGCTGTATTCTTTCTTGCTAATGCCTGTGAACTGGATGTGTGTATATACAGGATATACATTCTATACCTACATAGCTACTATAGGAGTTACTGCTCCTAGGTGAGGGAAAGAGGGGGACAATAGGTAGAGGCTTAGCTCTGCCAGCAGTGGACATAGGTATTGTCACTGCTGGAGACTACTGGCATGTGACCTTCTCCTGGGCCAGGAAAAGAAGTTCTTCTGTGGACCTTTGATCAAAATAAAAATAAAATAAAATAAAAAACCGTAGGGTTCTCTTGTTCTTCTCAGGTGAAATGTAAAATTATTGCCAGTGCAATAGCTTGGCAAAGAGGTAACTAAGCTAGTTCAATAATTTACAGATTAATTATTTACCTAATGGTTTGCATTAATCAAAAGTTAAATGCTTGCACAACACTATAAAATGTAATTTCTATTCATGTGAAGTATGGAAAATACGATTTTTTTTTTATAAACTTCTGCAAAAAATGCAATTAGTTTGTTAGTTTTAACAAAACCCTGGAAAACTAGAAATTATGTCTTACATCATTCTGGGTTTTTCTGGAATGTGCCTAAGACTAATATGCAAGTGTAAAAGTTATACAGGAGTGGTTATCTTGTCCAATGAATTTTGTCATGTTTTTATGTGAGAAAATTAGCAAGAGTTACTCGAAACTGGAAGTTCTGTATTGTTTCAAATCCTATTTGGAGATGGTTGTTGTTCTGTATTCAGCAATGCCTTTGCTTTAGTCAGGAGAAAAGGTTAGCCTAGGATATAGCTTGTTGCTGAGTCTATCAGAAATACATTTCTCCCCCATACCTCTGAACTGTTGATCTAAGTATTTCTCTTTGGATTTCACATAAGATCCCTTTGACTTCTTACTTCTGGATGTGCATTTTATCTCTATCTTTCCTGAAAAACACTCTTACAGTATCTGTCCTCTGTGAATACAAACCCTTTAATAGATTAGAACAACAGATAGAAGACCACATATATCATGGGTTATGATGTATCCACATTAGTCAAAATAGAAGTGCTTTAATTATAATTTGAAATAACTTTAATTAAACAAACTCTTGTGCTTTCACTGATAATAATCTTAAACCAATCCCAAGCAGTGGCATCTACATCCTGGGAAATTATTGGGAATGATTGCTATTTAATCAGCATTTAAATAAGATGCTCTCAGACATCATTCACCTTATTTACATATTGGTGAGCAAATGTGGATAAGAAACTGTATTCAGATTGACTGGGGACAGTAATTTTGGTGGAATTCAATTAACTCATGTTTTTGGTTGAAAATATATCTCTGTTTATGAATAGCATTACATTCTTTAAAGTTTTACTGGTAGGACAGGACTAGCAGCATGCCAGCTTAATGTTCTGATTAACATAATCTATTGCACTAACTCTAAATTTACTTGCAATTTGGAGGCTACAACATTTCTAATTTATTAAAGGAATAGGTGCAGGCTACTATTTTGTCTCAAATTCTGGCGTCTCAGCTCTTGATATCTCTTCCCAGAGACATTAAAAGTGATATGAATATATCATATCCAAGATTAGTTAGAAAAGCACCAATCTCTCGTAGGTGTCTTGAGGATGGCAGATGGTCATGTCTTTGTATCAATGATACAAATGAACATGCTGTTTATTTTTGGTGATGTGAATTGAAAAAAGCATATCCAGGTTCTCAGGGAAAATTCGAACTTGAAGGATAGTTAGCTTGTAGTATTGGGAAATCCATTTTAATTAAAACTTTTATTTTATATAGAGATCTTGTCTGTTATTTCTGAAAAAAAAAATCCATGAGATATCTATATGAATATAATTCTGGAGCCAAGCATAAGATATTCTTTCATACCTCCCACAGCAGAAAGGCAGTGTCTCCGTGAATGTGCACATATCTCTGCTCCTCACATTATTACATATAAATGTATTAATCTATAGGTGTAGCTGTATCAATGCCTGATGGAGCTGCCTCTCAAGGGCTGGTCCCATAGAAGGGTAAAAGATTCCTGAGGCTGGGTCTTCTACAAATTGAGACCAACTCTGGAGCTTTGTTGATTACTGAAGTTCATGATGCTGTTTTATTCCCTGGTGCCCAACACACTCATTAATTCTCTCTGTGCAGTCCTTTCCCCTGTCGTGAGAAGCAGTTTGCTCTTTATGTAGCCCAGCACCTGCCCCTTTCTCCCGAAATCACCATCCATGTTGGCCATTTTCAGCCCCCCAAAGCAGAAAGTCTCGGATTAACTCCCTTCCCTTTCTTAGGAAGGACTTTTCCCCCACACTACTGAGTAGCTCCTTATGCTACCCCATGTTCTTAAGTCATTGCACAGGATGAGCCTCTGGATGGGAATGAATTCTCTCAGCTTTCAAGGTCTGGCGTCCAGAAGCAGCACTCTCCAAATCATACCATGCTGGTAGAGTGTGAGACAAACATTAAGACATTTAATGTGAGGCATTTATTCCAGAGCCTTTCAGCTGTGGATTAGAATGAGCTGGTTTGTGACTCACTGACTAGGATATGTGAGGATATGTGGTCATATCTGTTCAGAGAAGCAGATATCACATTCTTTCAGCTGCAACACAGAGCTCTAGACTTTTTTTTTTAATTCTCGCCATATAATATGTCTATGCATAGCATTAAAGTTACTGCACTTGCTTATTAAAATGTCATTAAAATTGAGTTAATAACAGGCACATAAGAATGTAGGGCCAAAGCATATTCTTTGTTTGCATCTCTGTAATTTGCAGCAGAATTTTACCCATCATTTTAAATTCAACTAAATGAAAAACATATGGCAGGCTGTACTTAAAGCAAAATCAACACAAACAAAACCAAGAATATTAGCAATGGTTCAGCTGAAGGATTAAGAAGATGGATCTGTAGTATAATTACACAGCACAACATTGCAGCTGGATTGTCTTAGAGTGTATATCTACCTCTCGGGCTCTAAATACAATTAATTATTATGAGAAATAACTTCCACAGGAACTGCTTTTCTTTTGCTCAGGAAAAAAAATGAAAACAGTTGGGTGTAAACTTCAGAGAAAGGTCATAGGTTAATGGAGTTCGTAAATAGAACAGCAAGGGAATCTAAACTTTAATTACTATAATGTAAATTACCTTAGAGAGCCCGAATTAGCGATCACTTAGCCTAGCCACTCCACCTTCCCAGTAGGTTCTGCTCACTTTGGGGGCTTAACCCAAATTCCCTACATTCCATCCAGACTGCTGAGATGGTGAGCAGTTTGCATAGTCGCAGCTTCTTCTCCAGGAACTTTAGGATGTCTTTTTCTTCCAAATTCCTTTCTGCCAGCTTATGCAACTGAAGTATCATTACTTACTAACTTTTGTTTAAAATAACATGTATAAATAAAATTACAAAATCAGCTACATCGACTCATCCTGGGCAGAAATGCTGACATCCAGATGAGAAGAATATCAGGACAGGGCGGGTATGGCTTTGCAGTTCACATTCGTGAGCAGTAATCGTTCTGTGGATTCTGTTTACTTTTAATGGCAGGCCTGAGCACATTAGAATTTACTATACAAATACATGTATTTAACAAGTTGTACAGCAGAAACAACTTAAATACATTCCAAATTCTCAGGTCAATGATAAGGTGGAAGTCAAAACACCCATTTTGAATAATCACTTTGAAGACCAACATGAAAGTGTTGTGTTCCCACCATCACGGCTGTGAATTGTCTGGCTGAATAGATGGAGTGTGACAAGAGCTGGGATAAAGGAAGAAGCTTTCTTTTATGTTTGTACTTACTAGGTTTTTCTCATAATTTTAAGAAGTCCCTGTATTTCAAACATAGTAAGCAGTTTTTCCTCAACAAGTCTTAAATTATGTGAGCAAATGCAAAGAAATGAAGTTTGACAAGGTCTGTGAGGCTCCCATTCCAGGATTCAGCATTTCAGGGGAGGAATGATGCCTCTTTCTTTTTTATTACCATTTTAAGTGGAGATTAAGCTTTGGTAAGAGGTAACTGTGAAGTGATTTATGGTTTATTGGTGCTTCTGTTGAGAAGCAAACAACAGTATCTGTGTTTGTAATCAAGATGTCTTTAAAGTTTTGGTGGCCCAGTTCTGTAATCCTAATGTGTGGTTTGATTTGTCCTGTGAGTGGTGCAAAAGGGGCTACAGAGAAACACTCCAACTTCTATGCCTCTGCATAGAAGACAAAAAGAAACAATGAATTTAAGGAAGTGTAGCCTTTTTGCTTTGAACTTCACAAAATGTACTGATTAATGAAAAATCATGGATAATTGGCAGTTAAATAAAAGCATCCCCACTCCAGAGTTAGAAAGTTTTAGAGGCAGAGAAGATATGGAAAAGGGAAATATTTCAAATAATAACAATAATAAAAAAGCTTTAATGTATCTATAAAATTAATTACCTTGCTTTTAAAATATTAGAGTAACACTTTGGAGATGTGGATTTGATTCTTGACATTTTCTGTGAGACTGCTTATGAGACCACTCTGTCAGTGATTATGTCCTCCATCTAAGAAACAAAACAAAACAGTCTATACAGACTACAAGATCTCCAGGACAAGAGACTTGGAATATATTTTACAGTGCCTAGCACAGTATGGTTTCAGTGGAAATTTGATATTTTAAGTTTTGCTGAAAATATATTTAGTGATAATTAAAATAATAGTAATACAGTAAGTTTAAAAAAAAAAACAAACAAATGAAAGATAGAGCCTTAATATTGAAAATTTTAGGTAAGGATATTATATTAAAATTCTAGCCTCACTGGTTTAGAAGACTGGTTCTTAATTAGGTTAGTTCTGTTAATAAAACATCTGCAACAGAATCTTATGTACAACTCCTTAGACACAAATTGCCCTCTCCCAAGTGGCCGTGTAAGATCTTGTTCCTTGGCCAAGGAGAGCATCCTTCCAGGAGAGGGAGCTGCTCGGCCTAGGGACTCCAGGCTTGCCTGCTCCAATTTGATCTTGCTTTGGGGATGGGAATTGCAACTTGTTCTAAACTTACCCGTGCACAGCAGCTGCTGGGACACTGCTTTATCCACATGCACTACATTGCAGCCTCTCAGGAGCAAAGTGCCACAGCGAGTCCTAAATGGAGGCTGTGAAACAGCCAGGCCTGTGAAAGGCAGTGCAGAGGAGACAGATTCTAGGAGTGTCTGGGAAGGATCCCCCATACTCT
Source organism: Daphoenositta chrysoptera (assembly GCA_013397915.1). Lineage (NCBI taxonomy): Eukaryota > Metazoa > Chordata > Aves > Passeriformes > Daphoenositta > Daphoenositta chrysoptera. The sequence continues at coordinate 63,455 of VZRO01004053.1, read as the reverse complement.
GTTGTCTGTCACTTCCCTGGGACATACCAATGTCAAGCTGCTGGGCATAAAGAGGGATTAACAGAGTTAGTGAGAAATCAAGCAGGAGATGCCAGGGCTAAGAGAGATCTCCAGAATGCTACCAATAATTTATTTAATGGAATTTTTCTCTTCTCTAATAAAAGCACATTTATAAAAGTAATAAAACAATAGTTGATTTATTTTAAGCACAGAATGAAGGAGTCTGAGTTATGCAACACATTTGCTGTATATTATTGCACTTCCAGAATGTGGTCTGTCATAGACAAAAAATAGTGTGTTTGCATGGACCAGGAAAAAATGTACAATATTGAATTGAGCTGTGCTGATCTGGTCAGCTTCCAACCAGGAAAACGGAACATGAGCTGTCGTGGTAGTTTTACTTAATTAGTGCTGCCTTTTCCTTATTGTGACCATACTGGTGCTGCTTTCTGTTCAGATAGGATGATAATTATCAGTTTCTGAGGTAGAACGTGAGCATTTTGCCTGATTCTTTGAAACTCCTCTAAGGAATAATATTCCCCCTCAGGAGGCATGTGCTGTTGGTCCTACTGAATCTGACATATGGGGTTGTCATTCTTGTGCTTAGCTAGCATTGATCTTTTCAGCATTGTTAATGGGGACTGTGTATCTCTACTCACAGTCCTGTCTTCTCTCCATAACTGAATCTGTGAACTCCATATCTGGTACAAATACAAGGGTGGTATTTAATATTCTATTTTTCATCACCAGAATTGAGAAGAGCTTGTTACTGCACTTTGCATGGCCAAGCTCTGTTACTGTGTGCTGCTCCCGCTCAGATCAAATGTAAAGATACGTTTGCTGTTGACCTCATTTAAAAGCCCTCTAGAGGGAAAGTCTGAAAAAGTTGATACAGTTTGGCATGGTTATTCATTATGCATGGGAAGTGCATTGCTTTATTTTCATTAATTTTACATAGAAATGAGATACAGCACAACATGCTTTTCTCATTTTTGGGAGCTTCACAAAGCTTATGTTGTTATGTTCTCTTCGCAGAACCACTTACAGACAGGCAAATCCAAAAGCATTCTGTATTCCCCAGCTCATCAATCCATGTTTAAAGAGGATGGGGTTGTCCTTGTGTTAAATGTTGGCATTCTGTTACTTCTCCTGTATGATATTTTGCCTGGTTCTGGAGAATGACTGGCACTGATGAAAAAAATTCAGGTGTGATAAAAATAGAAAATATTCCCTTGGTATACCATTGAAAATTGTAACTAATCACCATGATGTGAACACTGGAATATGAGAGCCAAGGTACAGAAGTCCTTCTGTAGCTGTATTGAGCTAACAGTATCATTCATAAAAAAAGATTGTAGCTCAAATACAGCCTGATTGTTGAGTTTCTAAATAGAACTGAGGATTCCTACACTGAACCTTTTTCATTAGAACTAAGCTTCTTTTTTCCCATTTTTTTCTGACTGAAGGAGATGTAAGTGAAAGGTTAGCACGTCAAATTTAGGATGATTTTTTGTAATCATATGATATAGTAGAACATAATTTATTCATTAAATGTATGCTGCTTTTTTAAGAGCTTGCAACTAAATTCAGAAAAATCTTGGGAACTCTTCAGACAAATGTGGTGATTTACATACTGTTGAGAACAGAATACAATTTTTTTCTAACCCCTTATAGAACAGAATAATTAAAAACTTTATTTTATGAAGAGAATCAATATTAAAGGTATTTTAAATACTTGCATTCAAGCTCAAACCTGTTCACAGTGGCCTTAGTTGCAAGGCTTTGTGTATTCCTTGAGCCCAAAGGACTGCAAAGGTCAGTCTGTGAATGATGTGCAGTCCCTTTCTGTTCTGCTTCCTGTTCCTCTGTGCAGCTTCCAAACTTTCTTACTCAAACCCCCTTATTCCAAACCCTGCAAATGCCATTGTGAATCAAATCCTGTTTTTAAACTTTCAGAATGACTGCTTTTTCTTTATAGCATATATTATATTAGCTACAATCTATCAATCCTAGCAAAAATTATTTCTTCTGGCCCTAAAACCTTAGCCCAGATCTAGTGGTTTGGCCACAAAATTAGGAACCAGAAACTTCCTTGTAAATCCATAACCATTGCCACTTGTTTCATCCAAAGTAAGCAACTCCTCAAAGCTGCTTGTGGTGTCAGTTCTTTATATGTAGTATGGTGATAATACCTCTTGCCTCTTACAAGTATAATGGAAATTATTTAAAGTCCGTGATCCTGAAAAACCTAGAAGTACTAAATGTTGTCATCCAAGTATAACTAGTCCTGATTATGGAATATTTGGTTGTTTACAATATTCTTTTCAGTAGGCTTATGCATGCATTAACATCAAATTAAACTTAGTTAATCACTTCTGTACTGTAGTTACTAAAGGTACACATCCAGCCCTCACTTACCCCTCTGTGATCCTATTGATTGTTTTGTGATTTACTTTGAGCTTAAAATAGGGTAGGGTTGAACCCAAAATGTTCACTTCTAATGCAATTTAGGTTTTGACATCAATGGAGATTTTGCTCCACACCTCTGCCTTGCAATGCCTCACATTAATTCCATGCAGGGACTGGAAAAACCTAGTTAGTGGAACGTAAGTGGAACATGTGGAGTAGGTTTTGCATAGCAGTTATTCCCAATATTGCAAAACCAAAGTACAGCAGAAAAAGAGAAATGATTACTGTCACTTCAGGTACTTGCTCAGATGAATATGGGGGCTGGCAAGAGGAATATTCCTTATATGTATGTATATTAAAAAGAGGAAGTAAAGCTCTTTCTCAGCTGAAGACAGTAGCTCCTGGTTTTCATATCATATCCGGTCAGAACGTCATTTTCCATGCGAGCGTTGCGTCAAAAGACAGAAGGAAATGCAGCACTGGGCTTTTCTCTGCTCCAGCCACCCGGCCATGCCGAGTCCCAAGTGGTGATGGAAGCTGTTCTTTTTCCTTCCCGCTTAATCCAGCCCTGAGCTGGATTAGCAATGGCGTGTTCCTTTGTCAAAATGCAAGCTTAGACTGGATAGCCATGGGAATCCTGCCCTAAGTACCCCCACTTGACACACATACACGGTCTCTTGGCTGCCTAAGACCCCTGCCCATCTGTTGGGGTGGCACGGTGCCCACTTGCCCGGCTGGCGGCCGTTCCAGTGGGGCATCGGTGCCAGCTGCTCGCGGGGTGCCACGGGGCCGACAGCCCCGCTGCCTGCGCTGCGCTGGGCACGGCTGCCTGCGCACACAAACCCGTGTCACAGGTGCTTCTGGGCTTGCACCTCTTAGAGTTCTGCAGGCAAAATCCTGCTCTGATTGCAGCTGGGCCAGCCTGACCATGACCTGACTAGAAACAGATGTGAAAATGGTCGTCTGCACTGGAGGAAAGACAGGTAAGAAAAGGGGGTCTGCCAGTGGATACCGAGTCCAACACTTCACTGTGGAAGTGCTTTGTAGGTGGCAGAGAAGGTCTGCACGTAAACAGCAGTTCATGACAGCTGATGAAGCAAGGAAGAGCTCTGTCTCACCATGGTGATTCCAGGGGAGTTCAGGGCATGTTTTACTTAGAGTTTTTTGTTTCTGCACAATATTTGAGTCATATGTTGATTAATCTCCCTAAAAATAAAAGTATCTGCCTTCTTGACCAGCTCACACTCAGTTGCTTTATGCCTTTGCAAAGATCTCGCATCCCAACCCACATATGTGCATCCATGCTGACAGAACATTCTTCTGCGTTTGAGGGCATTCATAATCTGAGAGTTTTCATAGCTTCCCTATACCTGCTTGTCTCAAAACTTAGCAGTAATGACCTTCTGACTTTAGAAGAACTGACATGAAGAATTAAACTGTGAAGGGTAGCCTTCTGCTCCATTTCTTTTTAAAAGGCATTGGAAATGTTTTAGTTCTTTGGAAATGTTTGGTTTTGGTTTTTGTTTTTAATTTGGTTTCGGTTTTGTTTTGTGGGTTGAGTAACAAGGAATTCCTTTTCACTCTATGAAAGATAAATGATGGAATCCTCTCAAAAATGAAATACCAATGCCAGTTAATTCCAGTAAAAATAATTCCATGTTGTTTTTACGAGTTTATACTTTTATCTGACAAAGTAACACATGGAGAATATTGGGCCTTGTGTGTTGCAGGGTGAAAGGCACAGTGGGAAGGGAAATGGGCTGTAAGTCAACTAGGGTTCTTTTATTGCCTCTGCTGTTGAACTACTTTATGACCTTTAGCAAGTCACTCACCTTCTCTGTGCCTTGGTTTTCTTTTGGTATTAATTAACTAAATTGTAAATGATTTGTCAACAAGACTTCTACACTGATCTTGGCTTGGCCTTCAGGTGCTAATGGATCAAAAGTAATAATGTTGAAAACTTTGTAACCAATATTTCATTTAGCCAAACGCATTCTTACCTATTTGGGAAAGTACTCATTTACGTGGCATAAAGACAGGGTTCTGTAATGAACGGAGAACATCACAGCACATATTCTGTATTGTCACTCATCTGTTTATCCTTCTCTTCCATATTCAAATAGAAGCGAAGTATTTTAGATCCTTTAAAACAAAGAGCATAGCAAAAAAAAGAAAAGGATTTCTTCTACCCATTATAGGTTTTACAACTTCCTTCATGCCTCAAAACGCAAACCAGCTCTTTTAGCTAGTATATGTAGCCGTATACGTGTGTGTTACAACGAGTACACAATAAACAAATACAGTGTATTAACAAGAAACATTTCATGTATCCTTGTAATTAGATATTAACTTCCCATGGTTTCATTGTCCTGTACACGGCTCTTCTGGATAGAACAGTGTTATCTGAAGCCTTCCAAGAGGCATCCCCGTCGGTGAGAGGGGCACGGGCAGCTCCAGCCCGCGCAGTGAATGTAGGTCAGTTCTGCGGGAGGAAATCCGTGCTGGCTCTGCGGCGCGGGGCCGGCTCCCACCAGCTCCGCCTGGTGCCAGCACAGCTCCTTCGGCTCCTCTTCGCTTAATTATACATCTTTTCCCTCGGCTGCGTGATGTGGCTGAGCTGCCTGTGGAGTATCTTTCTCCATTCTACGTTCAGGTGCTTGACAAAAGCATTTCTGCTTTTCGAAATTAGGGTTTTACCAGTTAGAACAGATATAAAGTTGTATTGTTTTCTCCTCCCCCCTGAATGTCTCCCTAGAATTTTTTTTAAAATAACATATGTGTTTTGAAGGTCTCGGAAGTTATCACAAATAGAAAATGAATTATATTGATAGTGCAAAAGCTTCTTATATCACTGCTCAGATATGTAAATGTTTAAGAACTAATGTGATAAAATTCGTGTAACTTTTCATACAACTTTCCTGAAGGGGTAAATAGCTTGCAAAGAAGTTTAGATAAGTCAGTTTTTGCTTTAACATGAAGAATTTAGTAGATCTATTTTATATTATTTTAGCTTTTATTTCATCTTTGGAAGTTCTAAGGATTGCTTATTCATTGATCTCTAATCCCAATTCAAACACTGTAAAATTTCCCATTTGCTCTCACTCTTCTGTCCTTTCAAACATTATTGAGAAGCTTCTGCAATTTCCATCCAGTGACTTCAGGCAGTGTTTACTGTGTCCATCTTTCTCCCTCGTGTGACCACAGTTTGACAGTAGCCCTGACAGTTTTTGTCCCTGTAAAGAGAGGCCTAGTTGAGAGTATGGTAGAACAGATATTTCATTTTCTGCTCCCTCTATGGCCATCCCAGAAAAAGGTGATTATAGGATCAAAATATTTGTATATGTGCATATATTCATATACACACACTCTTAAAAAACACGCATGTATATTTATATAGAACAATTACCTTTGAAAGGTTCTTGCTTTAAATATGAAAAATAAAAAAAAGGAAAAGTGTCTTCTCTGGAGGGGAAGGCAGAAACAAATCTTTCATTCTGCATCACAACTAAATACATACAGTCTGCACAAATTGCTAAATATACTGGCAAGGGGGGAGGGAAGAAGCAACTCCCCGCTCACTGTGCCCTTGTGGAAAAAAAGTGAGCTTACTTAGTGTAATTGGAGAAACACTGCAGCATTCCCTGACTTCCACACTTGAGGGAGAATCAAATTAACCATTTACATTAAATTACAATGTACACGCGAATTAGAGTGCTTCAAATCCATTGTCATGCAATTTGTGGAACTACTGCAGTACCCCCAAATGCTGCTACTGCCTCAGAAATACAGGTGTGGGCAGTGTCCATCACAGGCTCTCAGCCTCCAGTGAGAAAGGGCAGTTGTCAGGAGACAGGATGATTCTTTGAGTGCCTCAGATCCATACTTTAGAGAGGACTCTGTGTCAGAATCAATACACTGTATTGAGACATTATTCCTAGATACTATCTGATAGAGAAAATCTGCTCTGATCATGTATTTACTAAAGATGCTTTACAGATAATATTCAGTGTTTTTCAGAGAGTGTGTGTGTATAAAAATTTTTGTTGCTAGGGCGTCACAACTTTTACATGTTATTAAGATGCCAGAACTTTGTGATACACTGAGCAATCTGTGTAGCTGTGAGCAGCACTTTTTGTAGATCTTCCTTACTTGCATTTGGGAACTTAAAAACCCAGGCAATTCATGGAAGTGTGAGGGGGATGTCCTGGCAAACTAAATAAGCTAGATCAATCCCCTCTGATGGGCCCCCTTTTAAAAGGTTATACAAAAGAACTGTTTTGTTTGAGCGAATTGCTTTCTACTTGGTGAAAATCATATATAAATGAGTCCCAGATCAATACTCCTGAGGCTGCAAAAGGAACAAAAAAACCCCCCAGCCCAACATAAAAGATAGATCAGAAGCTATATTTTAGCAAAAATGTCTCTTAAGTGCTGTTGTCTGACACTATGAACTCCAATCAATGTGTCAGTATTTTGGAATTTGAAAGGAAATAGGGATCAGACCTGACAATCCAGAGCTGAAATTTGATGCTCTGGTCTTTTTGATAAACTGACAGGCAGTGAAAATTGCACACGTCTGCAGGGAATCAGGAGAAAAAGAGAGACAGTTTTGTGGAAAGTCTGCTTATGATTCACAAAGACATGCATTTTATCAAAATGGATTGCTTCTGCAGTGTGTGGCAGGTTGCCTTCCTTTTTGAATGGAAGCTTTTGCAGGTTGTAAACTGGAAGGTTTTGTACTCATCTGTAGTATATTCTGACTTTTGTTGGTTTACAATTTCATTTCAATTGCTCTCCCATTCCTGCAAATGAAGCAAACTTGTTAAAAACAGGTAATCAAAAAAGAATTACAAACTTTACCCCAAAAGCCTTTTTTCATAAATATATGCTCAAATTTAACAAAATGGGTTTTAAAAACTCTTCTTGTCAATAGTTTAAAATAACTGAAAAGAATTTTTCATGTTTCATCTTCCTAAGCGTTAGATCCTTTGGATTTATGTAATACTTTTCATCTGAGACTCTTAAACCATGCTGCAAATGCTCAGTCTTAAAATATCTTATTCACACAGCCAAATACCATTATACCCGTACTGCAGGCTGGTAGACGGAAAGACTGCAAGATTGGGTGCCCAGCCCAAAATCACATGGAAACTGGGAATTTACATGGGAACAGAACCCTCCTGAGTTCGGGATGGCATTCAACATGGTACACACATTTTACCACTTGTAAACTACCGGAACCAAATCCTGAATCCTGCATAAAAACGTGCTTAAATGTGCTTTGTGTGAGAGAACAAAGAAGTTGCCTTGTGGGACAGGTTTACTGATCACTGAGTTCAGTGTACTCTCTCTCTGGGAGCAGCTAATACTTACAAATGCTTCACCCACTCCGCAGTGTTTTTTTGTGGTTAATTGATGCCCAGAATACAGGGATTAAACCCCCTTTCTTAAATTCCCCACTGCTTTAATTATTATAACTCAATTTTGGTTTAGACATATAAACAAGTTTTGTGCATTTAGGCAATGTGCATTGAAAATTAAACTCCTTTGTTTTGCTAGAATCTTTGACCTTTAAAACACTTCACTTTATAGTTTATTTAAAATTTTAAAAGATCCCTGGCTCTGTTGCTTTTACAGCCTTTACAGAGGTGACTAAAATTACAACTCAAAAACTGCTCTATGTCATTTTAGCTTTAGTATATAGTCTTACAAGAGACTAAATACCACTACTTTTCTTCCTTAGAAAAGTGTTAACCTTGTTAGGTAAGAAAAGTTCTCAGAATTTAGTCACTTGTGTCCCTGTGCTCCTGGAGACATTATTAATATCAAAGAGAACTGTCAACTCTGAAAACCTGCTTTTATAAACTTGAACAGGGTGGCTAGACAGGCTAGAAAGTTTGGCTTCGAGGTTTTATTGGCCATTTCTGAAATTAGAGTGCTGTGTCACTTCGAGATGACTGTACAGCTGTGGGGACAGAAAGCAGAATGGCAGGGGTGGAGCTGCAAGGAACTGGTGTGGTGGAATATGGAGAGGACAGGGTCCCTAAAGGGCTGTAGTTTGCCAGAACTCATCCACCCAAATATGGTTCAGTCTAAATAAAACTGAAGTCATTGTGTTTGTGATTTGTGTATCTTCAAATATCAAAACCCATTCTGACCTCTTCATCACTGAGAAAAGGTGTTACTGCACTCCATGCCTTTGGTAAAAAGGGAAAAATAACCATCTTCTCTTAAATGACTTTACTATACCAGTGCAGTCCCAGGCTGCTGCTGCTTTACCTTGGTTTCACACAGCAGTGGCTAAAGTGAGTCTGACCATGTCAGCTCCTAGAAATTCAAGTCCGGCTTTATGTTCATGGATCCCCTACATAAATCAAGTGCAGTTGTGTCTGAAATAATTCTCTGCCAAGGCTAATACAGCTGTTTCACTCTTGTATCAGGCAGTAAGCAGGGTATGATTGTTTATGCAGCTGGGAACCTTTTGCTTACTGGGCTCACTCTCTCTCAAGCATTGTGGAGCACAATCTAACCAGCATGTTATGTTCCATACAGGCCACTTATGTGGAAGAATCAATAAGAGAAAAGTGAGCTCTGTGTTATCAAACAGGGAGGAGTGTCACCTGATTTCTTACAACTATTAAATCACATACTGATGTCTCATTGGAGATAAAATCCACCTACGTTCATTGCAAGCAAGGAAAACACCACTACTGCTATTACTACTACTACTACTACTACTACTACTACTATTACTACTACTTAAATAAATGAAAGGTTGTTTGGCATGGTGTCTTTTCCTCTTAATGTATATTTTCACCTTGGGGGATGGCTGCCTCTAATTGATTAATCTAGGGCAAAATATAACCCAGAATATATTAAACATGGTAGGTCCTATTCAAACTGGCAGCATATGTAAATTTTTAGCTCTTTATTGGAGGATAAAGGATTAGTCACTTTCAGTTTTCTTCTTACAGATAGATTTGTTTAAAAAGGGATCTGTTGTTATATGGCTATTGATTTTTCCAATGTGCTTTTAGCTGTGCCCATCCTCTGCCTTGTTCCAGTTTATAAAAAAAAAAATCCTTAATGGATATGCAGAAATTCTGTCCCTTGTTATCCAAGCCTGAGTATTCTTACTTCAGTAATTTTCAAGTATTTTTTTGCACGCATTTTTTGATGAAGATTTGACTCAGACAATCTGCATTAGTTGATTAGAAACTAACATGCTTTTGCTTTAATTTTGGCCAATCTGACAAGTGAAAAATAGATGTCTGCCACGTGACAATATGCTGAATATAAATTCGGTTAGCAATTGCTCCTGAGAGGAAGAGAAAAGGTGAGGGTTGGGGAGGGGGTGAAGAAAGAACAGGGAGTTAGAGGAGACTGGAAAAGGAAGAATGTTAGCTACTCTTAAAAACATCAAGCCTAAAGGAGAGTGCTAACTAGGTTTGTCAGTTGTTAGAAGCTAACAAGTCAGTCAGCTCCCTCTCCAGCTATAGATGTCATAAAAACACCTGCAGAAGTGTACCACAGTTTCAGATTGGTAAGTAAATAAAAGCAGTGAAGAGGCACATTTGTGGTGTCATATTCAGGTACATTGTCAAATCAACCTGATTCCTGTATTAACTGCAAAGTGTACCAATACGTGACAAAAGAAGATTACAGAAAACATTTGATCTAAAATTCCCAGCTAACTTCTGAGTGATTGCAGACTTCCAAGGCCTGCAGCACATTCTGCTGTGAAGGCTCTCTCAGTTTTGTTAATCATGGAACTGAGAGAGGTGATCTTTTAATTCTGCTGCCTTATTTTGGTGGGAGGCTTTTTGCTTACATGGAGAACTGACACAGCCAGATATCTTAGTTAAAATGTTGTATGTGTTAAGACCTATTTGTTTGATAGCAGACAAACAGAGAAGATCTTTCAACTCTTTCTATCCAAAGAATCTTGTGAAAGGTCAGTCCCTGTCAGAACTCGACAGAACAGTACCGGGGGTGAGGATAATATGTGAGGCTGCTCTCCAGAGCTGTCTCTGTGATTGCCAGCATCTGTTGTGGTTTCCAGACTTGTCCAACGAGATTTGCTAATCCAGTTGTGTGTTTGATGCCATGCTACTGGGTACAGCTTTATGGAGCGTGTTACATCCAATATAGCTCACCCTCAGGGACAGCCTCACTGCCACACTTCCCCACACAGCCCGGGCTGTGTTGGGAGGATGACATGGATATATGGATGAAGTTGAATCAAAACTCAGGTGCTGTATTTAGATCAGTAAATACCGACCTCAACTACAAAATAGAGAACTGGATTCAGACTTCCACAAAATGCTGGTCTATTCTGATAAAACTGAGATTAGGACCTTACAGTAATGAGGGGAAGCTTAGCAATAATTTAGAGAGCATGTTGTCCCCGTTTACCCACTTTCAGAATTTCTTCTTAGGAGCGATGTTCTGTGAGGTGTGCTCTCCAGTAGTCTCTATCAGTGAAGATCAAAATGATGATAGATAGCATTTGAAACTGGAATTGGAGGGTGAAATTTTTTTTTGGCTTTGTATCTGCTAATAAGTGATGCAGGGAAGTTAAGTGTCTGGAGAATTAGATTTTAGCTTTGTGATTCATGCTTTTACTATCAGTTCACAGAGTGTGTGGATTTGAACTCAGGTAGTTAATGGCCTTAGTGTCATGCTGGAAAAATCAAAATGAATGTGTATTATTCCATTTGTAGCCAATGATGGTTCCTAAGAATTCAAACTCTAGGTAAGAGTATGTTCCACCATGAATTTCTCAAAGAAACCAGCCAAATTCGTGTTTTCAGATACTATTAAGGGAGGTGGGATATGAAAATACAGAGGAAGTAACTCTCTGATCTTAACTTTTGTACTGTTCTAGCTTTTTTTGTTTTTTATTTCATCACAACTTACTTTTCGAGGAGTTGAAAGTAGAGATACTTATACAAGGAGGGATTCTAAATTTTAGGCAAGTCCTGTGTGTTATTTTTCTTATCAAAATCCCTAATTAACAGCTGTTTGTTGAGATCATAGTGCACGTTGTGACCACAGCATATTATAGTTTGGTTTGTGTAAGACACATTTCATGTAATACTTTAACATCCTCTTTTTGTATTTGAGGTACTCTCATCTCCTCCAACAGGCAGATGTTTGATTTTAGTGGGATAGAAATAATGTCTTACAGTGCTGACATCTTCAGAAAAGCTTATACAAGTGTAATAGGTGTTTTTAACTAAAAGTAAAACTTCATTGCTTCCCAACATTTCTGTAAGAGTCAGACAACATACCTGCAAGCAAGCTTCTACCTACCTCTTTTATAGAGCAACCCAGCTCACTGTAAGCCTTGCTCCTGCCCTGAAAACAAGTAGAGCACCTGGGACTTGTCACCTTTGTATCCACATCACTGGCCTCCTACAGAAGCTTTCTAAATAAATCTTTCCTTGAGTACTTAACAGATGACTTTCTTTGCAAGCCTCTGTGCAGCTGACCCAGAGCTCTGCTCGCTGCGGATCTGCTGACCCCCCTGTGCAGGGGCTGCACAAGGGGGACGAGCTGGTGAAATGAAGGTCCCTTCCCCTCTAGGCTGTTCCCCTACAAAGAAAGCAAAGTAAAATCTGGTGTGCAGTCACTAGCTGCAATGCTAACTCTTCCAAATCTGACTTTTTATTAAAACAGTAGGGGGTGAAAATGACTGGGCTAAATTCAGGTGAGACAGGCCCCTTGAGAGCCCTGGTGGAGCGAAGGCGAGCGAATCGATCCGTGCTGTGGGGTAGCAGAGTCTGCAGTGGCATGGTAATGGCAGCAGCTGAAGCTCCTGTCGATGCTGCACGGGATGCTTTTTGCTCCACTGATGACTGTTGTTCAGTTTCAGAAAATACAGAAAATTCCCTTTCATTATTAAAAATTAGCCAGAAGGTGTCTGTATATCAGGTGCAAATCTTTACAAATTGCTACACCAGTCATTTTCTGTAACAGTACTCTCATCCTACCTTACATGCACAGGAAGGTCAGGGAGTTATTTAACAATTGTGTTTAACTTACGGAGGAAATAGGGAAACAATGATCTAATCCATTTGCTCTTAATAGTGAAATTTACTCCAGAATGTAAAAAACCATTTTAGCCTATTTAAGTAATGGCTGTGATTATAGCACATAATGTGCTGCGTTCTATACTACATAACATGTTACGAATAGCACGCTGAGGGATTTTTTTAGTGTATGTAAATTACATAGAAGCACAAAGGATGCATCTCTGAACTGTTTTTGTCGAGCTGATTATAGGTCTAACTGCTACGGGAGGAGGCTGAAAGAGCTTTGTTGAGAGGCATTGATTGATTAATAAAGAGCGCAGCAGCAACAGACATAACATTGCAGTTATAGATTTTCCATACTTTATCTTCAGGGCTTGTAAAGATACAGTGGTGATCAGATGATGAGGTTTTCTTTCACCTTGCAGTAAGATGCAACAAATCATGGCATTCTGCAATGCCACAAAACAGCTTTTTGCAGAACACTGAGTGAAAGAAAACTCCTCCACAGTCACGACTTTACAGTTAGACATTGTCCTTTTTCCTTCTGATCTCCTTTAGGGAGAGATGCTTCAAACAATCATTTAAAGTAATGCCCCAAATTTAGAAACAAAGTGGGAACTGTACATTCAAACACTTAGGGATTCTATTTTTATTAAATTGAAAGTGAGTGGAAAGTCACATGTGGAGTCTGCACGCATTTCATTCTGCTGATAGATATAGAAAATTTGCTAAAGAAACCTGTATTAGATCGCAGGTTAACCAGTACAAGAGCCTAGAGTTAACAGTTCCACTTGTTCAACTAAGACAATAGCTTGTGCACCTAGTCAAAGAGAAGATATAAAAAGACCAGGATCAGCATGTGACCATATGATAGCAGAGTTGATATTTTTATGTGAAAGTCAAATGCTGGCTGGGAAAACACATTTCTGCTGTAGCAGGACCAATCATAGGGGAACTGGTGGAAATAAAGTACACTCTCATTCATTAGCTGGCATTTTGCTGTGCTCCTATAATAAAGGTCTAAATAGGAACAGAGAAAAGAACTGCCACAACAGGCAGATGTCTTAACCACAGAACTTCTTTTAGAGATGTGTGTTGGAATAGGTTATTTGAATATTTTTGCATTATTCTGTATCTTTCCAATAAATCTAAATGGCATCTAAGTTTTTTAAGGTTTAATTAAATAGGAGTTAAATTGTAAATTGTTTTGCAGTTGCTGTTAAATCCACTGATCTTGCAGTGGTTTTGAACCCAATTTTAAAAACATTTTGTCTTTTGCTTGTCAATGTGAAGGGTCTGTAAAAATGGGATATTGAGTGTACTCAGATTCACAGAGATGTAGAACAACTGGAAGAAGTATGATTATATACTATTAATAAGAACTGCCAGAAATTTTTCAGACAGTTGTTTGTTCTTTAAATTGCCCTTTTATGTTTACATGGTTTTTGTCCTGACTTAAATTCACAATATATCCTTTTTTATCCATTTACAATGTAAATTAAGAATCAGAGCACATGAAGTTCTTACTAAACAGTCTTTTGAATTTATATGTACATATATTTTAGAGATTATAATATGACAAATTTTTTTGAGATAGAAACTGCTTTTAGAGGAAGCATCTCCTCAAGGATAATTACCTTTTACCAAGTTGTAATTTAAATTTGTAGTATTCCTCAGCTCCTAAAACCCCAGTGAAATTTTATTCTGAAACTTTTAATTTGTTTTGCTCAGTTTCAAGGATGATTTTAGTTTAGTCAGGGTGAAGTGATCCACATACATTTACCAGTAAATGTTTTACAAATGCAAATATAGATGTGCTTAAGTCCCTAAGTGCTTTTCCAGGATAAATATTGCACTAAGAAAACATGATTTGAACACCTCTCTTGCATATGTTTCTGTGAGGTGCAAGCAGGACACTGAGTAACAGTCACTGGATTTCTGTATGGGACTTGTGCTTAAAAAAAATCCCTGAATTCAATGTTAGGCCAGATCTCTTCACTTCTCTCTGTAAAAGTTGTCACTGAAAAATGCCTCACAGTCAGAACATCATTGCTAATGATAGTTTCCATTTTCAGCACGTATTAACGAAAACCCTTTTGTTCACATACGGCCCACACAATGACGCAGCATTCAATGATCCCAGTGTTGAAACCTTAAGTGAATTTTCATCAGGAATTTTAAAATGTGTCCAGTTCTTCAGCAATCAGCATTGCTCCACAGAAGCAAGTTTAGGTATGACAGTTAAAACATGAGAGGATTTTAGTCTATGCTTTTAATTTTTATCATAACCTGGAGTATGATGCAAATAAGATCTGCCATATTCCACGCATGAAATCATGGAACCATCATAGAATCCCAGATAGTTTGGGTTGGAAGGGACCTTAAAGACCATCTCATTCCAAACCTATTGCCGTGGACAGGGACACCTTCCCCTGGACCAGATTGCTCAGGGCCACACCCAACCTGGCCTTGAACACTTCCAGGGATTGGGCATCCACATCTGCTCTGGCCAACCTGTGCCAGGTCCCCACCCTCCTCACAGGGAAGAATTTCTTCCTAATATCTAATCTAAACCTACCCTCCTGCAGTTTGAAGCCATTTCCCCTTGTCCTATCACTCCGTGCCCTTCTCCAGAGCCTCTCCCCAGCTCTCCTGTGGCCCCTGTAGGTACTGGAAAGGGCTCTGAGGTCTGCCAGGAGCTGTCTCTTCTCCAGGCTGAACACCCCCAGCTCTCCCAGCCTGTGTCCATGGCAGACATGCTCCAGCCCTTGGAGTCTCTTCGTGGCCTCCTCTGGACTCACTCCAACATCTCTCTTATGTTGAAGGTCCCAGAGTTGGATGCAGAACTCCAGGCAAGGTCTCCAAGGACAGAAGAGAAGGGGAGAATCCCCTCCCTGGACCTGCTGGGAGGGCCCCCTGCTTTTGAATGAGCTCCTGAAAGGAGCTGAGATGGTCCAGTTCCCTGCTGTTCAGGTACTGACATCCACCAGCAGGTACTTGTGTTGAAGCTGTGCTTGATTTTGGAATCTCATCGGCATCAGAGCATCAAAGTCATACAGTTATGAATAAATAAGTGATACTGTGTAATTAGCTATCTTTGTGATATAAAAAAAGTAAGCACATGTAGGCATGATGCATTCCAGACTGTGCATAGGATTTAGCAGCAGTCTGTTTCAAATATCAGCAGAGAAAATCCTTTTCTATTGACCCAACAAGAAAATAGTGTGAATTCTAAGACTGCCAACATGTTCCAGTTCTTTTTAAAAATAAATATACGTATATTTATACTTTAAACTTTTAGGTTACTTTCATTTTATAATCTTAAGTAGATTCACAAACTTTGATTAATATGTAGGATACGATAATTCTGGGATCTACA
This sequence comes from Daphoenositta chrysoptera, assembly GCA_013397915.1. Taxonomy (NCBI): domain Eukaryota; kingdom Metazoa; phylum Chordata; class Aves; order Passeriformes; genus Daphoenositta; species Daphoenositta chrysoptera. The sequence goes on along the minus strand of VZRO01004053.1, from coordinate 47,630 downwards.
GGGATCAGACTCTTCCATTCTTAAGAAGAAATCATATTTGTGACAAAAGAGAGCAACTACTGTAAAGTGCACAGGAGCACTTCAAAACAGCTTAGAATGGGAAATGAAAAATTCTAGTGGAGACTTCAGGTGAATTTATTAACTACATTGTTACTGCTGGGAATATGAACAGAATAAATATTGAAAGATTTCATATGCCACAGCAGTGTCTGTTAATGTCATCCTGAGGCACTGTTTTAGTACTGAATTCACTCTGTATCAACATTGTGTCCTGGGAAGAAATAAAAAGCCAGTTCCTCATGATAAACACTGAACACTATAGGCTTGCCAAGTCCTCTGTGGCACTGGACTCTTAACACGGAAAGCAAATAAAACAGGAACTGTTTTGCAAGTAGATCCACTCAGACTGCCTCAGCACTTTGGTATATTAGCAGGGAGTTCCAAATGCTTCGTTTTGTTGGCTTCATTAATTGTATTAGAACAATTGAAAAATTAAAAAGGGGAAAATGCATGTCTCTGACATGCTGAAAGCATGTTTGCATCTCAACAGAGTTCAGAAAAACTCTAAAATAACTAAACTTAGCTGTTTGCCAGCATCTGCTGGAACAAGATGAAGGGGTGAGGTGGATTTATACTTTACTGCTCAACTTTATTTCTGGATCCACATCCTCTCCTCCTTCCTCTCCTCCCTCCACTCTGCACCTGCATGTCTCTCCTTCCCCAGTAGTCTTAAAACTGCAAATAACTGTTCAGATTCACTGTGCCCTGTCAGCCTTTGATTTTAAGTTACTCCCTGGAGCTTTTTGCTTTAATACAAACAAGAGCATACAAAAAGAGCACTTTGTATTTCTTTCTCCTAATGGCACACAAACCTGGCTGGCTGATAGCTGCTGGCACTGAGACCATGGATGCTGCTTCCTCCCTCTTGCTCTCCCATTTGCCTACTGATCACATTTTACTGGGAGTGGTGCAGAGTTGGTAGAATAGACAGATTCATTGGATTAAGTAGCTGCTGAAGGAGAAAGTAGCAATAAAATACTTAGCCTCTGCCTGTGATGTTTAGATTCAGGAGACCTCCTTAGAATAGAAAGTATTTTATTATAATGGTATCAAAGGAAGAAGAAGTGGTGGGAAATGCATTTCAGTGAAAAGTGAATTTTCTGCTTGTGATTTTCCGTCTGTCGAAGACTATGCAGGTCACTTCTCACTGTTCAGCTTTTACAGAAACAATATTGTATTCCTTATGCCAATTGTTAGTTGGGGAGGAACCAGAACAGAAGAGGTGCTGTCTTTGGAGGTTCTTGGCACTTTGGCATATGCTTGTCATACAAACTTGATGCTGCAGCAAGAAATAAATATTAGCTCAATATTCAAGAATACGATAGTGCCGTCTGTAAGAGGCATTGGTCTCCAGTTTGTTTGTAGGGGTAATTTGCTGTGCTGATTTTTAACAAGCAGGGCTTTCATGCATGGAGTTGAACCTCGATTACAACCACTGAAATCACTTGGGACTCTGACATTCCTATATTAGTTCTTAATTGTGGAATTTGCTGCTCTTGCTGCTCCAGTGGAATTCAAGATTGTTGACCTTCAGGGCTCACTGTGAGGCCTATCTCTTCTCTCAGGCAAAAAAAGGATTAGGTAGGAAGGGGGACTTATTAGGAGCAGGTGAGAGACTTTATATATTTTCTTAACTTGACATTGTGTCATTCTTGGCACATAGCATCCAGTAAAATAATGGATAAGGATTATTTATTTTGTTCATGAATTGCAGTGCCAAAAGCCACATGTGATAATCCAAAATCTGTAGAATTTAGAAGTATCCATTTAATTTTACTTTAGTCCCCATACTAACTTGAGGAGTTAGTGAGTGTTGCATGAGGAGGCAGTGCTTTGGACATAGAATATGGCTGAGCATTTGACACAGAAGAGGGACCACAGAGAATGATTTTCCTGTGCAAACTTTAATGAAGATAAGGAGAAAGCAATGCATAACTCAGTCATGTACAGCAGCCAACAGGGATTTTGCTTTTCACTGCATTTGTATGGTTTTGAGTCCCTGTGTCTTTAATCATTTACATTGCTGAAAAGCTTTTTAGAACTGCACATGCAGACGTTTTTTCTATTGGAGCACCACCAAAAAGTCTGTGTAAGCACAATATGCAGGGAAAAAACATGTCTTGAAAATATTATCCTGTGCAGGGAAAAAAAAAAAAAAACAACAAAAATCCCCTACAAACCAATATGCTGGAAAGGATTTCTGTCCTTTACTGGAGTCACGAGACTGTTAATATTAGGGCCTTTTTAAAAACTATTATTTATTTATTTACTTGAAGGACAAGTGTAAAAGGATCAGCTTAGAAGCAGAATGGAAGATGGTAGGACTAAAATAACCTAAAGAACACATAGGTAACATTTCTTCTCTCTTTCCCATTCATACTTCCTCAGTCATCTCCATACAATATAGTTAGCACTGAAACTCCCATTTTTATATAGGGTTACTTTTTATTCCAAAAAAGACAACATTTTGACTCAAGAAGGTTATTTTATGCTCTGCTGTGAGATTTGTACTTCTCCCCCACCTCTGCTGTTAGCTAAAGCTGCTTTGTAATACATTAAATGATACAACACAAAAGATCTAATAGAATCTGAAATAGCTTGGGTTCTTAGAAACATGTAAAACTCTGCATAAAATGAATATTGCTAAAGCTCAGTCCGATTTCCATATTCTTTCCACATTGTATTTGTGTATAATAGGCTTCCAGGAATGTTCATGACCTTACAGCTGTCCCTTTTGTTTACAGTCCAGTGCTCTGTCCTTGAGATATGTTGAACACAGAATGAAGACAAAATCATGGCTTCAGGCCTCTGTCTCCCTTCTCTGGAAAAAATAAATAAAGCCTATATGGGAGACATTCTCCAGTCAGTACTGGTCTAGCTACATGTGAGTGATTACACCCTGGGAAACAATTATAGATGGTAATAAAAAAAATTAAGCTCCCAGGGCAATACAGTTTTTCTCAGGAACTTCCAGGGAAAAGCCTGCTTTGGGTATTTTTGTTTGTTTGTTTGATTGGTTGGTTTGTTTGGGGTTTTTTAATTATCAAACCCACTTATTTTTCTCACTTAAAAGATAAAAATGGACAGATGCATTTCCTAGTAGTTTGACTTGATATGTTACAAGATCCTTTTCTTTTTGAAGGGACTGTATCCTGCTCCCACATAAGCAGCCAGTTTCGTGTTTGCTGTCAGTGAGCAAACAATCAATGCACATTTACAATAGCACTTCAGCAGCATAATGATGATGGCAACGTTGGGTTTATTTTTGCTGCCATGCAAATTTTCATTCTCTTTGAGTAAATGTATTTTTCTGCTGATATTCTGCTATCTGGCAGGTGCTCAAAAATTCCTTGTTCAAATGTATTTGCAGATGGCACAGCCATGGGTTCTGTGTGGTGTCTGAGGAGACAGTGCTCAGCCTGGGACAAAATTACAATCGCTAATTATTTTAGAATGAAGGGCATATGTGAGATTTCAATATCAAACGTCTCCATACCAGCACTGCTGAGCACAAGCACTACCGAATGTAGCTCTGTTTAACAGGTTTTGGAGCAAAATTTGGTGAAGTTTTTAACTGTTGGATGTGACAGGGAGTACCAGAACAGCCAAGCTTTTGACTATAGCCTCCTGATGTGGAGGCTGGCCCAGAGAAATACAATCAGTGCTGTGCACGGAGAGGAACTGTGCAGTAATACTGAGAAGTGCAATGGCTTTTTGATGTTCGATTAGGGTTTTTACTGTTTTCTTCTTGCACTAGGAAATTTACAAAATTTGTTAAACAAATGGGATGGATGCCTGATGATTATTTATTGTGAAATAGTGTTAGTCATAGAGCACACCATTAATTTAGATTACAATTCAAACTTTCTAGAAAACAGCCAAGTAATTGTCCACTTCCCAAGTATTTCTGAACATTAAGATCCATGCTTTTCTGTGGGGTTTGAATTTCATGAATGATTTGTAATTGCAGGAAGGTGGAGCTGCTTAAGTTTATCAGTTCTTTTTGGACACTCAAGCAGCTATTTCAAAGTGTTGTTCCATGTCTGGACAGTAGTTTTATGTGTGCATTCACAAGCAGCACTACAGCTCAGGATTGTTGCACAGCTCTGGTAACATTCCTGGACTTCAGCATTCACTGGATTGTGTCTGGATCTACAGACATGACTCCAAACTTCCCCAGGATCACTTACCATGCTCCAGGCACCACCTTTGCTATCCTCTCTGGCAGAGATATTCTGTCTGACATCATTGCTTAAAAGGAGGGTCTTTCAGTCCCCCTTGCCTTAACTTCCAGGAGCAGTTTTAAGCTGCTGGGCATTTAATGAGGTTCATCATCTCTTTCTCCTGCCCTTCATCTGATTGAGCAGTTTCAGCCATACAGTCACAAACACAGACAAGGAAGTCAACACATCCTGCAGAGGGATTTTAAGAGCAAATCCTCTTTGCTTTAGCATGAAAAATTGACATATCCACATAGAACAGTCAGCTCTCCCCTGACATTTTCTGTGGCCGTCCTAAGCGCTTGCTGTTATTCTTTAGGATTTGGGTATATATCCTGCCAGGATTTGTGAGTTCCTTCTCTTTAAGTACCTCTTTAGCTAAGGCCCTCTCCTTCTAACATTGAGTGTCACTCTGACCTTTCCAGTCAGCATCTTTCAATGTCAGGAGTTTTACAGATTAAAAAATACTTTTCTCCTCGTGGGAAAATTGTCCTTTTCAATGTTTTTCTTGGTCCCTCCTCAACTTCAAGTAGAGTTCATAAACAGTATGTTATCGGATTTCCCAAATTATCAGAAACTCTTCCTATTATTTACTGGGTAAATAAGTACATGTATATGGCATTTAAATGAGTAAAAATACAGTCCTTTTCCAGAACAACTGAAGTGACCTAAAAAATAACAGTGGGATATAAAACCACAAGCAAAAGCATCAGAAGGACAGAATAGAAGGTCCTGTCATTTGTAGTTCAACTGTATCATGTTATCTAATTTTTATTAATTACCTAATTTTAAGAACTACATGTGTAAATTTTGTTTACTGAGATAAAAACTGGGTATTGGGTTTAGGTGAGCTTTTTTTAGGGACAGTACTATGTTTGTAAAATGCTGTGGTTAACAACATTATCTCAATGTTTTTCATCTTTCTCTTAATTCATACAGTGGCACTCTGGTTTTACTGCCTGTCTCCCTTGTGTGAGGACAGGGCATTTACTTTCACATACCACATTGTTTGAAAATAGTAGTGAAAAGGCACTTGAACTGTAAAGATATCTCCCTTGAGGTTTTAAAGGGAAGCTCTGGGAAATTTTAGGGTGGATGTCAAGACAGATCCATGCAGTGTTTGTGTATGGGGAGGAATTACTGTCACATGAGCCTGCAGAGCTTTAGCACAACACTTCATGATGCCACAGTGGGTCCTGGGCATCCATATTCTAGCAGCTGATGCAGAGCCTCTTAAGCTAAAGAAAAGCATGGGGAGGAAGAAAAATCAAATAGTAAGAAAAGCATCTTGGGCAAAAGGCTAATAATGAAGATCTATAGCATTCTTGTTTTCCAGTGGCTCTGCCAAGCTGTGGTATGAGGGACTAGAAAGACCTGAATTCATACATTTCAGAGAGCAGGTTTTGAAAAAGTTTTCTGCTTCTGCAAACTGGGCAATGACTTAGAGTCCAGTTCCTGCTGGACAAAAGTCAGTCACTGCTGGAATGAGATCTTGCTGTGTGGCTTTGAAATGTCCTTTGAAATACCCTAATACATAGAAATATACTCCAAAGCAGATAAAGATGCTGCTTTCCTTGGAATGCTGGTTATTAGCAGTCTCCCAGTGAGTGAGTGTAGGTGGGAGGTTCCTCGTATGGCACGAAGACCAATTACATCCTCCTCATTGTCTCCAGTACTCTACTACAGAAGGTGCAAAGAGATATTAGGTCTGACTTATAAATGATCTTTGTAAAATATGCATCTATATTTATAAGAAGTACAAGGATCTATCCTTTCCCTGCTGAGATGAACACCTTTTATTCTCATTATGAATTTATTAGTAGTGCAGGATGTTCAGCAGTACAAAAGAATGTTCTTTTTATCAAATGGTGTTCTGGTAAGTTCTGTCTTTGTTTTAAGGGAAAATACTGCTCCTCAGTTTTGGAATACAGCTAAATGAGAAATGTTGAAAGGCAGACATCCACGAGATATGCCACTGGCACAAGTGAAAACTGAAGGTGGTCCAGGGATGCACTGTTGGTGTCATTCCAGGAACTCATTCACGGCGGGGTTCAGCAGCATCCTCAGACTAACAAGCCCAGGGGAGTGGGTATCAGCCTGGACCCTCCTGACTGACAGTTAGTTTGAAAGATGGAAGTTTATTTTTCCCTAACAAAAACATCTGTCTGAGGAAGACGTGTTGCCTCCTGCTTTCCTCTCTCAAGGTATTTTGCTACAACTTAGCCCTAGCCAAGATGGATTACATAGCTGGGTTCAAACTGTCAATTTGCCTTTTCATTCCTCAAAAGTAGTTGGAAAAAAAGCAAAAAATTATGTTTCTCTCTGTATTTAGCATATCAGTAAGGAAGTGCAAAAGCTTGGTGAACTTTAGAAGTCAAATTACATATAAACCTTCTGTCAAAGGAGAAAATGGAAACCAGAAAACAGCAGCATTTCTGTGGCCAGCATTTAGGACGTGTAGGATGCTGGAAAGAAAGAATAATGGACGCACTTGTCATAAGCTGGAAAATAGATTTAGTGTGTATAACATGACTAAGGTAAACAAACAAGATCAAACAAGAGCTGAGCAGGCTTCTGTGTAACCCAATGCCACATGAAGTGCAACTGCTGAAAGGATTCTGTGAGAGGGGAAACGAAACTGAGCAGACGAGACAGACGGCGTAGTCTAAGTTCAGCGCTTTCTGATGACACTGAACATTTGCACTTGTTTTGGCAGCTGATTTGGTGTTTTCCCCTATTGAAAATGAGCTGGGGAAGTGCATTGTATGCATCTCTTGCACCTCTGGTGTCAGTCTGCAGATTCTAGATTAAACATGTTCTTGGCAAACAAATAATGTCCAGCTCTTCAAGCACAGTGACTCACCATGATGGGAGTTGGGAACAGTTAAGAGTTGGGGTGTCTGTATTTTTACTGGAAATGTCTCAGGGCTGATATTTGATATTTTGCCTTTGTGGTTGTTTGCTTATTTAGTGGAGTAAATTTTCTTTTTCTTCTTTTCTTTTGTTTGTCTCCTGCGATTTTTCTTTATGATGAACTGTACGATATATTAGGCTTTAAATGTGGACAGCACTAACTGAATGGTATTATCACCCCGTTCTGATATGCTCAGCTAGTAGTAAACATAAAGGGAGGTTACTCTACAGTACACTGAGTACATGCATACATTGAGAAGTTGCTAACACACTGTAATACAACTTTCTATTTTTATTTTACAATAACTTTCTAACATAAAAGAGCTCTCATTCAACTTCTTGCCGTACCCAGAAGTACAGTACTACCTTGACAGTCAGGGAAATGTAATAAGAAGCACTGCTGACATGCAAATATATTGGAAGGAAGTGATAGGCACAGGAACTTAGTTTTCAGCACTTGTTTTTCTACAATATAACTTTTAGCCATCCCCAAGCATATTCCCTGTCTACCCACTATGGTCACAGTTCAGTCACTCAGGTTTAGCTTTCTGGCATTTTTTGAACCCTGGAAGTCTTTTACCACTCTGTAGTCTAAAATTGTCCTTGCAAGGAAAGTAAGATTTTCTTTTACATGTTTATTCCTGTAAGTGGGAAAATTGATTACAGCAAAGTCTAAGACCCACAAGGTCAGATTTCAAGATAAAAGTGGAGAATTATCAGGAAATTGTGTGGGCTTCTTTCTGTTTTATCATATGTAGTCTAGGGAAGCAAGAATACAATATCTGTAATGTTCTTAGTATGTGTCCTAATGCTTTTCTAACCTACTGTGTTTCTGATAAGCCAAAATACATGCAAAACGTAGTAAAAACTGAGTTGCAAGGATTGTTCTTTACTACCCTTTGGTATTAAGGCAAGGACCATCTGTGTAAGTCATCATAGTAGCTTTACATTGGTCAGTTTGTATTTGATGAAAGCTAAAAATATTTTTCCAGTCCTTATCTGTAACGGTGTAGTCAGGAGACACTATTTTTGCAGAAGAAAGGGCCATTGACCACGTTTAAATATCATCATAGCAAAAAGCAGTCAAAACAAAGCCTACTGAAAACTGCCTTCCAGGAACACAGGAGGCAAAACTGGTGACACAAATCCCTCCTCTGGTACCTTTGTGCTGGATTTGCAGCATTGTAGAATATATTCGCTTTACTCTGCTCAGCAGCACAGCCCTGTGTCCTGACAGCTGAGTAATGTTCTGCTCACGTCTTCCCTTGTAAAATGAAAAAAGTAGATAATTTAATATAGATGTGACAAGTACAAGATAGATTTCTACCCAGCACAGTTCACTGCTGAAAGTATTAGGTTGAAAACCTTCTTTAAGGATAACCAGATTCTTAAATTCTCCCCCTCCTCTACCCACCTCCCCTTTTCCCCCTGCCCCAATTAAACACAATACAGAGAAAACTAAAATCTAAGTTTATTCTTTGATCATTTTGGTATGAAAAAACATCTCTTCTGTCTCCCGTTCCACAAAATAAACCAGTGCCTATTATTTCTACCAAAGAACAGCCTTTCTCTGAGACATGTGAGATACAATGTATGTATGTTTCCAGTGCAGGTATTTTTGGTCCAGCACTGATTCTCTTTTCTGTAGTTTTACCCTCTCCTAAATCACAGATGCAGTTTACTGCTACTTCTTGTGGCCACTGTGGTTAAAGACTAAATTAAGCTTATTGCCTTCTGAGGCAAAGCATGACAAATTCTTTCAATCCAAATTACATTTCTGAGTTTGGCAGGGTCTGCACTTGGATTTCACCGGCTTCTTAAAAGAAACACATCGGACAATCCCCATTCCAGCATGTGCATTGGACATGCTGAATACACAGCATTGTTGTGCTGTCCTGATGCTGCAGTAGAAGTGTTATATCCAGTTCTCTGCTCTCCACCCCATTTCTGTCCCCCTCAAGCATTCGTGCTGACTGCTGCTCCAGCCCTTGTGCTCCAGCCCCACAGCAGTGACTTGGTGCTTGAGGCAAGCTGTGCTGCTCCTCTGTTCCTCCCAGCCAGCGAGGCACCTTCTGGTCTCCAAGACAACTCAGAAGTGAAGCTGAGCTGTGACTGGTGTGGGAAGTCTCTAAGTCTTTGAGGGATGAGGTTGTGTTGAGGTGAGGAGAGTTTAAAAAGGGATCCAGCACCATTGTGGAAGCTTCATCCTTGGTAACAGCAAAATCAGATTGAATCAGGAAAGGTAGAAGCTAGCACGGGATTCAGCTCTTCTAAATCCACTGAGCTTTGCCCAAAGTCTTGAATATCATCATGGATTTATTTGTGTTCTTATTATGTCTCTTAAAAGTCAGTTTTGTGAAAATTCCAAATGGTTGTGACCCATCACTAAATGGATTCTATAGTACCTATTTCTGGTTAAGGTTATCCAGTAGCAGAATTTGAAATTTTGGGACAGTGCTTCAGAATTGTTGAGAATTGACTTCTTTTATTTATGAAGCTGAGAGCAGATTTACCAAGGAGTTCAATGGGTGAAATGTTAGCCTACTACCAAACATTAAACACCCTCATGTTTGCTGCCTCTGGGCATTGACCGGAGTGTATCTTTCAACCTAAAGTTTTTCATGCACAATTATCTATGTCAAAGGAGTAACTTTTCTTCTATGCACTTGATGTGGTACATATACACTGCAACTATGAGATGCACCATGCTCAATTGTCCCCACACAAAGGAAGGAATACAAATTAAAAGACTGAATACAAAAGATCTCTCTTAATGTTTTCACCAGTATCCTGCTTACAAATGACTCAAATGCATTAGTGAAGGAAAAAACTAATCTCTTAAAACTAAAAGGAATATTTCAATCTAAAAACACTTTAACAGCTTTACTGAAAAATTCATAAAGATTGACTGTTTGCCCAAACTTGTAGTGCTGTTCTATTGACTCTGTTCAGCCCTGCACAGATGGTAACTCCCATTCACTTTGATGGGAGATTTGCCTGGGGTAGGACTGCAGAACTGATGCCCAGGATGTTAATTAAATGTACAGTCAGCTGGCCAAAAAGTAGCTGGTTGAGTCATAAGGACCGATCTTCCTGGCTTACCTAGGAATACTTCTTAGTATATAATTAAACCACAAAAACTGACATCAAAGTAACGATAAGGGCCTAATGTAATGCACATAACCGAGGAAATTCAGGCCAACATTCCTTCCTTTGATCACCCAACTGGGCCAAGCTAGTACACAAGTCTGGGTCTGGATACTCCCTTTCTCAAGCACTGGTAGAGGTGAAGGAGGTAAAGCTGATGGAACTGGCTAGATTGGATGAACTGGTTGGGAGGTAATAGTTTTTGTTGCACATACCTGCAGAATCCCTCCACAATTATAAGGTGGGAACAGGGATCTTACTTGAAAGATTTTTCCAGGGTGTGAAGGAATACTCAGAGATGGAGTATGCTCAGAGACAGCATACCTTCACAACTTGCTCTCCATACTTCATACCACTCCAAACTCCATGAAATTCTGTATCAGCTCAGTGGGGTTTTTTCCCTTGGATGTGATTCCTTTACAGTGGGAGAAAGTTAAGGCAAGTGAAGGGATAACACCCCATGGGTATAAAACTGCTCAGGAGAGGCACAAAGCTACTAGAATCCTAGGAACTGTGTTTCTGTCCCGTACCTCTTGAAGCTATAGATCTTAACTTTAGAGATGCTTTAAAGCATTCTAGTTTCATGTAACATTGTCTTAAACAAGATGGAAAAACAAGATCTAGAAGAAGATCTACTATGGAGGGTTAGCAAAATGAGCTGGGAAACCAAAGTCAAAGAATAGTTACCAATGATTTACCAGAAATAGGAAAGTATATATCAAATGTGCTTTCACATGGATTTGTCCTGAGCCAGATGCTGTTAAATATTTTCATTAGTGACTTCATTGATAGGATAAGGAATGTTCATATTAATTTTGCAGATGCCACAAAGCTTTGAAGGCTCCAGCTATAGAGGAGAACAGGATTAGAATTCCAAGGGATCTTGACAAATTAGAAAGAAGGTATGAAAGAAACCCAAGATGCAATTAAAAACAAGTCCAATGTCTGTACTTAGACAAGAAGAATCATTCATAGAATCAACTCAGTGAGAGACAACCAACCAATTTACAGTCATATAGGAAAGGAATTAAGGGTTGTAGCTGTCTGCAGCTTGAACATGAATAGGCAATACCATACTAGTGTAAAAAAAAGTGGAGCGGAGAAATTTTGAGTTCTAAAAACAGGAGAACAGTCTGCAAAATGAATGAAGTATTTCTTCTCTTTTACAGCTGTGAAAAGTTCTAAGTTAAGGTTTAAGTCTCACATGCACCAGAACAGAGCAATATAGTGACCTATGAGAAAAGATTACAAGGGTTGGAGTTGTTTAGACTAGAGGTTAAAAGACTGAGTAGAAACATGATAGCAGTCTTCAAAAACAGAAAAAAGCTGGTGCAAAGCCAAAGGGAATAACCTTGTGGACAGGACAGAGTGAGTGATTCAAGCGCAAAACAAAATGTTTTGCTAGGCTTTAGGCAAAAGCTTTTTTTAACAATAAAACTAGTTAAACACAAATTACTGTAGCACCTTTACCTTTTTTCATTAAGCTGAGGCTAGAAAAAGTGCCTGTCTGGAATGAGAGGGGTATAGTTCAGCATGTCTTGGGGTAGCCACAACATTTCTTCTTGAAGTTCCTTCCTGTTTTGTAGCATTCTCTGACCTGTTACTAGAGGCTTTAGGAATCTCTCCAGGAGACTTGTTTCTCTGCTTGCCCTGAGCTGGCCCTGTCTGGTAGCTTTAAGTCACACTCTAAGAGCCTCCTGAGGCCTGGTCCATATTTTTGAGATGCAGGTTGGCCCACTCTTTTTCATTGGCCAACTTTCTGGGTTACCTAGTAGCAGATTTTCCATGATTGGAATTACGTGATGGATGTGGCAGCTAGCTGTTGTTTTGGGGTTTTCTTAAATGATGGCCTTCAAGCATTTGTGAGAAAGAATCAGTGAAACCGTTTGTCTTAAAAAGACTTGTTTATTACACTGAATATCTGATGTTGTCTTGGCCATGTGGAAGGCTGCTGGGTTTTCCTACGTGAAGTAGTAACTGCATGTTTTCAGTGAGAATGACCTTCCTTCCAGATTAACAGCAACAAGAATGATTGTGTTTGTCCTCAACACCAGCCCTCGACATATTAAGTGAAAGTGGTTAAAGGTACAGCCTTTACAGCTTAAATACTGAATTTAGTAAAAGTTATGTAAGGTCACAGAAAAACAGTAAACACCAGAAGACTGAAACGGATGGTACTTATCACTGGATGACACCAACTCAACCAAGCATGAGACACATGAGCTGGATGCAGACAGATAATTTTATTTCTCTAGGCTCTATTTGATTTTAAAGTAACACTAAAATTTGGTTTCAGACAGTGGGAGTCAGTGAAAAGTGCTCCAGTGCTACTGTGTACAACCTGCTCGAAGTTCTTAGGTAGAGACGTTCTTCGCTAGAACAAATTATTTTCCTTCTGCTAATGAGAAAAACAAGGGGAAACAGATTGCAAGATCTTAATAGGCTTTTTTTTTTCCCGTGGGTTTCGTGCCAAATTCTATCCTCGCATGAGTTCTTGAAACCTCTGATTTCACAGGGACTTAGTGGCTGTAAAAGAATAGATTTCTTGGTCTTCATGTCTAAAAAGCTTCCTTCTGTATAAAGTGCTTTACACATGGAATGGCTGCTGAAGCAAATTGACTAGAATGGTAGTCAATTTTACACTGCTGCCCTCCCACCTGAAAAGCACTTTCGATGCCCTACAGAGAAAAGAAATGAAAGAGGAGGGGTAGAAACATGCACATACACACTGAGAAAGAAAAGATGCTTGCAAAGAAGGCTTTAAAAAGTGAGGAAAAATGAACTAGTACTGTCTGCTCTCTGTCCTACATATTTGTCGTACTGAACGGGGAGAGGTGTTTCTGCAGGGTGGAGCATATCCAGTGAATGCACATTGAGCCAAATTCAGTTCTTATCTGCACTAGGACATTACTTTCAAATAGCTTTGCTTAAGGGCTAGAGTATTCCCAAGTTACATCTAGAGAAAGTGAAGATTTTACGTTTAAATCAGTTTTTAAAAGATGCATACCTGCTTAATGTCTTCCTATATTGTAGATTTTTGGGACAGATTTTGTAGTGATGTTAATTCAGCATATCTCTGATCAGTGTATTACAATTATATCAGTTTTATATCAGCTAAGTTTCTAGCCCCATATCATCAATGCAGTCTACAAGCTTTAACAAATATTGACCAGATGTCTTTAGTTAAAAGTAAAATTATGTCTTCTGTAAGGAAGGCTCCTGACAGCTCTGACCAGCAGTATTCATGAACCTTGGACTGTTAAAGTCTATTCTAGAAGATAATTTTCAGCATATGTGGTCAAACAGAAGTGCTGCTAATGCAGCAGCTACGTTAGAGGGTGAGAACGGGAGCGATAGGAGACCTTGCCAGGAAAATATGTTGATTATGCAAGGTCTCTATCTTTTGCAACAAGAATGGTGTAGTGATATGACATAAGATTGAACAGCTGTTTCTCCGAACATTTGAGAGTTTTTGGAATATATTTTAAGGATGTCTTCTGTGTCCAAAAGGCAGCCTATTTGGGGCTGTTCTTGAGTACTCTGATTTTATTTTCAGGGATTTAACAGAAAGGGATACACACAATACGACAACTCCAAATGTTACCCCATTTAGACAAAGTCTGTTTTCAAGGATTTCATCTGATTTCAGAGCTCAAGAAAAATTTTAAACCCCTTCTCAGAATTTCCCATCATTACGGGAACCCTTTTTTGAATTTATTTTCACATAAATTTTCTTCTTTTACATATACTGAGGCTGTTTGAGTACTGGTGATAATGACAGCCTTTGCAGTGTTATCATTAATTTTCATTTTTCATCTGAAAAAGTTTTTGTTTGATAGTGTCTCTAAGGAAGTGTTCCTCTTTACAAATGTTGGTTCTGTGGTCCTCATTGGTGGAAGATAACGAGCAGATTCTCAGATATTGTGAACTGTCATAGTTCCATCAACTCTCATACTGATTTGGAAAATCTGACTGATTAATTGTAATAATATATATTTTTTCTAATCAGTAGCAATCTTACATTAAAAATAATGTGAGATTTCTATCATCAAAGCATTAGAATTATACATTATCTTTAGAAGAACACTAATTTTTATGTTTATTTTCATTCATAAGGAAATGTGTAATCAATTCTTTCTACCCAGTTCATTTTAATTAGGTAAACGTATGGATCTATATTAATTATGTCTAAATCTTTAATTTTATTAGTTAGATATGATCTAAACATTTCAGAATCTTGTTCATTGGAACAGCTCTTTAATGAAACTTCTTGTTATCCAAACCTCAGACTATGTGTCCCAATGTGCATGATTTGTATTGGAAATTCATTATTTATGGGTAGCATATCCCCTCCTGATCAGGGTTATAGGAGTTAAAATATTTTACACACTAAGTATTCTATTCTCTCTGAATTCTCTCCTGAGTACAGTGTTCTTTAGTTTTCAGTCAATAATGAAATTATTTAGTATCTGTTGTGTTCTTTATTTTTCATTTGATCGCTCTTCTATTCCTTGTCACCTGGTCATCAGTCAGTACCAGAACCTGGCCTTCAGATTGCAAAGTCAGTATTTTACTAAAATCATTGGCAAATTAAATGGAGAATTTCAAGAACACTGCTACTTGTGTCAGCGGCAACTGTTAACGTGCGAGTCATTTCTGTCCATGTGGATCATACCAAAGAAATTCAGACGTGAGACAGGGTCACATTATCCTTTTGAGTTCATTTGCTATTTCTGTTTTGTATTTTTCATACCCTTGGTCAACAGTTTTAAAGGAAGTGATATGTGTATGATTTCAGAAGTTACATGGCTCATTACCTGCAGTATAGCTGACAGTCTGATTTCAAAGGCTGGTTTCTTAAGTTAGCAGATTTTTAGCACAGCCTAAGACACTTCAGACCCCAGATGTGTGAAGGAATAAAAGAATGAGAGCACTCTTGCCTGCTCCTATTCTGGGGCTCCCCGAGGAGCAGCAGTTATCCTTGAAAGCTTCTGTGCTAATGCAACCACTGGTATGAGGAGGAGCCTGCTCGGCTGCCCCAGGCACAGCAGAATGAAGGCAGACTTTCAGAAATGCAGGGAGATAAGGCAAAGGAAAGGTGCTGGCAGTGATGTTTATCTTAAATTTTAGAGTTCATAAACTCACAAAACACTACAACCTGAGAGGATGTTATAACTGATGTACACTTTCCAAAATCTATGTAAACTAAAACCACTGAGTTCGATGCAGCTCTAGCAAGGATTCACTGAAGCCAGGAGATGAGGTCACTTGAAAAAGCAAAATAATTTAAGTAGACTTGTGCCTTCAGAAAGAGGGGAGCAAACTATAAAAGAGCAATTTTCAATCTGCAGCTGAATTGACTAGGAAAATACAGTTTGCCAGTTATGGGCTCTCCTGAATCCAGGCTCGTCACTGTGGTGAAGAGGCTCTTTTTCAAAGGACAAACACCCGTAGAGTTAAGGGAGAATGGTTTTGTGGCTGGCCACGTGAGCTTTTGCTGAAATACCAGTTCAAGCACAGAAGCCTGACCTATGACTTTTTCTGTGAGTGTTTTTGAGGCAAAGTCATGCATATTCTGCGATGAATGGAACCTGAAATGTAGAGGCTCAGCATTGCTACTAGCAGTGAAGTGCCTGACTATAAATAGTGTATTTCAGTCGATTTGAATCCTGAGAAACAGCATTTACCTCATGACAGCCCCTAGCCCGTTCTCTTCTTTTTTCTCCTTATGTAAACTGCTTCCTCAAAGATCAATTCAAACAGAGATACAAACACATTAACTTATTAAGTAATAATTGCAGTAAAGTAAACAATATAACAAATGATAGAACATGTTAAGGAATCAAATGCTGAGATTTGTAATAACCTGCTCTGACTATACTTTTATTGTAGTCATTCAGTGTAGTCTCACCTGTTTTACCTGTGGCTTTTTTACTGTCATAAAACTATAAACCACAATAATGCTTTGGTCTTCAGCCATACCAGGTAACACCACACACACTGAAGGCATGGCACATGAGCAGAGCCCAGTCCATCTGCATGTTTACACATATGTACCTTTAAACATGCAAGTTTTGTGCTGACTTGCAGCCTGCCTTCTCAGATGATGTCTTAACCTCTTTGCTTGACTGTGCTGTAAGTTTATGAAATTTATGCCTCCTGGTGAGAAAAGAAACTGAAGGCTTGGGCGACATTCACACATCTGTTGTGCAAATACTGTGTGTACCTGCGAGCTGCCCGTGCTATTGGATCTCCTGCCTTGATATGAATGTCCTTTTAGGTGCCCTAACTGAGAAGCAACTTAGAAATTGTAAGGTAGTGCGATCGAAACCAAAAATACGTAAATTGGGTGTCTTGTCAGCTAATACCTCTTGCTTTAATGACAATAAAGCCTGCTGACACATGTGGTCGTGGCAAGAAGGCTCTGCAGTGTGAATGGAGCAGCTGCTGCTGATCAGGGAGGGAAATCAATGACTCAGCATTCATCAGGAGCATCCTCCTGCTGGTCACCACTGCCAAGTGCCGACTCATCGATTTTCCTCCCTGCTAGGCGAAGACTGCTCTATTTTCTTTACAGCAAGCTTTAAAATGTTTCCAGTGCACTGTATGCAGCTGTCAGCTCCCATTGGTGGGTCTCAGTAGGAGCACCCCAACTCATGAATTGCACTGGGGCTAGGGCATAAATCTCAAATTCGCCCAATGTAGTTTTTTCAAAGGGCCTGAAGCTCAGCATGTGTGAATCTACAAATCACCCTGTCTACCCCAATCAGCACAAATGAGGTGCTCTGCTTGCCATAAGCTCACTAAATATTTTTTCTTGTGAAGTGGCAAATGGAACACAATATGCATGGCTCACAGATTCACAGCCACTGAAACAAATCCAACAGCATGCAGTTGTCATCAAGAAATATGTCTAGGAAAACCTCTCTAGCCACGCAGTTTCAGCACAGCATGCGAGTACCAGCCAGTCCTTCGATACTCAGACAAAGAGATTGCCATGTATAGTGCACATGAGGAGTGCTGTCCTTTGATTTCTCCTTTTAAAAGAAATCATCCTTGCAGCTGTTCTCCATTGTCCCTCAATCTTGAATATCTTCTTTATTTGAAAATCAAAACTAGAGTCAGAAAGGGGTCTTTGTCTGCCAGTATTAAAATCTTGTGAGTCATGTTTTCCCAAATCTTTCACAAAATTCAGTCAGAATTCAGCTCACAGCTTCAACTTCAGGAATGCTGTGAAGGTGACTAGAAACAATGATACTCATTTACAATTTGAAAAACTCATTTAAGCTGAAATGTGTGATATATTCACATACATCTCTTTTCCGTTTCATTTACAAAGAGCAACAGAATTGTGGAGTTGAACAATAAAGCTTGAAAGCTTTCAGTTCCATTCCATTTTCAAGATGCAAATGAGGCAAGTTCTGAAATCTGCAACCCAGCTTCTCCTTGCTGATTTTAATCTAAGAAATGGCATATTTACTAGAATACTTACTGAAACAGAAGATTTACCTAAAACCAGTATCTCACTGTATTAGAGTTGCAAAGATTTTCAGACCCGTAACATCTCCGTTCTCTTCAGAAACAAGGAAATATGCAAATAAGTTGTTATTTATAATAGCTGCTGCTTGCTATGTTTGTAAAATAATTATATTTACCAGTTAATTGACCTTGTGTGCACAATAGGGACAAAAATAAAGAAATTATGCATGAAAATTCAGAGTAACATTGAATTGGGTTGGTTTGGAAAAATATATTAACTGTTATTTTTCAAATATAGCAAGCAATTAATTGCTGCCGTAATGAACATTTCTGTTTTACTCTGGCAACCATACTGTGTTAACATAATACATTGCAAGTCAAGGCAGACCACTTGATTGCAGTGTTTGCGCTGCAGTAAGTACACTTCTGGTTTAATGTTAAATTTTCATCTCAAACGTTCTTACAGGAATGCAGATGTTGTCCTATTTGTCGGTCTTGTTAAGATCTCTGTCATGTGAGTGCCAGTGCGTGTAGTAACACCTAATAAATTATGTAAAGTGTTGCAGTGTACTGCACTTGTATGACCATTTCAATATACTGTAATTGTTGTCTACACTTCCCCCACAGGTTAGTCTGGCTTCCAGCAGAGGCAGAAGTGAATAACAAGCCAATCAACATGCAAAATATTGAACAGAGAGCAGCTCAGCACACAGCCATCAGCCAAACGTGAGATTAGCATGTGGCTGCAGACAGGACGGTGAGTCCCTGCTCGGCTTCCTGAGCCTCGCACGTCTCTCCCTGTAGCTTCTGAATCACATTTCTGTTGTTTGCTGGTCGAGATGAGCTGTTGCCCATGTCAGCACTGGATGATTAATACAGTGACAGAAGCAGTGCCAGGTTGTGTTTGTTGCAAAGTGCCAGCGAGGGTCTTCATTTTGCCTGTTTGGAGCTTTGGAACTGTAACCCGAGGGAATAAGCGTGGGCCCCCAGTCTTGGTCTGGGGTGGTAAAAGCAGATATGGGGATATGGCCTGGGGATGCTGCCTGGCCCCTGCAGTGTCCAGCACACAGGACCTTGCTGTGACATGTAAAGGCACATTACAGTGGGATTCTGCCTCTGCCGTGCCCAAGTGGTACATTCCCTTTTCCTTCAGCAGATGTGACTTGGGAAACCCATTGTCCAGACATTTAGTTTGTGGCTCAAAGAGTTTTCTGTTGAACAAACCCAGGTCTGCTATTTACACTGTGGCACTTGGAGGACCTGCTTTTGGTGGATGTTTTGGCCTTTGCCTTTTGAGCCCTCCAAGTGAGTTCCTGCTTGCATAAGGAAGCTCTTTTCTCTTGTGGGAAGAGCTGGCACTGGCAGCTGAGCTCAGGCCACTGGCTCCCTCTGCATGGGCCACACTTTAAAGATTTTAGGAGGTGGCAAATTTCAGCCTGTGGGGTGTTTAACCAGTGATTTCCAAATGAAAATCTCTGAATTGTATCACAAATCCTCTAAGGCATCCAGCACCTTTTTTTTTTTTTTTTATTCAACATGTTTTAAACTCCGTTTTTTAGCATTTCTGGAATTCACATTAGCTACTGTAGGACTAGATGGATAACTGCCCATAATTTGACTCAGTTCTCAAACAGTCAGGTATCTACAAGTTGGGAAGCATTGACTTTTGCCTGTGTAGGTTGGTTCCTTTCTGTGAAACAAGTAGAATGTTTTTGCTGTATCTTTTCCAGAAATGAATATTTTACAATCCTCCTCTAGTGCCAGAACACCCTTATGAAAGCAGCTAATCTGTGCTAATGATTGTTTAAGAATAAAATGGGGGGAAAAAAATGAGCACAGGAACTTCTCTTCTCTGAATTTATGGCATTGCAGTCCTTCCCATGGCAACACAGATAGTCAGATGGTTCGGTAGCAAAGTACAAGCAGGAAGAAAAGGCAAACAATGACAGAGAGGAAAAAAAAAGGGAAAAAAAGCAATGTGATTTTCTCTAAAAATATAGTAACTAAATGGTAGAAGAAAATCCTTATAAATGATACTGTCTACTTGTAAAGAATATCCCTCATGTATTCATTTCTTTCTATTAGACTAGCTTGTCTAAAACATATACAGAGAGCCCTTTAATATCCCATTATACTGTATACTAAAGCATTCAGGTCTAATACTATTACTGATAAAGAAACCCAAAGCATATTTACAGAGACTGAATGTCTATAAAGACCAGATCAAGCAAGTCTCTTGAGAGAAGAAAGTCCCATATCAGATTATTGTGTGAAAAAAATAGCATGCTCATCTCAATTACAGCACCAATTTGGTTTATTTAAAAAGGAAGTAATTCTGGTTTTATATCATAAAATCACTTTTTTTAAGCCTGTAAACATCCAATAAATTAAATTTTTTAGATAAGATCCATTTTGCAAAAAGCTATTTATGAAAAGCTTCAAATAATAATTAGAGAGGATTTAATAACCTAATCACTGACTAATGCTAGCACACAGTAAGTACACTGAATTAGATCCTTTTGTGGAGTTACTGTTTTACCTCATCTCATTTGGCAGCTTATTATACAATGTAAGTTGCTCAAGCCTATAATCCCTACACCAGTGAAGGTACGTAGCAGAAAAATTCTGAGTGTAGTCTCTTGAGTTAGTAAGTAAAAAATCTTTTAAAATGTTTGTCAGGATAACAGTCTAGCTGAACCTAATGCAAAAGCA
Organism: Daphoenositta chrysoptera; assembly: GCA_013397915.1. NCBI lineage: Eukaryota > Metazoa > Chordata > Aves > Passeriformes > Daphoenositta > Daphoenositta chrysoptera. Next base: position 27,099 of record VZRO01004053.1, on the reverse strand, counting down.
AAATACAGTATTATACTGTAAATATATGAATATTAACATCTGAAACATAAAAGAAAGTTCTGCTGCTCAGCATAAACATAGATTAAATATTGTCAATATGGTATGGAATATTAAAGCCTTTTCTTTAAAACTATGTGCATATTATGGTTTATGTTCACTGTAGTGCTCTACTAAATGTTGTAGGTATTCTACTAAAGTTAATATGAGTCCTTTTGTTTATTATAATGCACTTTGAGCCAGACTCCGAAATTGATTTCATTCCTGGTCATCCAATTTACTTCTGAATAAAAATGAGTGAAATGTCACCCTGAGCCTGGCAAGAGAGAGAGAGGGGTGATGGCCCAAAATGAGAAGCATAACACCATACAAGTCATATCCCTTAGAACTAAAACGACCACTTTACTACTTGAATCTTTTCTAGTGAGATTTAATTTAATTTTTAAGAACTTCAGGGCAGGTTAATGAAGGTCTACTCCCGTAACAGACACAAGGTATTTAAAATGGGTCAAATCAAAACCCTAGACAGACCATTGCAATACTTTGGGATTTAAAAATCCTGAACCAAACTTCTTGTGTTAACAACAACACTTGGCCATTGTTGCTCTTAGCACCGATGCTCTCAGTGGTCACTCCTGAGTGCTGTGTCACACCCACCTGCTGGACACCAGCACCAGATGGACCACACTGAAACCCAGCACACCAGGGCAGCAGCACACCCTGCACACAGCCAAGTGACATTTCTCGGTGTGTACTGACATGTAGGAGAGCACCAAAGTAGTTAAGAGTAGGCAGAAGAGGAAAAATACAAATACCATCAAGCAGAACTGTCTGTGAAGTGGTGTATATATATGTAGATTAGGGAACAGATCCCTCATGTTGGAACTGTCCTCAAGGAAGAAAAAGAAAGATTTAAAACTGTCAGTTCAACAGCGTGACCACTTCCATAGGTACTCCTCTGGTGCCATTGAAAAGTTTCCACTGAAGCAAACTACAGTGATACAGTCACAAAGATCTGGCTCTTAACAGCTCCAGGTGGTGTGTGCCCTTCAAATCCTACCTAAAAGGCAGTCAGGTACCCATAATGGGAAAGTGAAAACTGAGGGAGGATTTTTAGGTTTTGAACAAAAGAGATTTTAAAATACGTGTATATATACGCCTGACAAAAAAAGTTAGCACTTAAAACCCTATGTAATTGCATGCATTATATTTATGGAAGTGCCTTATTGCCGCTGCATTGCTATTAAAATGCAAAGCAAGTGCAAGCATGTCATGTTTATTAAACCACTAAAAAAAAATGTTCCGACAGTGTTATGACTTCGGTTTTCAAAGCATATAAATGGGCAGGGCAAAAAAGGGGGAGGAATCAGAAACCAAAGTCTGAGTTTACTCTTTCATGCCTCATTATTGGAACATGCAGGGTGGAATATGTGGTCCTTTGAGATGTCTGCAATAATAAGATTTAGAATAAATGATCTCAAAGTACATTGCAAATGTAACAGTTTGATATCAGACTTAAGCACAAGATGACTATGGCTATATCTGAGATTTCCTAGGCAAAAGCCTTACAGCAAAGGAAGAGTATGTTCTTTTTTTTCCCCTAAGAAAGGGCAAAGGAATCATAGGTGTGCAGGATGTAATTATGCAGGCTGAAATGAGGCCAGTTCACTACAGCTAATTCCTTATTCTTTACAAAAAGTGCTGCAGATGATTAGATTGTCAGCTTCAAGTATCATCTGCAAGGCGGCAGCTCCCGTAGCTTATCCAACACTGTGTCTGGTTTTCAGGGCATGGGATAAATCCTGACAGGGCAACATGCAGCATTTCCCCTCAGTTCTTCATGACCTCGTGTTCCACATCAGTGGAGCTGGAGATCCAGTGCCTTCTCATTCATGCTTTCAGCTTAAAGTTTCCATCTATTAAATCAGCCCTTCTATTATCATCATTTATGTACTATTCATACATCATTTCTATCTATTGTAATACCTCTTTCCAGGATTTAAATAACTCTGGCACTGAATAGCTTGTGCAATCTGAACAAATAGTCTTAAACTATCAGAATAGCTTTATCCAAAACATACGTACAAACAAATAAAAGGAAGAATATTGTTTGTGTTCTTTTTGTGTTTTGTGAATAAGAGTTATGCAGGAATAGAGATACTCAGCATTGAGTACATTCTGGCAACAGTCAGATGCAGCCCCAGCAGATGAAGAAAGTTGCTATGACTTCAAAATGAACTCTTTCTGCAAATTCTGGAAATGTTCTTCACTGTCCAGTTAATTACATATCTTCATATTTTTTATTACATGTAAGATATTGCTAAAGACCTGATAACCTTGGGCTATTTTAACTTTAGCTCTTTTGGGTACTTTCTGGGTGACATCCTTTACTCTACTTTAGCTGTTTCTTTCACAATCTTCAGCCAGTCAGATGTTGCCAGTCCAGCATCCTGTCCAGATTTTTAACTTGAAAAACTACATTGCTACCATTTCTTTGCATCAGAACTGTTGGTTGTTGTGCAACATCCCGAATTGTTCTGAGATCATGAGATAAAAACAGACTATTGGGAATCCAGCAAAGATTTAAGCCAGTAACCACACATAATTCTTGCACTCCAAAATTCCATTGCAGATGCAGTTTTTGAGAGAATGTGTAAAAAAAAAAGATGGTTTTAAACTAAAGCTAGGCTCAAACTTGGAAACTCCTCTTTGAAAAGCATAGGTCTGCTGTGTTGGTGGAGTTGTGCTAGAAAAGAATGGACGTGGGGAAAATAGGAGTGATGTCCAGGAGGACCTCCCTCAAATCCCTGCTTTTCCTCAACAGCTCTAGGAGAGCTGAGAGGGGGATCTGGTCAATGCAAGCAGTGGCAGAAGGCCCTTTAACTTGTTTTCTGAGGTCCCTGTGCAGCAGAAGGTGCAATATATTGCACCCTGTCCTTGTGTATGTCTAAGATGTCTTCCAGAATTCTGCTGGAAAAGTAAAATGGGAAGCACTGGCATCTATATTCTTTGATATAATGGGTAATGACCCAAATTGCATGAGCTATGACAAGCCCTTGCTTATAGTAGGTGAGGAAAAAGGGAATGAAGAGCAGCTGCTATTTAGGCATGTTTTACAATTACATTCATTTTGTTGCATTTCAATTTCAAAGTGCATATTGTGTGTTGAGTAGTGATGAATATATATTCAAGACAGGAACATTTCATTCATACCTTTCATATTTTAGGTAGAATTTTCAAATGGATCATCAGAAAATACTTTTCCAAACCTGTTGGTTTGTAGGCTTCTGACAATGCAATTCTCAATCCTTTTGAACCCCCTCTGTCTTTCCTTGCACTGTTTTGAAGTGCTTCTCTGCATTCTGAAATGTTTCCTTTATGAAATTATACACTTTTACCTTGATGTCCTACCTGAAGATGGTTCACAGCATGTAGGAAGTCCAAGTCTGTGTGAAAGGGAGAGCCCATTTCACAGCTTACGAGGAGGACAGAAGCACTTTTATTGTTGTTTAATCTTTCCTTGGAAAGGTGGTAATGCCAGCCAAACACAGTGCAGCTGCCACCTTAGCTCTCAACCCTGATGTGGCACTAGTACCATATGTAAGAGTGTATAGCAGAACAAACCTGCTTTCTGGTACCTAACACTTGTGTTTATCTGTTATTCAAAAGCACAGGAATTCATTCTTGCATCTCCTATTATAAAGTTGTACCATAATAAGTTGATGCAGGCTGTGCACACCTTCCCTCTCTGGGTAGGTCTGGTCAGAGAACAAAGGTTTCAAGCTCCTAAGAGTGTTCAGAATGGAGCCTTGCTAACGCTGTTTGCTTTCTGCTGCAGAGTTCTCATGTCTGTGATTTGGTTTTGTGTGATAATTTAAGGACAGATGTAGAAACACTCCTTCCTTGGCTCCCTGGAAGCAGGCTGGCAGTATTCAATCGTTATTGCATTAAGATGATTCAAGGCTGAGAATACTGATGCCACCCTTCCCCCAGCACTCTGCAGACACACACAGACACATGCACACAGGCGTGCACACAGAGTATTATCTCTGTTTGCCTTACTAATGTCATTGTGCAGTATTCCATTTTCCTCTCCTCTCTTGTCCCCAGGGTCTGTAACAAACCCCTGCTGGACCTTTTATCCACCCACTAAGTCCAGATTAATTTATTATACTCCATCTAGTTTTTGAACTGTTCCTTCTAAATGTGTGATGGGGCTTAGGGCTGTGCAAAGGGGATTCAAGGATAAGGGGAGAAAACATCCTCAGGCTGTAGCTTACAGTGAAAGGTTGTGTTACAGTACGAGCACCTCTACTATTATTATGCATAGCCATGGAAGATGATGCGGGAGGAATGACTGATTAGAGCTCATATTTAGCTAAATTAACATCTCAAGTCCATTTTTTTGGTGTAAATCTGAGTTCATCATAATCTAAAAGCAAATATTTGCCTTTAATATCACTGATTTATGCATAGAATACAGTGTACTCTTCATTTCCTTCTTAATTATTATTATTTTTTTAAACAGCTTCCAGGCAGAAAGTCAAAGCCTGCTGTGTTTTATATTATACTCTGCAACTCATTTTCCTGTTTTTTTTAATAAAACATCTAATTAATCCATGTAATCTGAATACTTTCTGTTTAAACTCAACATGCTAGTGAAAGAATGAAAATGTAGCTAATTTGTTATACCTATGAAAGTAATAGGTAGGTAAAAACATACAGAGATAAAAAGTTGAATACTTCATGTCCAGTGTGTGAATAGTGACTGAAAACAAATAATAATAAGGGTAACTATAAGCAGAAAATGTCTGAAAAAAAGGTCTTCAATGGAGTGAAAATTATGCTCCTCATTTTTGCTTATTGCGTTACATGAACTGGGGCTGATGATCTTGCATTGGTACCAATAAAACTGCTATTTCTTTTCCATTTGTGGGAAGTCTCAAAATGAGGTTTTTATAGGATCCTGATAAAAAGAAAGCTTCAAAGACTGTTGCAGCCCAGCCCTCTTTATCTTGGGTTGAACACGATAAATGACTAGTTGTGTTAGAAGTTTCTTTTTCTTTATCTCTGTCTGACTCAGCATCTTCCTCTGGGGAAAATACAAACAAGAGGAGCTGGGGCCAATCATGTATTTAGAAATTAAGTGTGTAACTTCAGGTGGCAAAGTCTGTAATAAAAGAAGGGGATTAGAAAAGTGTGCCTTTTGATGAATTATCACCAGCACAATTTTTAATGGAATGTTTGTCAGGCTTTTGCATGAAATACCAGCAGCTCCTTAACATCTTTAAAATTATTACCTAGACAATTTCCAGTAATGATGAAGTTGAAAATCGATGTAGGAAATATTACTACAGTAAAAGTAAAAAGATGCCTCCAAATGATAATGTACAAACTCACACAAGGGAAAGCTTACTTGCATATGAAGCTTTCCCAGTAGAAACATTATAAATCATACATAAGTCAGACTATGAAGGAGAAAAAGAAAAATAACTATCAAGATAAAGTTTAGAATTACTTAGAGTGTTCGTGGTTTGGCACAGACAAATGCAAAGAGAACATGTTTGTTAAGCACGGTCAGCAGAAACTTGGCATCTCACGGTATCTGAGTGGAAGCCTGGAAGTCCTGTTTTTTTTGAAAAATGTATTCGATCCATTTCTTTGCCCTCTTTTGCATCTGCACCAAAATCAGTCATGACACATCACTGCTAATGGAGAGCACCGTAGCAAATGGAGAGTCAGGACCATTTCTTTTCCTCAGGAAATCTCACCTTTGAGGCAGAGTGGCTTTTGCATGGTCTTGCTTTTACCTATTTTTGCAATTGAGCCTACCAAAACAAAAAAGGATGTGTGGCTTCCCCTCTGGCATAGGGTTGGTCATTCACATTTAGATCCCAGCATGAAATCTCAGCCCTGTTGTACCAGTGGCAAAATTCCAAATGACTTAAACAGGAGCAACAGCCTTCTGATCCCCAGTTTTGCTAACTTCAAGAACCATTTGTTCTTGGCCCTGACTATTTACACTGCAAATACAAATGGGCACATTTTAAACTACCCAGAGATCTCAATGTTACCAAATCTGTCAGATTTTTTTCTAGATCTAGTTTGAAACCATACTGTGGCTTCATTCCTATACCCAGGATCACTTTGTCTTCATATTGTACAGAACAGTTACAGGTAGATTGTCTCCATCCTTCTTACAGAGTTTTATAAATTACATGCTGACTGAGATGGAGCAGGTGGCAAAACAAGGACATGACTGACATGGGAAAATCAAATAAAAATAAAATAAATGACATTTAGCAGGGAAGCTTGGGCTACATTTTCTCAACAAAACCACTCTCTGAGAATCTGCTAGAGACACGTAACTTCTGCTGTGAGTACAAGTGGGACCTTGAGCACGGCTGGCACATGGGCAGTAACACAAATGGGACTGGTGACTGCATCCATTTTCCAAGAAATGCATGCATATTTATACTGTAATGCTTTGTAATTAATGCTCATTTCAAAAAACATCCACAAGATCATAAAAGCAGCTAATAGTCAGGACTGCAGATGCCCAGATTAGATTCTGTTATAGCTGAACCCAGAATGACTGATGTAATATTCCGCTTCAAAGGAAAGCTTTCTATAAGATAACAAAGAAACTAAAGCTTTACCATCTAGTTTAATTTTTAAATCACCACCAAATCATGCAGAATCCTCATAGAAGTATGTACAAAAATCTTTTCTGTAGGTGCTTCCATATTTCAATGTCACCATATCTCACCAGAGGCTACAAGTTGCCTTCATCTCCAGCATGTTTCATGGCATGGGAGCTGGAAGATCTCAGTCACCCGACAAGGTGGCTCCACACGGAGCCTCCAGAAAAGATTGCAGAGGACACCAGAATTGTCATGCAAAAGGTTCTTGTTTCAATTTACACAAGGACAGAGGGGTGAATACTAGGCTATTTACAAATTCAGCTGTGCCCTATTTCAGTCTGAGACAAAGTCACATTGCATAAAGGTAATGCTGTATGCCTGATTCAGGTAATATCTGACAGTTTCCACTTCTCTATTCTCAGTTTGCTTTGGTGTAAAGCAAATGTTTTACAGGGGTTTGGGTTGTGTGCTCTGCCAGCACAATGCTTGGCCAAGCACAGCAAAAGCTGGTAATTCCCCTACAGTGAGGGCATATCCTCTTTTTATATGGTGAGCAGGATAGCAGTTTCCTGGTTTTTAAAGCCCTGCAAGAACAGCTGGCCAAGGCTGTAAAATGGCAGAGGTGCTGGGAATCAGCTATGGTCTCATTCCCAGCTGGCAGATTGAACAGGCTGCCTGCCTGGAAAGGTGAGTGGGTTATGTGGTGGGAGCTTTTGCAGAAGAGAAGGCAGAGGAAGTCTCTATGGCCGGGGATTTCTGGGGTGCTGAAAAGAGCTGGGTATTTCTGCCTAACTTGCAGAAGATACGTAGCCTTGGCAATTGTGCCCTATTCTTGGGCTGAGAATAACAGCTTATTTTACAGGTTTTTACACAGGAGTGCTGGTAGCTGTCCCTGCATGGTCGGCTTATATGCAAGGTAAAGGCATAGCTGTTACCTTGTCTTTGGGTAGTTTTGTCATTCTTCTTTTGCAAAGGCAAAGATTCAGCTGCTTTCTTAAATATTTGCTGGCAGAGCTCTTTGGAGCTTTTCCACTGCAAAAATGGAGCAAGCCCTTACAGAGGGTCACCATACCTATTGTCCCTGCAGACACTGCTGAAGGTCTGTCCTGTGTGGTGATTTGTCTCTCCCTCGATTTGAAAAAAAAAAGAAATAAGGGGAATCTTAAAACACACTGAACTTCCTAGATTTCAGGTGGAAGTGCAGTGTGAGAGCTTTTATATAATAAGACTTGGAAAGTGTAGTTTTGGAAAAAACATGTAACTTGTCTTCCTTTACTTATGCTTATGTTTACCTTGACTTACGTAGATTTGGGTCTCTGTTTACTACCAGCAATTTCGGTGGCCATACGTGTCCTGTGGTGCCAAGCACTTATAACAGACAATCACATTCCTGCAAAAATAGTAAAGATCAACTGTGGGACAGTGGTTTTAGTTCAACAAAACAGGGCTGCCGTATCTTTCCTGGCATGGTTCAGTCTCCCTTTGAGTGGGGAAAGCAGATCAGTAGAGGAAAAACTTCAGGACAGCTCTCTAATAAAAGTCATGAGATAAGGAGGATGCTGTTGCAAGTGAGGATTGTGGTTATTTTTTCTGCCGATTGATGTAGATGAGTTCATGTAGCAACACTTTCAATTTTGGAATTCAAGTTCAAATAATACTGTTTTTTCCAGTTATTGTGCTCTTGTTAATGAGTAAGGCTTTGTCTGAGCCTACAAATTTATTTATGACTTTGACCTTCTTTGAGCCCCAGTTTACTTCGAGGCAGACTGATGATTGCATGCAGACTATGCCTTTTTAATTTAGCTAACAATCTGAATTTTCAAAGTAGATTATGTTTGAAGTCTTTAACAAATATGTACTAAATGTTTGCCATTTGTGTGGGTAGAAAGGCCCTAGAAAAAAACGCTGAGATGAGCACAAAAGCTGTAGTGCACAATACTGAATGAAGACTAAGCAATGTGATTTTAGTAGACAAATCTGTGCATCTGTTTGAAAGGAGAAGTCTCAAGAGGGTCACCAGTCCTACTAGCAAGCCTCACACAGTAACTGTTCTGCTCTTTCATACATAAAACTTGCTGAAATTGGTCACACAGACCAGAACTTTTCAGTGTTTACATGCAGGACCAACGGGACAGACGTGTTCAGGGAGGATTGCTGTTTGCTGATGTGATGTGAGGCATAAACACAGCTCCAACAGCTATTTCTGACTAAACAGGAAATAGCCAAAGCCAGGCCAGCTCCGTGCTTTGTTCTTCTGCAATGTGTCACCTTTACTGAGCATAAAAGTGAGTCACATATTGAATGTCATTTCTGAAATTACTTCTGTTTCTGTTAGAACAGAAATGCAAGTTTGTAGAAAACGTAGAAGTTTATTCGTGTACACACATATTATCTTTTAACATGTTTGAAGCTCTAATTTCAGAAGCCTGCTTCAAGTGTACCTAATGCAAAGTGTTGCAAAATAATCCTGTAAGGCACAGTTGTTTACTAATAATAGATATTCTGAGCAAAGCTGTTTGAAGTGCTGCTTTACAGTCATCTGCTGAATTGAAAAATCCTTTACAAACAATGTTTTTACATTTCAAGGTAACAGTTAAATTATCTAGACTTGGTATCCCACACTCAAAATTCCTCTTTACACTGGCACAGGGAATACTTATTTTAAGCACATCCAGTAAAATACATATTTTAAATTATATTTTACAGTTCAGTGGTTTCTCTAACCTGAAGATCCCAAAGTGCTTCTCAGATGGACGTGAAGTTAGCTTAAGAAGAGTCCTGTGAGCACAATTATTTCCACTTTGCATACAGAGAAAATGAGCAATGAAAACGGATGGTTTGTTGAAGGTTGCACACAGGTGCTGGCAGTAAGAATAGAACCTGCACTTCTTGCCTCCCACTCCTGTGCTTTAACTATAAAGCTGCTATTAGGCTTTCCACATCATCCTGTGATTGAGTAACTTTCATTATATCAGTGGAGATTCAGGAATTCTGAGCTAATTAATGCTCTGGCACTTTTCAAACCCTCAGCTGCTCTTTACTTCTGATGGTTCCATAGGGTTCGATGACTTGCAGTGATGTGTCTCTGAAGAGACAACAAAGAAAGGCAAATAAAGGATGGGGATTCACTAACCTTGTCTGACAAAGGTAGGGGCTGTACTCAGAAACATTTGCTTAGGTTTTATAGGCTTCTTATTCTTTTTAAACAGAGGGTGTAAAAGCTTGTAAGAGGGACCCTGTCATGTTAAAATCTAATAATTTGAAAGTTCTTTATCACTACTGGCTCCACTGCTCTTCCACTGATTACAGTAAATCACCTGAATTCTCTTTTAAAACTCTGCCTTTTCTGTGAGATTAAATTAAAACCCATGATTCCTATGTATGCCACAAGAAATCAAGTATTACAAATACTCTGCCAGCTGTTCTTCTAAATAATAAGGGAGGGACATAATCTGGCACTGTTTGATCTGGATCAACACCTCCCAGAAGTTTGGGTTAAAATTTTTTGGTTCAAATTTGTAACACCACTGCTGACAATCCACAGTGTGTAGAGTTAACTCTTTCAGGTTTTCTGGTAGTAAGAAGATTAATTGTGAAGACAACAAAGAGACTAAGCTATTAAGAGTGATGAATTTTGGAGCAAGTCATTTTTTCAGTCCAATTAACAGCACATGGCCTGTCAGTAATGGTTGGGCATCAAGACCCAGTAAGCTGCAAACAACCAGGAGGACTTAAAAACATTCATCATAAAATTGTAATGTCATCTCAATTCTCACTGTTACTCTTGGTCTCTCTCCACATGGCAAAGGTTTATGTTTTGTTTACATTTTACTTTAGTATTTTAATATGTTCCAACAACCCAGAAGTGGGTCATGAATATGTATATACCCCAAATATGTAACTTACCGTGTTACAAACAAAATACACAAAACACAAGTTCTTTCTGAAACTACTTTTCTTTTGTGTCAAGCAAAATCATACAAATATGATGTTTTGTGAACCTAGCTCTCTAAATATGACTTTAAAACTATCGATACATATACATCACTGCAATAACTGAATGCTCTGAATGACAAAAAAAAGAAATCAAATCTGTGAGCAAAACAGTGTGAGGAACACAGGGATGAAGTAAGTTAGCACTGTTAATAGGGTTTAATATATGAAGCAATTAGCACCACTGTAGCACTCATAAAGGAACATGGCTAATGCTTAAACTTGTTTGACATCAGAACCTTTTTACTACTTATATTCCAACATATTTACAAATTGAGAAGAGGCTTGTTGAATCTTGTTCCATGATAGACTTCTGAAGTATTCAGGCTGGCAGTTTTCAATTACTTCATCTTGGCTGGGATTCAAAGCAGGCCGGCACACGGGGAGGGAGGCGTTCAGCTGGACCAGCTGAAACACAAGGGGATAACACACAGGCTTAAAGGGGAAGAGCCCAAACTCTGGGCTCTTCTTGACATAAATCATTAACTATTAATAGAGATTCATTATTTTGTGGATTTGTCACAATTGGCTCTTAGGACAGGGTGTCTACATGCTTTACTAATTATCCCTAACCTGCTTGGAGGCACGTTTGTGAATGCCAGTCACTTACTGCCAATTTACATACTTGGGGGAGGGGTCTGGGGAGAGAGATTCATGATATAAAACCAGGTTAGAGTTAGTGCATTAATGTTTCCCTCCAGCTCACCCTGTGCCATGGCTTGACACGTCCATCTCTGTCCCAAATAAACCAAACTGCTTGCATCCCTCACAAGTGACAGGAAAGCTGAACAATTTCCTCAAGATTAATTCCTTGGAATAATGTCAGTCATTTTAGGGTGTTTTTAGAGAATGAAATTATGTATTTATGATACAGTCCTGATTGACTATTTCATATGAAATGTCAGTGTTTTCTCTTTGCATAACTCACCTTGTCAGGAAGCATATTCCTAAGGGACTCCATAAGGGAACATGGACCTCCTGTTTGAATGCATATTCGTTTATTGTATTCCTTATCTTGAGGTTTGAAGTAACTTGTTATCATCTGGCAAGAGGGAGGGCAGAGTGTGGGGGTCGGGGTGGTGGCATCAGGCACCCAAGGCTGATGAGAGGTGTCTCTCCTGACTGTGCTGTGCCATCCCCCTGCGCTCGCCGTGCTTTGTCACCGTTAGGTGGGTGGCTGCTGTGGCAAGATGCTTCTGTTCAATGAATCAATTGTAAAATGAATGTTAGACTTCTGCAGGGGAAAGTATCGTGCCTCCTTCTGTGACTTCCCACCCCCAAACCTTCTCTTTCTCTTCTCTGACATGCTGCAACAGATTTATGAAAATCAAATACTTTAATTGTAAAACTGCCACTTAATTGACAAAACACAGGATTTGTTCAGTGCTCAGTTCCTAGAGATCACTTTATTTAGCACTCCTCTTTTTTTGTTCCCTTTCTCCATCTTACCAAGAAAATTTTAATATTGAAACACATGCCACGTTGTTTAGGAGGTAAATGTCAGCATCATAGAGAGCTTTAAAGACCTTTCACACTTTTTTTAAAGACTTCACACTTTTTCAATATTTCTTTTATCCAGGGCTGGGTTCTTTGGTCAGCTTAAGTGTAGTAGCCCTGACATGGAGAGCAGTGAGTTCTTCCTGCAGGACAGAGTTCTCCAGTCATACCTGGCAGTACCCAGCTGGCCCTTCCCAGATCCCACAGTAGGACAAAGAAGGCTTCTGCTGTACGCAGTCGTCAGTGGCTTCAGGCTCCTGCAGGTTTCACAGTTGATCCTTGCAGCTATTATTTAGGATGCTGCTTCTCCAAAATACCAGCCATTAAGCTCCTCACAACTGCTCTTGTCAAATGTACTGCAGCCTGAAGGTGATTTTAGCATGACTGGAGAGAATGTTCTGTCTTCTCTTTGTGAGGGCACAGTGAACAGGATGCTCTGTGGGCAGTTACTGCTGTGGGGCTGCTGCTGGTGTGGGGAAGTCTGTAGCATGCCTTCAACTGATAAAGGGGATTCATTACTTTTCCAGAGCAGTTCCTACATGGATCTAGGCTGAGCATGATACAGAAATGCCCCCTGATGAAGCAGTAGCTGGCCTGATTTGCTGGACACAGAAGAGGCAGTGTCCCATCATGTAGGTGTGTGTCACACATGGTATGAGCATGTTTATAGGCACATGGGTGCTGCAGAGGATCACTGTACTGTGTGGAGACTTTGAAGTCCTGATCAGAAGTGGATAAGCACATTTTTAAAAAACCACAAAACAACCAGAAAAAAGCAAAATGCAAAACAAACCCAAAAAATCCCAGGCTGGAGTGAAGCCTGGCAGGACAGAGTTTGTGTAGAATATGCTGCTTCTGGAGCTTCCCAAGTTACTGCAGAGCATTTCTGTGGGGTGTGATTGTTTTAGACGTTGCTTGATATTGATCAGTTTGGAAAGTCTCTCTCACCCTTGTCCCATAAAAACCTGTGTGAAGAGGAGTCCCTCCCTAGCAGGAGCATGCAGTGGGCAGCTGCTCTCGCTGTTCAGCTGCCTCGCTCTGTGTGAGACCGGCTTTGCTCTGCACTCACCTCACCGAGGCTGCTACAGATAAACGAGGGCCTGTTTGAGCTGTGATTTCTAAGTATCTGCCTGGGGGTTATTTATCCCATTTATTCAGAAGTGGCTTCTTTTGAAAAAGAGGAGGAGGTGAAGAGATACAGCTTCCTAGGTAGCAGTAAAGTGCATGCTGTGTGTGCGTGACAATATAGGTCTCCGAGGTTTAGTGGATCTGGAATTATGCCATTTGTCTCACACTAATTGAACCATGTGTCTGCAAGTGTGCAGTGCAAAACATAGGATAAATGGCAATCATAAAATAAGGGTACTGCATAACCTATCTTATTATTAGATAGGCAGTCACTTGCGAAGCACCTTAAAATGTATGTTTTTTTGAAGAGAAGCTGCTCTTTTCTGTGCATATATGTATACATATTAAGCTAATAGGATATATTTCTGCTAAGCCAGTCTGAGTTAACACATAATTTTTTACAGCTTTTCAGAATCTTCCCTCTATGTCCCTCATGTTTGTGAATGCACTTTGCAGTGCTTGTAAAATTGTGAGTCCATAGTAACAAGTGTTCAACTTAAACCTATTTCTGTATGAGAAAAAGACATCTCAAAGAGTAAGCATTGTATCTTAAGCATGATTAAACTTCATTTCCTCACACACTGGAGTCTCTGGAAGAAGGTTTCTGTATTGTGCAGTTTCAAGAGACAGCTGCTGAAATGAGGCTGGACTGGATTACAACTTGAAACAACCCAAATGTTCGTGGGAAGAACGGGCATGTCTCTGTACCTGACAGAGACAGTGCAATATACAGGTTAGTTTAACATGGACAACAGTGTAATTTGTTACTAAATTATGTTTATTACCATGGTGTACATGAAATCTCATTGCAAATGTTTTCAAGAAAGGGAATTAATGCATTTTTGTTATTTGAAGTTTGATTTCAGCAGCCAAGGCAAATAGATCTGTGATATTGACTTGGGGATTAGACATTTATATGTCATTTCTGTCAGCTTTAAAGTAAAAAAATCTTTTCAGTATGTCTTTTATCTTCATTGCTATGTCTACAGTATTGCTCAGCTGTATTGAGCTATGCAAGTGGGTGGGAAAAAAAAATTAGAAACTTAGTCATATTCTAAAGATACCAAACCATTAAGAGAGGAAACACTTCTGCTGTGTGCCTGATCTCTGCAAACAACTGAAGCATCCACTCACAGACTTGGGGGAAAAAAAGGAAAAAAAAAGAAGAAAAACCCCAGCCCCCAAAGACATTTTCTATCTGTACGCTTCAGTGCAAAGCAAGTGGTGTATGCTTTTTAGGCATGATTCACAAGGCAGATTCATGTGCAAGTGACTCTAGGTACAGCAGTGGGGGTGGATCTGGATCGTGTAAGGCCAGTGCAGAATGTGGGAAAACATCTTCCTCCCGCTCCCCAGTAAACAATGTCAAATTAAAACGTTTACATTGCAGTTTTATTGTTAACACAAGAAGGGATTCGGGTCACACTAAAGGTCCATTTAATCTTATATTCTTACTAGAATGTAGTTAGTGTCTGATACTTCAGTATGAGGACAGACAGGGACAGACCTGTGGACACCAGTTGGCATTTCTCGTGAGTAGAGGTAGGATTTGAACCATTGTGCTCAGAGCAGCCACTGGAGTTACTCTGGGACTTTGTCACTCCTTACACATTATGTCTACAGCAGTCTGTGAAAGTGAGCCTCTGCAATTCAGTTGTGTACTGGGTGAAAAAGTACTTCTCTTTGTTCTTTGTTTTAAGCTTCCTACTTAATTAATGGGTACACCAACAAATTATTGGGATGTGAGGGAAAAAATTGTTCATAGGCAGTTTCTTTGTTTTATAGCCCTCCACCTTATCCATTCATTGTTATCAATTTTCCATTCTGAAAAATTCTGTGTAAAAAGATTATTCTATAACTTTATGCAGCATTGTTGCCATTCTTGTTACCTTTTCGATACTTAAAAAAACCCCAAACAAACAAACAACAAACCAAGCACAAAAAACAACCCACATACAAAAAACAACGTTAAAATGAAAGGAATTATTTGGAAGAAAAGTTCATCAGGTCAGCTTGAAGCAGAAGTTAGAACCAACTCCACAGCTGAAAGATGACAAAAGTATAAGCATGAGAAAAGGTGCTGTCAGGTGCTTGCTTTCAAATCCTAATGATTGGTCAGAAGCATGAGAGATACTGGAGTGTTTTTTCTTGGCTAACAGAAAATAAGACGCAGAAAGACTGGTGAATCTCAGGATGGAAGTTATTATCAACCTGCTCTATGAACTTTTCACTTGTTTCACTCTCATGCATTTATATTTATTTCAAATGGGTTGATGGCAGTAGCTGATAAATGAGCTGCTGTCAGTTGTAGTCCATTGTGTTTGTCATCAGTGCAAGTTCACTGTAGTCAGTGATGAAATTTCACCTGCTGTGTGAGAGAAAATAAAATGCACAGTTGTGGCTGTAATTAGGGTTGAAAATCAATAGTAAAAGATGTTTTAAAAATGAGAAAGACGGTAAAAGAGAAAATGAGGAGAAAACCGTGAAAATAGAATTAACTGGGGACAGATAAGAACAGTGAATGCAGAGATATATTGGAGGAAATAGAACATTAATCCAAGGTGGAACAACTACAACCACTTTTTGCAAGAGGCTTCATTCTGAGTATAAGAAAGAATGTCTTTGCTAGTAAAAATCTCTTTTCCTGTAGTGGTATGTGCATGTGTATGAACAGAAAATGGAGCTGCTAATGGTGCCTTGAAGATCCTCACATTTTTTCTGCTTCATTCCCTTGGTGGCCACTATCCTGGAAAATGAAGGACTTGGATGAAACTCACTTTAGAATTCAGGAGGGGACGTACCTGAATTAGTGAGAGAGCAGCATGTCACAGTACAGTTCACAATAAAGAATGCTGCACCTAATTTTTTTTTTCAGTTGCCTTAAAACTATTCTCTAATAGCCTTTGAGACAAAGTATCTGGGGGTTTGGATATGACCAGATGGCTGAGCACTGAGTAGTCTTCTTCTAAGTTACTCATAAAAAGCACCTGTACTAAAAGGGTGGAAAATTGAAAATTCTTGTTGGCTCCACAGGGGATGACTTGTGTTTGGTTTTGATGGAGTGGAATATCTTTGACTATTGCTGATTATGAAAGGGCTTATTATTGGCTAGGGAGTAGAAAAGGCAAAGCATTTCATTCTCTGCTTTTCTTAGCTTTCACCTCAAGAGCATCAGCTTAGGAAATAGTGTGTCAGAATGTCAAAGAAATGCTCGAGCAGTTTGTTCTTTTTGTTTTATCTTTCTCTAAATATCAAAGACCCTGGTCATAGAAAAGACAGTCTTTCTCTTTAATAATACTATTTCCAGTACAAAGCTAGTACAATATGACAGGCAAATACAATAACCTTATTAAAGCATCTTCTGTATAACACACAGATGTGTGAAATGTTTTCTCCTCAATAAACAGCCTTCAGTAAGTTACGTGTGTTGTGCTTAGGTACTAGACTGCATTCTCATATCACTTTGAAGCTACATCTGCTATATTTTAAACAGTAACCAACAAAGTATGACGAGATGGCAGAACAGTTTAATATCATGCCCTTTATCTGCCCAGAGAGCACGAAAGAAAAATAAAGCAAATGGCTAGGAGAGAAGGGAAGAGCATGTTATTCTATCAGTGCAGACAATTCTGCTCCCGTTTGGCACATCAGTGGTATAATACAGAGATAAAAATGAATCCTTACACAGTGAATTGAATATTTCCTAGAAGCTTTTGTTGGAAATTGTTTCTGATGTTGTTAGCTAAGGAAGATTTACTTCATGCTTAAGTTATCAGACATCAGTTTCCCAATGCACAAATCCACATGAAAGTAACATCTCATGGGTATTGATGAACTTTTCTTGAAGGGACAATAAATCTAACAAACAGCTGACTTTGTAGAGCTTTGGTATATGTCATATTAAGCAAAGGTAATCAAAAAAGAGATTTTATGTGGTTTTTGTAGAAATGTACAAAGACTAGATGACGTCTGACACTGCGTACACTTGTAAGGGAACAAAATGAGAACAAAAAAGGAGACAGACAGCTGGTTAGAGCCCAGTTCAGCAAACATTACCCACAAAGAGCAATGTTTGCTTTTGCATCTGGGCATACAGGCTTCTTAAGTCAGGGAAGTCTATGGAAATACTCTTAGAAATAAATAACATCCAGTGGGACTCCCTGTTCTGCAGTAATACACAGAATGTGTAAGATGTGGTTAGAGAAGTATTGTAGCTTTCTCATACCTGTTTATGGAAAGTTTGTGGGCTTCTCTGGTTTGTGTATCTCAAAAACTCCAGCAGTTATGGAACAGAAACAACTTAAAATCCAAAGTCGGTGTTGACTTCAGTGGGGCTGTGGGTTCTGGAGTCCTTGGAGTCCCCTGTGTGCCTGTACACACCCCTTGCTCCAGACAAGGAGAAATGGAATTCTCAAGCTGAGTATGTGGCATCCACAGCACTGCTTAAATGTAGATCTGAGCTGATTCTCAAGCCCCAGCTTGTTCATCGTCAGTGTTGTTTATGCACAAGTCTGTGCTGAAGTGTGGATTTAGGCAAAGCTCCAGAGCACACCCAAGGGCAACAGCCCGGCCATGCTCAGCTCCCCATGGAGAACGAAGCTCCGGGGGTCTGTCGGGATGGGCTGGATCCAGAGGAGGCACCGTGTGCTACCCACAGCCCGTCCAGCAGCCCTGACACCCTGCTGTCAGTGACCCTGAAGGACGGGGAAGGGGGCACAGCTGGGCTGTGAGCCAGCGCCTGGCTGGACAGTGAGCACAGCTCCAGTCCCACCATGCTGAACTTTATCTTCTCCCCTGCTGGTGCACATGTGTGGCAGACAACAACTGTGCATCTGCAGGACTCAAGGGCCAACCCTCTCACTGCACTGCAGGGTCCCCAGGCCGGTTCTCCACTCATCACATGCACTTTTTTATTGGAAGTAACAGTGGCAATCAGTGAGAAATCCATTTGCTCTTCAAAACTCCCACATGGTATGAACTGGAAAGTGATTTAATATTTCTGATGGTAATGGTGTGCCTTTACCCTGAATGGTAGAGTAAATGATTTCCTTATAAAAGTAGGTAACCTTTAACATTTACATTTTTTTAAATGTCAGGATGTAAAACTAAAGGGAAGGTTGAAACGGGGAAGAAGTATTAGCACTGCATTGTTTACATAGTGTACAGAATACAGCCCTGTAAAACCTTAATAGAATTCTAAACTCTTCTAGTTGTGGGAGAAGATGTAAATAACTAGCCATATCTAAAAAATCAATTGCTCAGCCTCCTCAGATTGAAAGTTGCCTTAAAATTCACGGGGATTTAAAAATATTATGCTTCAATTTTCTATTCTTCTAGCTTTTGATTATTCTGAGATGGTTTTGTCTTATTTTCAGGATTTTTTTTTTCACTAGAAGCTCTTGAATGTGATCAGAATTTTAAAGGAAAAATAATTAAAACCACCTCCTACAGCACTGTGGGATTAGGGTTACAGATTTTGAGCGTTACCAATACTACATAGATAATGAAGTTTTGATTGGATTACAAAGACCTGAGATCTGGAAATTAAAATTTTCAGGGCAAGAATGAAGTTAAAATATTAATAAAAATACTCAGCAAATCATAGGAAGGGTGAGAGCAGTCTTCAACAAGCCTGAAAAGCATAGGTCCAGTTCCTCAGTGATGTAAACTGCCTCAGACCAGTGAAACTCTCATTAGCTGAAGAGTTCTGGCCCAGGGATCAGCAGCCTGTCTTGATCATCCAGTGAAAGAACTTGAACTATATTTCTGCTTTGCAAAAGGAAAATTACAGCCTGTTATTAGGACCAGGATAAGGACTTTGTCTCTCTGGAGCCCTCTGCTCACACCTGGAATAACTCTGTGCCATGTGAAGTGACACTGGTGCCACTGCAGGGGCTGTGCTCAGGCCCACTGTGGACGTGGCCATCCCCACCCTGAGCTGTCTCTGACAAGCTCCCATGCCTAAAGCAGGACCATAACCTGGGCTCAGGCTTCAAAAAGGAATCATTGTAAGGAAAGAGTCCCCTTAGGTAATCTGGAAGAGATGATTCTTAAGGAGCTGATTTGAATTTGTAGGAGTAGGTAGTGTTTATGACTCCTCTCTGCACAAGTTTTATTTTAAATCCAAATAAACACTATCCTGAAACATATTTTCAGAGTTTTCTGTAAGCCATAGAGCACATATCAATAAGCTTTAATGCCTATATTATAAAATGTTTCCCTGCAGATGTACAAAAATCTCTAACAAGTTACAGAACTGAGTATATAGACTGCAGGGTTTTGTTCTGAGCTGATTCAAGGGACAAATTATTATATAAAAATGGGGAAAGGAGAGAGTTTTCATACAACCAGACCCTCAGTTGGTGTAAGTTAAGATAAACCTGTACATTTCTTAGGGACTTGTGTGAACTAAGGATCTAATTCACACTTTAAATATTTCATTGGACAATAAAAGGGTAGCTTGTAAAACATTCTGATAAATTGCACTTTTAGGCTTAAATATCTCCAGGGAAATAGGAGGGAATTCCAAAACCTACTGCCACCCCCAGGAGTGGTGTTTCTAGCAAATATTTCCAGGCAGTTGTGCTCCTAAATTCAATTACACTGGTGGCTTCAGCATAGATCCTGCTGGACAATCATCTACATCATAAAAAGTGCAGGTCATTTGCCACAACTGAGCAAAACTGTCATTTTCTACCTAAAAGAAGCTGGGGCTAAGCTAAGGCAGAAAATAAATCCTCTGTGACTCATAAAGAGAGCGCTTTTTTAGGTCAGGTCAAGAACAAAGACACTGGCAGCGCAATGCTGAGAGGCTTAGAGTGGAGTATCCCTGAGGACAACTCCCGACACCAAGAGGAATTTTTTTTCTTGATGGGGTGAATGGTTTTTGAATGGATTTGTAAATGCCCTTAAAATAATCAGTTTATTCAATTAGCAAATTGTCCAATTCTCCTTTAAATATGGAAGGATTTTTTTTTTTTTACCAAATATGCTGTTTAGTGTCTGTAGCAGGAGGAGAAAAGACAGAGATGGCTCTGAGAACAGGAACAGAGTAAATGCTCTGGGGAGGGTGAGACTGAGGGGGAATATCAGTGCTGCCCTCCCCTCTGCCAGGCACAGGCACACACTCTCTCATATCACTCCACAGCCACAGTTCCTTCAGTACGGAGTAGGGCAGTCAAGCTGTTTGCTAATATTACTGAAATTAAATTATAATTTTGCCTCAAAGTTCAAATTTTCTTGTGAGCCTTGTTGTTTCTGAGATTTTTTTGTTTGCAGAAAAGGCTCAGAATTAAACAGCTGCTTTCGTAAATTCCCGTATGTTACATTATCTATGTTTTTTTCTTTCAAAACCAGTGTGCTTGGGTTTTCTTTTCAAATCCCATGGTGCTCTGTTACAGCAACCATCTTGTGGTGTATTCACAGTGGCTCTGCATGTTGAAGGCTAATAGTAACCTAACTCAGATGGGAGGTGGGAAAATCTTTCCCGGAAAGAGAGCCTGGACAGAGTGTAACAAAGCATGGTGTGCTTGCTTGGTTTAGTCCAAGAGCTCTTTTGGCCTTGGGTTTTGGATTCAGTTCACCTTGAAATGATAATTATTCCTTAGAAAATCACTTCAGAGAGCAGTTTCAGGTTACGTTAACATTGATTTTATTTAATTTTTTTTCCCCAAAGTACTGTTGTGGACTAAGAGTTGTATATATGTAAACCTTATCCATCCTTCCATTTTTGAACAAAGTTTGTATCTGGCTGGTTTCAGAGTTGACAATATAGTGCCTTTCCTGCCAAAGATGTTCCTTCCACACAAACTCTCTGCTTCCCCTTGAACAGAAGAAACTCTCCTGAAGGCTTTCATTAACATCCCCCCACCACACCCCAGTAACTGAGTCACCAGGAATAATATTGATTTCTGCCTTTCACCTTCTGAGCTCCAGAAAAATGTGGCAAAGTCCACAGGTTGTAAATGGCCAGTGGAAACCTGACTCCGTGACGGGCTCTCTGGGAGACAAATGAAGGTACTGAGACTGTTCTGGCAAGCAAACACCCCGTACTGCTTGGAGTGAAGGGACCTCCAAGAAGTTCTTTATCTACTGTACTCATCCATTAATCCTCCCTTTGCCACTGAAGGACCATGAAGTGCATGGGCAGAATAAACTTCAGGGGACTGAGAAATCTGCGCTGTCGGTGCCGGCAGCAGCGGTGCTGCCCTGCACGGCTGGGATGCCCTGTGGCTCAGGGAATGGCTGCCTTTGAGGCTCTCTTGGTCACAAAATGGAATTGTACAAGTTGCTTGTGAGTTACCTGGAAGAATTTGCTCTTAGATGCTGTTACAGCTCTTGTAACACGTGGAATTCGGGGAAATTGCAGCCACTCAGAAGTTCATGACCAAATAGGATACAGGTGGAAACCTCCCTGGATCCCCACTGAACAAAACTGTTCTGGAATTTGTGACATGAGCAGGTCTCTCAAGGCAGCCTGACTTGCTGTCTGTGCAGGTTCCTGCAGGGTCAAGGGATTTGGCGTGTTTATCATTTCCTCTAAACTTTGCTTTGAGGAAGTGAACTTAAGCCTTTTTGAGGGTCTAATATAAACTTCTGAAAAGTTGTCCACGTGCTCAGACAGCAGAACAAATGCAAAAACTCACCGTGAGGAAAGACAGTCCTCCACAATTTTCAGTCTCTGCTATACCAAGATGCTCTGTAAATCTAACATTAAATCCTTTTTAAGGGGCATTTCTAGCCTGACTTTTTTAGTGGAAGAACTTCAGATATAAGCAGCCAAACTTGTGAATCCTCATGAATCCTTGTGACTCTTTGAAGCTTTGCCCATCATTAATCAGCCCATCCATGACAAAATATTCCAGACATACACACTGTATGCACATGCATGTGCTTCTGTAACAATTAATAAACCCAGCAATATTGTCATCTCTATATAGTTATAATCCCCACCTTATGAAATTGTCTTCCTAGTATTTGAGGTTTAAGAAATCAGATTCCCACCTCCATTGTATAAACATTTATAAAGCATCACCTAGTTGCAAAGTATTCCCCAGATGCATGTTTTTCTTTGAAGATATTCCTACTAACAATGTGTTATTAGTGTGAAGGGCCAAATTATCTACTCATCTAATTGGTTCAGCTCCACTGTGCCGCAGAATTTGACATTATCATTTCTCAGGGTCTAACATAATTCATACAAAAGATCAATTTGTTATACTTATCATGTTAGTATAGAGAACCCTTAATAACAGGACATTTAATGCAGCATTAGCTTTCCAGCATTTTTAGTGTAGAGAAAATATCTCTTTTTTCTTAGCATTAATTTAAGCAGCCCTTATTTAAATGGTTTTGCCCCTCTGCTTTTGTAAATTAACTAATATAATTGTACTGTAAATATTTATCTTCCCTAGATTAATGTGGAATCAAAATTAATTACTTTGAAAAATATGATTTGCCATTCAATATCACATTTAAACATATAACAAATTAACAGGATAATTTTTCTGCTCTGCTCCCTGCGTGTGAGATCCGGCCAGTGAAAACCTCAGGATGTGGTTTCCTTGTTCTCAGTTGTCATTAAGCACGGGCCGCTTTTGACAAGTTTTTGACACATTGCTCTTCCATCAGGTTCCTTACTTTCGATTGTGGAATGACAAGTCTATTTTGTGGCGGTGTGAAATGAACCATGTACTGCTACCGCTGTCTCATGTCTCATAATGGAAGGTTCACAGCATGGACAATTGGGAATTTCTCCAGGCAGGGGAAAAGCACTTATTTTCAACCCCTGGCTTTAATCAATCAAGGAGAAACTGGAAATCGCTGTAAAGTAATGAATGTCAATTTATGTACATGCTATTGATTTTAGAAATTTAATGCTCTGTTTCCCTATTTTGTGTTGACCTTATGAAGCTTAAAGATGAACACAAAAGGTGAATATTCTTGAGACAGAATTGGTTTTCCCCTGGAAATACGAACAATAGATTTTGTACCTTCTGTATATGGAAGGGAAAATTAAAAATAAAGGAAGGAGAGGGGGTCAGCTGGAACTTAAGCCAAAGGGCTGTACCAAGTCAAGGGATTGGAGAAAACACGGGGCATTTTATTAAATCCATTTGTTGCAAAATGGGCAAAACCGTTCTTAAAAGACACATCCCAGTTGTTGTTGTGATCTTGGCATACTGAGGATATGGGCTATTATAATTTTTTCTTTGGTTAAATGCATTCTTGATTTAACATTTGTTATTTTTATATAAAGTGTGAAGGCATTGTTTTGAATAATTCACTGTTTATCTACCTTGTAGTTTGCATGCTTTGTGCTCCTTCATTGCACTCTGACAGAGTGAGAGAGAGAGATTAGTAAACATGACCCCAGAAGACCTCTCTAAGTGCCTGTCTAGCATAACTTATTGGCTTCACTTTCTCTGCCTGGAGGATCCTTAGCTTCGCTGGATACATTACTCACGAGTTTTGCTATTGCTTATCTTCACAAAGTTTACATCTCCCTGGTTTTCATTCCCAGATAAGAAGCTCGGGCGCTGTCAGTTAGCGAATACTCTCAGGAACGCGCCCTCTCCCCTGCAGAGCAAGAAAACAATGACTTCAGAGATTATATAATTTGAACCCACGTTAAAAAACATCATTCTTGTAATGTTGTTTCTCTAATTCCTCCTAAGCGTAAAAAACCAATTCCAGTAAGAAACTGCACGTTACACTGGTGTTCTAATCAGTCACAACATTCTGCCCCTACAGAAGCAGTAAGAAAACACATACAGAATGTTTTGTTCACTCGGAGGATTTCTTGTTGATCTCCACTGTATATTTGTACTAAAGCTCTCAGGGGATTTCTCATGTTACTTCCCTGAATACACAGTAACAGGATTGCACAGGAAAAGTGCTGTTAGTAGCAGTATGCTCTTAAGCAGCATATTCTTCTACTGCTCTGACTAGTGCAAAAATTGAAGCCAGCTCTGAAAGACAGGTTTTTCCCCTCTTTGCAATAGTTTTACAAATGAAATCACAATACTCCCTGAAATTACTAGTGCACTTGACTCTACGATCAATTTACTCCATTTTCAATATAGACTTTGACAAGAATGATTTGTTTATGCTGTCACATGAATCAGTCTCAGTAAATTAGACCTGTCAAAGTTACTTTTTCTGCACAATACAGTTTGCTTTTTTTTTGACACCTGTGCAGTTGGGAAAGCAATTGTAAATAGTGTAAAGACTTGAGTCAGAAGGTAAGATATCTGCCTTGAGATCCTGTTCCCTGTGTCAGAAATACATCACCACAGTCCATAGGAGTGTTTTTTATTTACATGGAATTGAGCATAATAATTGATAATAATAATAATAATTGTGATTTGAAGTTGGATTTTGAATATACTACCTGTGTGTACCAAAATGCACATGAAAATCAAGCATGGATCTGTGAGAGGAAAAAGGCAGCAGAATTTTGTGCTGTAGAACTGTGGAGAGACATCACCCTCAAAGTGTCTACACAGCACGTCAGTGTGGCCTCGTTAGCCCCTTTTAATTACTTTTCCCCCTTTTCATCATTGCATTTTACCCACAGTCAAGGTCTAGCTTGTGTCCAGGGGTCAGCTGGACCTCTTGCACAGTGTTGGCATCAGTGAACCTCAGTAAAATCTGCTCTGAGGTGAGCTCCCTCCGTGGCTCGAGGTCTCGCTGCCCGCCGTGTATTGACAGATTGCTCGTGCACTTGTGCTGGGTGCAAGTACCAGCTCAATATTCATGTCCCCGAGTTTGTTCCTTCTCATGGCCTGATGCATGTGTGACCCAGATCAAAACTGAACCTTGACACTGCACTACACAGCATGCTCCAGGGCACTGAAGGGGAATAATTGTAATGATAATTTCTAATGATAACAAAACACCATTAAATCTGTTTATGAAAACTGGAGTTGTTTAAGTGGGCTAGTACTTACATACTGAAGGGTCAACAAAAAGATCTCAGACTTGTCTGTGTCACAAAGTCTCATCAGCTGAACGTGCCTATTTTGGTGTAAGGTTCTCTTTGCCTGCCTTTTTCTGTGCCAGGGAGAACTTTGTGTTTCACTGAGGCTGCTGCGTGGTCACCCTGAGCTGAACCCCGCTGAACCCACTTTAAACCCCCACAGCTCAGATGTTTTACGTAACGGGCTGTGTTTAATCTGGAGCAGCCTTTTGACGTCGACAGGCCCTTAGTGCTCATTAAAGCAATGGAGTGATGTCTGCTCAGATCGAGCCTGAGCTTTGCACCTAAGGAAATCTTCCAAACTGAGGAGGAATAAATGGGAAAATATTGAGGTAAACTGAAATCAATAACTGCTAAAGAAAAACAAGGCACAACAGTGATTATCAGGGTGATCTGCTGCTAATTAACTGAAGAACCAAATTACTTTGGCTGTCTGGTTTCTAACTCTGCCTCTTACTTTCAATTCACCTATTTCTTTTCAATTTGAATGTTCTGCTAGAAAGTAAAACACTCAGTGCTTAACAGACCTTCATGATAGA
Organism: Daphoenositta chrysoptera; assembly: GCA_013397915.1. Taxonomy (NCBI): domain Eukaryota; kingdom Metazoa; phylum Chordata; class Aves; order Passeriformes; genus Daphoenositta; species Daphoenositta chrysoptera. The sequence goes on along the minus strand of VZRO01004053.1, from coordinate 1,321 downwards.
GTTCATTTGATCCAAGCAGGCCCAATTTATAGCTGCCTTTCCCCAGAGCCTGTTTACTTTGCTAGGATTATGATTTGCTGTAGCAATATTGGGATGTCAACGAAAGAAGCCAGAGACAAATGTTATTGATTGATGGTACCCTATGTTTCTGCAAGAGGAGTGCTTTATCAACATCATAAAGGACCTTATCCTTTCAAAAAACAGGGTGGTTTTTGTGGCCATGACAAACAGGAAGGGTTTTATTGTTAACATTGTAAGCAATTTTGCCATCAGACACATTTCTGTGTGTCCAAGCAACTCCTGGTGTTTATTTCAAGTGCCCCTTTTTATTTGAAATTATACTCTAATAACTGAAAGTAAAGAGGAAATACAGGGTTTTTAAAAGGAAACTAATTTTTAAACAACACCATTGGCAGAGGGGTTATTGTTGTAGTTTTCCCTTTCTTCCCTCCAATTTGCAATTTTGGATAGTCAGTGATTTTTATTATTTTGAGAGTAGAGAAAAATGGTCTTGTGTATTCTGTAAGACTTGGTTGCAGGAATGTGTCTCTGTAATTGGTAAAGTGTCTTGCAAACCATAGCTTGTGTAAGTAGTTTTTACTTATATGAATAATCTCATTTGCTTCCTTGGGGCAGGAATACTTAAGTAGTCTTAAAGAATATTTAAAAGATGAGCCTTTTGCTGGCAGTAGGTTTTAACTCATACCACTCTGCTTCCTTTTCTGTCCTTTAATTAAAATGTGCCTGGATCTGACCTCAGAATCGAGAGAGGCTGGATCTCGCTGGCTCCGACTGGTGTAACCTGCACTCACCGGAGCAGTTCCAGTGGTTTGGAATGAGGGTCACTTGTGCCTATTAAGCTTTGCCCTTATTTCAGCGTTAGGCTATGCCGTGCTGTTGGTGCTGCTGCTGCCCCGAGCTGCTCCTGTGTCTGCTGGCAGATCTGACAGACACCCCTCGCTGGTTGTCGAGGCCCTGTCTGCACTGACACTCCCCTGGCAGGCTGTCCATGGCCCAGGAACCCCTCTGCAGCTTCAGGGTAGCTGTGCCTGGCCCCAGCCCTGCTCCTGGAATGCCACCTGCATTTCAATTGACCTTGAAGTGGATGTGTAACCTACTGTCCACTTGTCACCAAGACCCACTACTGTCACTGCCCTGCTCTGCTTGCTGGGCTCAGATGCCATGGGACTGTGCCCTGATGCTCAGCACCATCCTGTGCTGTGGGCACCATTTCCTGTTCCAGAGGATGTGCCACTGTCTCTGTCCTTATCTTGCTGGTAGTGCTCAAGCTCCTTGATTATTAAAAAAAACCAACCAAACA
>VZRO01004048.1:0-11532 GCA_013397915.1 Daphoenositta chrysoptera | reverse complement strand
TCCCCTCCATGGGAGACAAAGCCCCACTCCCCCTTCACGGGGACACCACGCGAGACTCCCTCTTCTCCCCTCCACTGGAGAGTCCCGGTATTTTACTGGTTTCACCTGAAATTAACCCCTATGCTCCGCAGACACTGTTCCAGGTTTCAGCTGTGCGTAAAGCGTCCCTCTACAACTTATCAATAGCCTTCCCCAAGGTATCTTTTTAATTAAAATTGTTTTTTATAAACGTACCTTTTGTCCGTGATTCCAGCAGGTCCTGGTCTCTCCCTGGGGTGTCAGTGGGTCGATGGAGCCCTCTTCCCAGAAAATTCCGGGTGGGTGCCCAGAGAGGTCCCCCAACCCCCTGACCCCTCAGCCAGACAGAGCAGTCCTCCTGCCCGGCTCGCCAGAATGATTTACCAAAATATGGATATAGATCTGATATCGATATCCAACTCGAGACAGACAAAGATTCTCTAACAAAGTTAGAAAGGGTACATTTATTTAGACCAGCCGGGACATTGCCTAGTTTTGATTAGAGTGCCTGCTTGGTAAACAATACAAAGTTTATTTATTTACAAAAGTCTTAAATATTCAAAACATAAATGCATATGGATAACATTGACACCTCCTATTCCACGCTTCGTATGGTAATTAGTTGAAAAGTCGTTAAGCATGCGTGGTTTGTTCTTTGAATTGAGTTGGTGGTCTTATTTTAGGGTAGGGGGCAGCATGTGATCAAGTAACAACTTCTTTTCCTTGTTCTGACTTTTTTACTTCCTGGTTTTTGACAATACGTATTGCTTCTGAGGAACCTCTAGTTCCTCCTTTCATTACTCTAAATGAGTTCTCCAGATGGAGAAAATTAGTCATTGTCTTTACTTTTTTAGATCTGTTACTCAATTTCTTCAGTTTCTTATTCTAAGCACAGTTAAATAAATATATCTAGACAAACGATTATTACTTACATCCTGGAAGCTCATTCCAGGTTTAATTCTTCAGCTAATTATTAACTTTTTCATTGATTCCAGCTAGAGTTATTCACTAAAGTTATTTCAGTTAATTTTAGCAAAACTAACTTGTACTAATTTTTAGAAAGATATAGTTTTGCCCTTCACTTGGAACTTGCAGATCCAGTGGATGCTGAACAGCACTGTAGATTTGCTCAGTGTTCCTTTGATTCTAGCAGGTAGGAAAAAGAAGGCATGGATATCCTGAGGGGACGTTGTAGAAGGGGGCTGATGCCACGAGTTTGGCACTGCTGGGATAAGTTTTTACTTCCAGAAGCATTGCTCACTTGTCCCCATGTTCCCACCCAGGGTGCCATGATGGATAACAGGTTTGCGACCGCGCTGGTGATCGCCTGCGTGCTCAGCCTCATCTCCACCATCTACATGGCAGCCTCCATTGGCACCGACTTCTGGTACGAATACCACACCCTGTCCCCAGCCGAGAATGTTAGTGAAGCTGGTAGAAGCATCTGGGAGGAGTTTGTCAGCAAAGATGCAGATGAGAAGACCTACACAGATGCACTCTTCCGGTGCAACGGCACGGTTGGATTGTGGCGGAGGTGTATCACTGTACCCAAAAACTCTCACTGGTACAGCCCACCAGGTATCTCCAGAGCAATTATCACTTCCCTAGCTCCCCTGGGGTGCTGTGTGCTAACTTCCTCAGAACAGACTTGTGCCACTTTGTTCCTCCAGAAGGTTTATTACGGGCTTATGTTTTGGTTGGTTGGTTTTTTAATAAAGACAGTCCAGATTTTTATAGAAGCAAAGGGCAAAACGGTCTGTGGCTGTCAGTGCTGCTGTTTCTGGTTTTGACACATGATACTTGATCTAAATTTAATCTTACAAGCTTGATTTTTATTTTGCCTCAGCTGTCCACTTGGGGATACATTTATAGTTGCTCTCCCAGTTACTGTCTTTTAAGGACACATCGTGGGATCCAGCAATGGAATTAAGACACTACTTTATCAAGGAGACACTCATTGCTTTTAGCTAGTCATTCACTTTGTTCACATCACAAATATCCCACCGTTGCATTAGCACATCTTGGATGCCTTGAATGGACATGAAGTGAAATATTTGTATTATTTTTCAAAATCGTTGGGGGATAAAATGTGTAGTAAACAATTATTTTAAATGCTTTAAATTAAATTTTGGGTACTTACTGTATGTGTGAACCCCTTCACTTTGAACCCTCTTAAAGATGTACTTTCATCTACATTTCTGGAGAAAAAAAAACATTACATTAAATACTTTTTTTTTCCCTCTCATGAAAATACTTATTTTGGAAGAGACTTAAACCAGTTCTGCTCAATAGTATTCTCAAAATAAAATCTGAAGTAGAAACTTAGTGTAAAGAAGCAAATCCCTCATGTTCTTTAAATAGGCCTTTCTGTCCCATTTTTGATTTAACTGTTATTGTGAGACTAAATTCTGCGTGTGGAGATAAGCACAGTTTAGTTAAGGGACCCTGAGCACACAAATATGTGGGAACATAGTTGAGCATCATATGCCACCACATTTCTTTCCCAGTCTATTACACATGGTGCAGTGGATAGCCCAGGGAAGCTTGAAGATTCTGATGTTGGAATGCTGTCCCTTAATGTAGTACCTCGTAACAAACATTGTGCCAACTACATCATAGGAAGCCATCTACAGATCTGTTTGGAGAGGTAATTTTTTCGCACAAAGGGATCTCAGAGGAGCTTCCTAGCTCCAATCATTGGGAAAAGAGGATTTGAAAGCGGGGAAGGAGTTTTTGAAAGGGGGGGAGACAATGGTAACTTCTTCTTTTTTTCCCTCACAGAAACCGATATGACTACAAACTGCATCAGTTTCTCCCTCTCTGATCAATTTGTAGAAAAGTACATTGAGCCTGGAAATCACAACAGTGGCACGGATTTGAATCGGACTTGTAAGTGTCTTTCACTTCTGGCAGATAAACAAGTAGAACTAAGAAAAGATGTTTCTCAAATACAGTCAACAGTGAGGAAAGCTTCTGTTTCTTGCTTGCCATTTATTGTTTTTTACAGTAGGTCAAAGTTTAAAAGAAGACGGATGTGTTAGCAAGGATTTTGTCTGTGAATGCAGTACAGGAATTTTTGAGTTAACAAATTAAGTTCTTTCTGCTTCAATGGAGTCTTTGGTCCTTTTTGGCTGTGAATGTAGAATGTCTGATGAAGCAGAAACAGCAGGGTGGAAGGGAATATAAGATGGTGCGAGAAGATCTGTTTCAAGCACGCCTTCAGCATACTTGACTTGTGTGTTTCTTTCACATGCAGATCTCTGGCGATTGCAGTTTCTCCTGCCCTTTGTCAGCATTGGCCTCATGTGCTTTGGGGCTCTGATTGGACTTTGTGCTTGTGCCTGTCGCAGCCTTTACCCGGCTATTGCAACTGGAGTCCTGCATTTCCTAGCAGGTAAGTGTCCTGCCATCCTCCTCCAGAAGCTCAGAGCACACCCTGGAGCACTCCATGGGTGAACTCACTGTGCTTTGCTGGTTCCTTCCCCAGGACTGTGTACGCTGGGCCTCGTTGGCTGCTATGTAGCTGGGATTGAGCTGCTCCATAGGAAGCTGCCTCTGCCGGAGGATGTGAGGGGTGAATTTGGCTGGTCCTTCTGCCTCGCCTGTGTGTCGGCACCTTTGCAGTTCATGGCAGCTGCTCTTTTCATCTGGGCAGCTCGCACCAACAGGAAGGAATTCACTCTCCTGAAAGCCTACCGTGTGGCATAAGTGCTGCTACTGCAGTCTGGGGTTTCCATGTTAGAGCCTCTTCTCCCCCAGCCCTTACTACTTTTTTGTTTTAGTCAGGATTTTACCATGTACTGCATGCTTCTTGCCAGTCGGGACAATTTAGCCTGCAGGCTCTGAAGACAAAGACCTCTGGGCTAAATGACCAAATCCTGCCAGAAGTCTGCAGAACTTTAACAGGTTTTTTAATTGGGTTTTTTTAAAAATTGTTATTATTTTTTAAGCTACATTTGGTTGTTGACAGTTCTCCTTAGTTAGATGTACATGCCCCTTCCTAATTTAATTATCCTGTCAAGCCTGGAGGAAATAAAAGATGGTGTTGTAGGGTAGAAGAGAGATAGGAAAAGGTACAGGTAGGCAAGAATGGGAATCTCAGTGCACAAATGATACATAACGAGGAGCTGTCTGCTGTGTGACTGAAGGAGGCAGTACCTACAGGGAGCACCCGAGAGACATGGGGGAATTCAGAAACCTCTGTTATGGAAATACTGTAGCTAAATCAGTCTGTAGCTCAGCTCAGGGTCTCCTATCGTCACTAGTTTGCTGTGTTTTGTGGTGTCTGCCAAAACAGCTGGAGGCAGAGCAGGCAGCTGTGGCAGTGCCTGTACAGCACAGCCTCCTGAATGCACACTATGCACTTGCTTCTGCCAAGGAGTGGGATAAGATGGCCCTCATGGAGCTCTGTCCTGCTGTAGCTCCACTGCTTCCAGGACCCAGGCTAGTTTGGTATCTTCACTACATGTGATTGTGCACTCTAATCGTATTAATTTGTGGTGCTTTTGCTTGATGTGGAATAAGACTTTCTTCTCTCTTGTTGAAAATTACTTCCTCACAAGTTTTTTGGTTTTAATTTGGTTTAGTGTATGTGTGTATATGTACATATATAAACTTAACTTTTTTTAAACCTCACCTGCTTATTGTTTATAGCACACAACAGGGTTTTTTTAAAAGGTGCTGCTCTTTCCCCATCTTGTTTAAATTAAATAATAATAATAATAAAAACTCAGAAATTTTCAGCATTGCATAAATCTGATGGGAGAGTAAGGGTATGATCTTACTTGGGGAACAAGGAGCCAGTGTCTAGATCATTCTCTGGTTTCATGGAAGTGTCACCAGAAACAATGACGTTAGATTGGATTTTTTAAATTAAATTCTTGGGCTCCTGCTAACTTTAAATTTTCTCCTGCTCATCATTGGTGCTCACAACAGCCCATAATTTCTAATTAATTAAAAAATGTTGTATTTATTCTAAATCACTGCAACTCTAGCCAGACTGGGCGACATGTCATATCTAGAAAACAACGTTCCAAGATTAAACTGTTTAATTCTGAGGCCTTAACTCACCCTGTTTCCTTACTCCATGCTTAATAAAAGAAGTATGCCTTAGGAGAAATAATTCCTGACAAAACAAGTGATGGGAAGGATTCCGTGGGACTCTGGTGATGAGAATGACACAGAAATAGCCATTTTTATCTCATGGCTGTTTTTGTGTTGTGTTTTGTGCCTTTGTGATTTTTTTTTTTCCTAGTAGGTGTTTCTACCCAATCTATGTTTGCTGGGTCAGCAAACAGCCCTAGTAATGATTTCCCAGAAGATCAGATGTAACTGCTTGTGTAATTTCTTTTTTTTTTTTATTCTCAAGTGTGTGGTAGTCTTCTTTTATTATCATTGTTGGAATCTTTACAAAGTAAAACAAAGATGATGATGAAAACCAGAATCACTGAAAAAGCAGTGGCAGGCCACTCAAGATAATCCTCTTTCTCCTGCTGTTGAGTGATTTTTTTACTTTTCCTCCTTTAACAGCCCCCTTCTGTCCCTTCAGTGTCTGGGCCATTTGTAACCTCGTGAGAGGGGATGTGGTACTTTTGTGCAGTATCTGAGATTAAATGAAAATCCGTGATGCCTGATCTGTACGATAGGGTGCTTTTTCAGAGTAATTACCCTGACTTACAGAGATAAGGCCTAACTGCTCAGCTTGTCATGTTCCTCATTTGCTAGAATTACTAGGGCATGCAAGCCTCAGCTTGGGTCAAAAGGACTGAAGTTGCTATTCTGCAGTTTGAGAGGAAACACTGCTGCTGATTTTATCTAGTACGGTTTATGGGGTTTTTTTTTTTTCAGGAGCTGGCAGAATAATTGTATTGTGTGATTTTAATCTGAGCGATGGAAATCCCATGCCCTCACTCTCTCCTCTTGTATGGGACACTTACTTTTCTGAAGTGTAAATCTCAGTTTTCAAATGTTGGCTTTCTTGCTTCCAAAAGAAGAAATGTTATAGGGGGAATAGGGGATGTTAGAGGTGCTGACAGTCCTTCCTTCATGATTTTAAATACCAGCAAAACCAAGACTGCTTGCTTGTGTATGTGCCTGAGACAAATGTTTCTGGTTTTCTCTGCCCAGAAATGAAGAAAGGAGGCTTTAATTGAGTTTTGATTTGGACCACTCTAACTAAAATGAGGGTCGCCTTTCAGATTTGGTGGGGTTTTTTTTCCGTTCTGCCCTTGTGTAAAGTTTTCTTCATCAGAGTGGATCTTGGTGAGAGGCAAATCTCACCCAGAAAGAGGGCTGTCCCCCTCTGTTTGGGGAAGGATTCTGTGGGACTCTGGTGATGAGAATGACACAGAAATAGCCATTTTTATCTCATGGCTGTTTTTGTGTTGTGTTTTGTGCCTTTGTGATTTTTTTTTTCCTAGCAGGTGTTTCTACCCAATCTATGTTTGCTGGGTCAGCAAACAGCCCTAGTAATGATTTCCCTGAAGATCAGATGTAACTGCTTGTGTAATTTCTTAGGGGGTGTTGTGGGTCTGTGTGCACAGGGACAATGGCACATATCTCTATTGTATGGGCTAGTGAAAGTGATGAGAAGGAATATCAAAGGAAAACGAGAAACAGGAGCATGACTGAGCATGAGAAGAGAGGGCTCTTGGCACTACATGAGAGCAAGCTCCAGCATGAACTCCCCATGTGGTATTCCATAGCCAGGATAGCAAAGGCCAGCTGCTGCTCCTGCACCACTCATGGCTCCATCACAGTGATGGCATAAGTGGCTGAATTGTCTTCTTGTGAGAAGCTCCTAAACATTCTGTCCCTCAAATCTGAGGTCAGCAAGCTGCATTTCAAACATGTTGCTTCTGACACTGTTTCTTTCTCACAGGCTTGGGTTTGTTTTCCTGCGACTCTATGAAAGCAGGACTAGCAGAAAGCTTCACAGATCAATACAGTTTTTAGTCTAGGTAGCAGCCTCTTATTTTTTTCTTGAAATGTATGTTTTCCCCATTCTCTCCCCATGCTCCAGCGGTTCTGAGAAGAGGCTGATCAATGAAGCTGCAAAGAGGGGGTTTATTATTGTGTCTATAAGGACAGCTCCTGCTGGTATTAGAGGTGGCTGAAAACAGAATAGTCAATCCCATTTCCTTACTTCAATAAAAAAGTAAGGAAATAAAAAGCAGTATAGAACAGACACAAAATACTGGTTTGTTTTGTAAAGGGGACAGTTTGCCACATACAAAAGTAAAGATATATTTTGGGTGCAAGTGGTGGGAGAGTCCTGGATGACCCAAGAGGCCCTTGTAAATCTTGTCATGCCAGAAACGGTGTCTTGGTCTGGTTTTCCTTCTGTATCATGCTGGCCAGGTGATCCTTTCCTCAAAGAAGGTCTGTTGCAGTCTATTTGTTATGGTGATAATGAATGCCTCCTCTCTCCTGATCTAAAACGCTCTGAAGTATTTTTTTGAGAAAGGTGTTTGGATTTTGGGCTGGTTTCTTTTTTGTTGTTGTTTTGTTATGATTTTTACCACTTAGGGCTGGCACCAAGTTATGTACCAGCTTGCAGTCAGTTTTTTGCAGTGTTGTTCTGTGATTCAAGGCAATGACTTCTGAAAAGCTCTTTCCCACTCTAGCATTGTGTGTACTTAGCCAGCACCTGTTATTCGAAGGAAAATTCTGAAATGGCAGCAGCTTGTTATCATTACATCTCAGACTGACTATCCACCCCTATTTGTGTGTATTTCCTGCTTGAGTGGATTGTATGTCTCAACAGAGAGGATAACATCTTGAAGCTGCTTTTTTCTCTCATTTTCTCAGGAATAGCTAGAATTTGTGCTGTAGAACTTTCTAAACTGGTTTCAAATAGGACAGGATCAAAAGTTTGCATGTTTGCTGTTAACTTTTCTATTGCTGTAGAATATTGCCCTGTGTTTTTAAACCATAGCTTTCAGGACTGCAGAGTGCTAAATGAAGCCTTTGTTCACATCATGGTTCAGATGCATGGCAGTGGAAGAGTGGATACTCCATAACTGGAAGATTGCATATGTGTCTGGATATGGCAATAACAGCCACATGCAAAATTAACGCTTAACAAGCACTTGTCTGCCTACTGATACATGCCAAGCCTTTATACAAACCAATGAGCACTGAAAAAAACCTGAAACTAATAATGTGTTTCACCCCCTTGTCTCCTCCTTCCTTCTAAATTTATCCATTTTAAAAATAGCCATAGGGGACAGTGTTTTATTTATTCCTTGGGTTAGAGCAATGAGTGTCAGATGTCTCTGCTCCATGCTTTCTGTATACAGATGTAGCAGGTTTGATTCAGTAACCAGGCAGAAACACCAGTTAATGTTGTGGTTTAGTTCACTTACTTGTTTTTGTGAGATTTGAATTAGGAGAAAACGACAAAGGAGGCTCAGAAACTTTAAAGAGTATAAAGATAGTTTATTATTACTAGGTAGGATTAAACAAAAAAGAAACAAAAAGAAAGTAAAAGGAAAAAAACCAACATTCCTTTCTTTGACAACACCACCCCTCCCCCATACCCTATCACACCGGGGCATGCAGCCTCCTCGCTGGCTGCTCGGGAGAGAGCTAGGAGGGTAACAAAGCTGGAATTTCTGGTCAATATTAGAGTTCTTAAAAAGTCTTTCCAAACTCAAGGGAAAAGAAAGAGGTCTCCTCTCTGATTCTGCATGGTTTCTGAACTGCCACCTGCAATAGTCTGTCTGGTCTGTTCGGAGACAGTTCATTGCACTGAACATCCAAACATGGGGTGTTCTCAATTCCCCCCATGTCCTTTAAATGGATAAAATAACAGTTTATGGTATTACAGTTCTGCGCCACGTTTTTGCAAAGGGTCGGTTTAAGCTCCGCGCGCCTCACGGCTCCACCATCTTTCCTCCACCATCTTCCGTTCCACCCCGCCTGACTTACTTTCTCCTTCTTCCTCTGACTTATAACACCATGGTGAACAGCTTATGTTGAAGGAAAAGCCCTTCTCCTTCGATGCTGCCAGTTGCTTAATAGTTTCTTCAGTCTGAGAAAACTCAAAATCGGTTCTTGCCAGGCCCGCAGGAGACCCTGTGGAGTGGGGGGGAGGGGAAGCCCCTCCCAGATCTTGGGAGCCACTCCGGCGATCTCAGCATTGCAGCCCCCCATTGCTCTTTGGCTACCTGCAGCTTTGGCGGGAGGGGGAAGGACCCGCAGCACGCCAGGGACCCCTTGCCCTGGCATTTGGGGGAGGGGGCTCAGCCGGCTCCCCCAGGGCCGGGCCTGGAGCTTTCCCCCTCCCCCCGCTTCTTGCCACACGCTGGATTCGAAGAGACCGTTCCTGTGCCTCTCGCAGGGTTAAATATGCAAAATTGGAAAGTGCCATTGGATCAAGAAACTGTCAATTAACTTCAGTTCCAACCCACAACAACAGACAAAGGTAAAGATGATGGTTGATTTTTGTAGGGAATCCAAGCATCTCTCTAGCTTTGGGTTTCCTGAGGTGAAGACTGGAAATCTTTAAGAAAGCTAAAACCTTTTGTTTAATGAGAATTATTACTTAATCAGAATCCTCTTTAAAAAAAGTTGGGATTTTTTTCAGAATATTGCATTTTTTACATTTTCCTGCCCCTGGAAGCTCAGCCGTGGGGAGTTGCATTGGCTGTGTTAGTATGGAGTGTCCTTCGTTCCATGTCAGGCGAGTGTGATGAGAGCCTTTCCCAACAGTGTCCAACCACCATGTGCCATCAATATTTGTACTCTTGGACTGAGCTACAGAGTCAGCACTCAAGTGAATTATGGGCTTTTTTCATCCTCTAAGTCCAAGTACAGCTTGCACCTTTAGGTGACTGTATTATTTTGGAGACTTCTCTACAGAGCCAGGTAGCTGACACTGTTGGCTAAGTGACCATGATGATACCTTTGTACATTAAATGGTTTCCATGGGAATTCCCTGAGAACGTTTCTCATTTTCAGAGAATTTACCTGTAACAAACATGTATAAGAGCACCTGAAGTGTTTACACTAATGTTGATTTCATTATTGATTGAATCCACCAGTTGATCACCAAGTTGGTGTGTTTTGGAGTACTGGCTGGGTGAGAGCAGGAGTATGCTGGCGTGGCAGTGCAGAGTGGGTGCTAATTTCCTGTGGTGCCTGAACTCTGCCAGTCTTCCTGCATGCTGGTGTTTTAGATAGCAGATGCTGGAGAACTGGTTCCACAGCCTTTCCAAATCCTTCCTGGGTCTCAGACCTGCACTGGACGGTGCTCCCTTACACATTGCTAATTCCCTAATTTAAACAAAATGTTTGTGTGGGTGATTCTGTGGTCCCAGTGACTTTGCTCAAGTAATTTCTCCAGCCCTCATAAAATTGCTTTGATTAAGAAAGGGGTGGAGTTCTTCTTCCCCACAAATCACTTCTGCTTTCTGAATGCTTTCTGGGGCTGTAGCAGTAGTTTCTTTTGCAAACAGATCCCTTTTGTCTTGTGCTGAAGTGACCCATTCAACCAGCTAGCTTTGATTTGCATTTTGATGTTTACTTCCACACAGAACAGCAGCAGTGGTGTAAAACCACGGTTTCTGCCCAGTGCTGGGACTGATTGGGTTCACTAAAGGTCTTGGAGTTCTGGAAAGTGGTTACCCATCCACAAATGATGAGGATGTCGCAAGCGGTGTCAGTAGCAGGATGCTGCTGGTAGAGGCACCCCAGTGTCCCAGTGCAGAACTGAGAGGCAAGGCAGGAAAAGCTGCTGAGCTGGCTCAGGCTGCAGTGGGAAGTGAGCAGCCCTGGGGAGTGCATCCCAGGTTCTGGAGCAGCTTCACTATTCTGCTTGAGCCACTACAGACCTGCCCGGGAACAGCACTGGGACAGCTGTATCAGTGGTGTGAGGGATGGACAACATGAACACACTCTGGGATTTCCCCTGCACGCCACGGGTTGAAAGGGAGGCTGCCAGCAGCGAGGGCTGTCCTCTGCTGGGAGCACAAGAAGTGTGCAGCATTATGGGCAGAGGAAGCCAAACCTGTTCTGCAGGAGGTAAGTGTGCTTTACCATCAGCCGCCTTTGTGAGCTCACAGGAGTGACATCGTCCAGGTGGCAAACTTGTTACCTCCCCTTCTGTGTCTCCTTGCTTCCTTCTCCCAGCTCTTGAATCTCTCCTCACTGATTCTGCCTTCTCTGTTCTCTCTTTCACCATAATAAATGAACAAGTTACTTCAGAGGCACTTTGGGCCATCCTTGGAGGACCTTAAATCTGTCTACATCTCCATTCCACACCCAGCTGGGTGCGTCTGGAAGCCTAAAACCAGCTAATTGGAAATGTAAGGCAAAGGGACATGTTGGGACATGCAACTACAGCCACTGGCACTCAGTTTAACATGGCCTGGATGCTGTTGGCTCTGCTCTGCCAGGTGCTTATTTTACAGTTTAAACTCTCTGCATCCAGTATTTACACAATGAGAAATAAGAGCTTAATTTGCAATAAAAGATTAGTATTGTACAGTGTGTCGGTTTGATAGACAGGTG
>VZRO01004014.1:138512-156262 GCA_013397915.1 Daphoenositta chrysoptera | reverse complement strand
CGTCCGCCTGTGTCCGTCTGTGTCCGTCTGTCTGTGTCCGCCTGTGTCCGCCTGTGTCCGCCTGTGTCCGTCTGTCTGTGTCCACCTGTGTCTGTCTGTCTGTGTCCGTCTGTCTGTCTGGGCCCGTGTGTTGCAGTGCGTGGGTCTCGTTTTCCCGGGATCAGGAGAATTCCTTCGCCCAGGCAAAGCCCGTTTCTCGTCCCTGGAGCCGCTCGAGGCCGCGCTGGCTGGAGCTCCGCGCACCCGGCTCCAGTGCGGGGAGTCCTGCCCGCCGCAGGAGGCTGGGGTTCGATGATCCTTAAGGTCTGCTCCAGCTCCTAAATACGCTGTGATTCTATCAAGAGTGGGCTGTAAAGGGTCATATTTTGGCTTGGGTCCTCCAAGGGACCAAGAGCAGTGCAGAGATAAAGGACAGAGGTGATGGAGGTGGTACTCGATGGTTGTATAGGAACTTGAGAACAAGATGAGCTTTAAGGTCCCTCCCATCCCAAACCCGGCTGTGAGTCTATAATTTTTTTGGGCCACTTAGGAGATTTTAAGCAGCAGCTGTAACAAAGAGCAGAAAAGATTTGCACGTGGTATCATGGTTTTTCTTGGTGTCTTCTTGGGTGATGTAGGGTTATGGGTGTTAAGGAAAAAATAATCCTAAATTTAAGGGGAAAGTTGTGAAATGCTGAGCCGTGTTTGATAAGGAAGTAACTGTGCAGAGAGGTTCTTTGTGATAATAATCCTGCTGCCGTGGTGCCTCAGACTGTGAGGAGTGTGTGCACCCTCACCTTCAGCAGCACTGTTATCGTTTAATAGCACTTTGGTTTGCACTTTGCCCAAGTCCAAACTTCAGGTCCTTTGCTTTCCTTATCTTGTCACTTCCTAAATTTCTTTCCGGTGGATGGATGGTGTCTGTGTGTCAGTTGAGCGCTTCGTGGGTGTTGCACTGTTAATTTCACAGAGCCAGGTTTGAAGTTTTCAGCCTGGGCTGATGCTCGCGTTGTGTTCCCAAGAACTGCCTGTGCTGGGGTTGGGTTTGCGGGCTGCCCACGTCTCAAAGCCGTTCCCCCGGCCCTCGGCAGGGCAAGGGGCATTTCCCCGGCCCCCGGCAGGGCAAGGGGCATTTCCCCCGCCCCCGGCAGGGCGAGGGGCGTTTCCCCGACCCCCGGCAGGGCAAGGGGCATTTCCCCAGCTCCCGGCAGGGCAAGGGGCTTTTCCCCGGCCCCCAGCAGGGCAGAGGGGCTTTTCCCCAGCCCCCGGCAGGGCAGAGGGGCTTTTTCCCCAGCCCCCGGCAGGGCAGAGGGCATTTCCCCGGCCCCCGGCAGGGCAAGGGGCATTTCCCCAGCCCCCGGCAGGGCAAGGGGCTTTACCCCAGCCCCCGGCAGGGCAAGGGGCTTTTCCCCAGCCCCCGGCAGGGCAAGGGGCGCTTCCCCCGGCCCTCGGCGGGGCAGAGGGCGCTTCCCCGAGCTCGTTTCTCTTGCAGGCGGTTCCAAGGCTGCGTCCCTGCACTGGACGGGCGAGCGCGCCGTCAGCGCGCTGCTGCTGGGGCTGCTCCCGGCCGCCTACCTGTGCCCCGGACCCGCCGTCGACTATTCCCTGGCTGCGGCCCTCACCCTGCACGGCCACTGGTAAGCACAGCAGGGCTGAATTCACAGCAGAAAAAGGTTTGGTAGCTCCAAGCCTCGTCCTGATCTAGTGTAAAACATCTGGAAAAAGTCCTCGGTGTCCGAGTCCTGTGGCAGTCGTGATTTTTGATGAGTGGTCGTACTTTGGTCTTCCTTTCTGTTGTCTCAGAAAGGGAATCCATAAAAACTCTCTGGTATCTTAACCTTAGGAGAACTTCTGTACCCTTGGATGTTTTTAACCTGTGTGAACAGAGGGAACAGGAAGAGGACAGATCTGGATAAAAATAATACAACAATATTCTTTTCTAAAGCTCTGTGCACTGGCTTTGTGCATCTCGGTGGTGAGGTTCTGCATGATAAAGAGCTCACAGCACAGATTCCACTAAGGAGACCTGGGTGATTATTTCCTTTACTCCTGGGAAGTGGATCTTTGCTCAGTGTAGTGCTGCTGTGATCCTTAATGAGAGCAGGGACAGGGCTAATTAGGAGTGGATCCAGCTGCATGGTTGTCCAGACTGGCAGCATCCCCCTTCCTGAGGTGATCCTGGTTTGGAGCTCCTTGCCACAGGTTTTTGTGCTACTTTGGGCGTACCAGGTTTTCTTGAACCTCAGTTTTGCCCTTAGAAATTTGTGCCAGGGATTTTTGCACTTTCCTTGCTCTGACTGGGAGCTTTTTCCCAAAACAAGCATCCTGTGTCTTCTGTTGCTGGATAGTTCAAATCTGGACAAGAGTTCACTTCCAGATGAAGAAAAAACCCAAAATAGGCTAATTTTTTTGGTTGCCACTCTGCTAATCTAAATGCATACCCAGGAGTCTTCTGAGTCTTTGTGACCATGGCCGGTCCCAGATATTTCCTTGGTTTTCCTCTTTTTTCAGTCCTGGGAAGTCAGATAAGAAGGCAGATTCCAAGGACTCTGTTGTCTGGAGAGCTGTGGTCAGCACTTGGTTTCTCCAAGAAAACTCTGAGCCAATATGTGCATTTTAAATAGAATGTGTGGAGTGTTTTGTTTTGGTTTTGAAATAGATGCACCCTGAGTGGGAGCTGAGCGTTCTTCAGGAAAGGCTGATGGCAGCAGGTGAAAAAAAAGCGACGTGTGAGGCACCTTGGTAGGAGGGTGCCACGGAGTGGACGGATTTCAGTGCGTGGTCTCTGCTGATCTCAGCTTCTCTCTCTCGTTCAGGGGTCTGGGCCAGGTAATAACTGATTACGTGCACGGAGAGACCCCCATTAAGGTGGCCAACACGGGGCTGTACCTTCTGTCCGCCCTCACCTTCGCCGGCCTCTGCCACTTCAACTACCGGGACGTGGGGATCTGCAAGGCGGTGGCCATGCTCTGGAGCCTCTGAGGAGCCCCAGCCCTGCCGCGCGATTCTCCTCTGCTCCTCTGCTCCTCTGCTTCATCAGCTCGTGACCAGCACAGCGCCCAGCAAAGGAACAGCCGGCCTCCCCCGCGGGCTCAGAGCTAGCTTAGAGTATTTAGAGAAAAACCAGATTCAACTGGGAGCTGTCCAGTGGGAGTGAGTGGGTTCCAGCTGCGCTGTAGATTGGGATGAATTAATTGCATCAGTGACAGGCTTGCATAGCTAAAGGGAACTCTCCTTGTAATACCAGCTTTAATGAGTGTTTTTCTAAGTGTTGGTTGGTTTCCTGTTCTGTAAAACCAGCTTGACTTGTGGAAAACTGAACTGCTTCCTCTGACATCAGTGTGTAAGGCAGACCCGGTAACTCTTTGGACCCTGGGAGCTGATGTAGAAAAGGGAATACTTTTTTTTCTTAATCCATGCAATAAAGAATTTACAGAAATTGTGTGTGCGCTTCTGAACTATTTTTATTGCTTTTGGGTTGCCTAAAATGTTTTCTCTGCAGATAGGTTTGCTCTGCCTTACTTCATTTGGCTGTTATAAAATGAAATATTTGTATGAATTGATCCTTAAAGCTGACTGAGACTTGACTTAATACAAGAATAATTTATGTCCATGAGAAAGTACAAGAATTGACCTAGAATAAAAATACTTTTGCAGATTGACTTTTAGGAGCATCTGATTTTAAAGGTTTTTATGTTCATCTGCAACACTTTTTTGAGGTTTATTTTCTAAATACTCTGGTCTGTGTTGTCCTGTGTGACTGAAAAGACAGCAAACATGAGGCTGGGGGAACGCTTTGTTCATTTAGGGTTTTTTCGGAGGGGAACTGAGACTATGGTTTTTAACTTTCTGCTTCATCCTGTCTGACTTTCACAGGGCTAAGGGGTGGATAACTCTTTCCACATCCTAATGGTACTTCTGTGGCACTATTAATAGTGAGAGGAAGAGAATTTGTGTCACCATCAGTGGTTACGCAATGAACAGAACAACCACGTTGCTGTTTGGATTCTAAAAGACTTCCTGGTTATTTTTTTAAAAAATATAGATTGGAAATTGTATTTATTTATTAGCAAAAGCAGGTAGCTGGCCAGTATTTTGTTAGTGTTTTGCTCAGAATGGAGCTGTGGTGTGGTTTAAATACCAACACTTGTTATTTTGTCCCCGGGAGGAGGAGGGTGCAGACGGGTGACTCATGGGGAAGTCCCTCTGGGCAGGCCGAGGGTCTCTCATGGAAGGTGGCTGAGATTTCCTCACACGAGAGGCAGCTGTAGGTGGTGTTTAAGCTGCTTGGGTGAGAAATTCATTATCTGAGAGTTCTGGGAATGTAAATGTCCAAACCTAATTCAAAAGCTGTTTGGACAACAGGCAATCAAGATTTTAGGGATCAAACCCTACAGGACTGTACAGATACAGACATTCTTGTTTCTTCAGTGTGTAATTCTCTTCTACCTGACTGGAAAACATCCTTCTGCTTCTTTTTGCCAAGAACTTGCATTTATTTTTTAATAAGTACTGACAGCAGTTAAAACTGACTTGTTTTAGATAAAGGAAGACTAAAGTTTAAAAAACCAAACTATTTTAAAACTGTTGAAGTGTTCCATCATAGGTTGTGATTTTCATTCTGACTGAACGTAGATAAACTTATCTTCATGGTTTCATCCACTTCATCTTTTGGCAGTTTCTTTAGGGTTAATTTTCTCAAGTAGCCTTCTTCCTCAAAGGCCAAGAACATCCCTCGTTCCATTGAGTATTCAAACTTAAAGGCTTTGGAGCAGCAGGATGTAAATGTCTTCTTGAAAAAGATGATGTTGCTTTCACCGGGAAGTTCTTTGGGAACTTCTCCTTCCTGAGGAAGAAAAAAGAGAACAGGTTAATCCCAGCACAGCTTGATTCCAGCTCTGAGTTGTCAATTCTGCCTGTTGGTTTTGTACAGACGAGGAGAGGGCAGCAGATCCTTACCTTGAATCTAACAATCGTTTCTCCACGTTCCCTCTCACAACACATGTAGTAACTTTTGTCTTCCACTTGGACACTGAAGGCCACGGGCATCCCTGCTAAGGGCGTGGTGGTTTTGTAGCAGTGGATGCTGAAGTGCATCCCTTTGCCTGGAATAAAATTAATTATTATTGATAACCTGCTTAAAGGGAGCTGCAACAACTGAACTCAGTGATGTTTTATCGTTCCACTGGCAACTCTGGCCGTATCTCAGGATATTGTTCCTGGCAGAAGAGCCAGGACTTGAATTTTTATGCCTTCTGGTTGTACTTTGTGCACTCGGGCAATAACCAGCGTGCAGTAAAGCAGCTGAGGTCACCAGGCAGTGAGGGGAGGCTGTCACACCCTTCGGTGTGTGCAGAGATGAGGCTGGGCTGTGGAGTGGCCATCTGCGAGTCAGGTCAGGGCTGGCTGTAGGTGATCCGGGAATAAATATGGTCAATAAATAGAGCTGGAAATAAACTGCTGGAACAAAAAGTCAAAGCCAAAACTGTAAGTTTATAGCTAATACTCTCAGAAGAAAGTAAGACCTTTTAGTGTCAATACATTGTTTAATTTTTTTTTCTTTTTTTGTAGTCCAACATTAAAAAAAGGGTGAATTAAGAATTTTGCGATCAGAGCCAAGCAAAAATCTTAACAGCCCTTTTTCTGCATGTCACATCCTGCAGGCTTTGGTCTAACCCAGAAATCTCCATCACCAGTGCCCAAACCACAGAATTTCACTCTGTTAGCTTAGTTTTATTCTTCCAAATGAAGCTGTGAGTCATTACCCTCAGTCCCATCACTGAGCGGATGATGACAAAGAACAAAACCACCTCTAGGATAAAGCAGCAGAGCAGTGGTGGTGGTTTATAAATGGAGATTACCAGACTGCATCTCCTGGTCTGTGACATCCTCAAAGGCTGCCACGTTCAGGTCGGGGCGCACCACCAGCAGCTGGCTGTTCACGTTCCGCAGCACGCGGTGCAGGGTCTGCTCCTGGCAGAGGGCATCACACTCCAGCTCTGCAGGAATGATAAATCAACTCTGAATATTTTACCTCTTGTCTCCTCAGATCTGGGTAGTTTGCTGCCAGCTTAGTCTTGTCGTTACGGATGTCATGTGGAAGGAGTTCTTAGAATGGCACCAAACAAAAGGAAGGCCACATTATCTTTTACACCTCTGCTTGAAGCAGGTTTCCCAGAATACAGAAGTTTATTTATATATGCAAGAGAAGCTGCTTTGTTTGTTAATGAGAATTCAGAAGCATCAGTTTTTTGCCAACAATTAAATTGCATGGGAAGGTGCTGTCAGGGAAGCCACTACCATGGAATTGGGAGGAGTTAAAGCAGCATCAGCACCAGAAGGAGCAGGTGAGCTGTAGCTCTGGTTTTTTGCTGCCACTCTCAGTTTGAAACTTGTCCTCTCTGGGTCAGTGAGTGTGGCCATGTGCGTGTGAAACGGGTAACAAAATAATAAATATGAGCTCTCAGCTTACCGTCGTCATCTTGGTTCCAGGTGAGCAGTGCAAAGAAAGGAAAGAGAAAACAACATTAAGCTCTGCCCCCACAACAGAAACAGCTTTGTACCCGGGCGGGGCTGGAAGCCACCTCCGTGTCCCCACAGCCCCGTGCCACCAGGGCTGAGCTGCTGTCACTGCAGACAGCGTCGATTTGTGAGCAAAACAAATGAAACCCCAGTCATTTGAGAACTGGAGTCACCACCAAACCGGAGGTACGCAAAATGCTTTTTTAGGGTTATTTAAGGGTGAGAAGGTCACTCTAAGCCTAAAACTGAGGAATAATTGCATGCAAATTTTTGGTTTTATCAGTGCCTTTAAGTGATCAAAAGGACAAGAAGCAGTCATTACAAATTGCTTTTGAAGAAGAAGCTGTTTTCCAAATGACTTTATTCCATAAGATTGGAAATTACTCACTCACTCCAAGGCCATACCCCAGTATTCCAACTCTTCTGAGTGTCCTTTCCCAGAATTTTTTGTATAAGCAACAAATATTCCCCTGACTCAGATACTTGGCTAACAGCACTTAAAACTGAAGCTTATGGGAAAATTAGGTCAAATCAGACAGACAAAGGAACTGAGTTAAATCAGTATTCAAACAGAAAAGGTTATTAAATACTCTAATTACCGTCAAAATACAGGCAGAAATTTTTTCCAAGTTTTACTGCACACACCAGAACCTCTTCAGCACTCATCTTCACCCTGCCCAAAGCACAGGGAAAGGAATCAGAGTTAAGCTCGATGCTTCTTACCCCATAAAGGGATAAAAGTTATGTCCACACAGACTGATCTTACCGGGTTCCCCCTAGAAAAGCATGAGCTTGCGAAATACCCAAGTTAGAACCCATTCTGACTGCCCCTAGGAAGGTCATCCCTCGCACTAAAGATAATAAACGTCTTAAAACCAAGTGAACAATGGGAAGATCTGGCTCTTGCACTGGGATTTTATTGTGCAATCAAAAGAACTATGGGTGTGCTCACTTCCAAAGCTTTTTCACCAGTTGAAAACAACTTGTACAATACAACTGAGCAATATCAGCGTAAGTAAACACGTACACACAGAGGAATTAGGGTGGGGAATTGCTGTGGCTTCCTTGTCCCTTCAGCAAAGCACTTTGAGGAATGTATTTGAGAGTGATTTTTTTCTCTTTCTATTCGTATTTTATATGTTTTTTATCTAGTTGTAGCTGTGCAGAAGAGACAGCAGGCTCCCAGCAGCATCTTTGTTTGCAAACAGGCACACCCAAGCCTTAGAAACGAGGTATCACAACGCCCAAACTGTGCAAGCCTCATCCACAGCACCTTAACCACGAAGTCAAGGACTCCTCTGTTAATCTAAAGCCCAGGGACAGGCACAAGGCAGGACTTTTGACAGAGGATTAAAGGAAAAAGTGGCCCTTGTTTTTATGGGTAAAACATAAAATGGCTGTGCTTCTTCCCTTGATCATAGAATCACAGGATCTAAAAGGTTGGAAAAGACCTCCAGGATCATCAAGCCCAACCTTGAGCAGTAAAAGATGGTTATTAGAGCTTTTACCAAGGACGTCTGAAAGGGAGGAGCAGAAGCTCAAAGGAGTTTTTAGCTGACTGTCGGACGTGGAATGACTCACCCTGGGAAGCCGCAGGGATGCGGGGCTGGAGCAGAGCGGGCTCACGGTGGTCCCTTGTGGCTCCTCGGGAGCTGCGAGCT
This sequence comes from Daphoenositta chrysoptera, assembly GCA_013397915.1. NCBI lineage: Eukaryota > Metazoa > Chordata > Aves > Passeriformes > Daphoenositta > Daphoenositta chrysoptera. Next base: position 148,100 of record VZRO01004014.1, on the reverse strand, counting down.
GGGAGCAGCGCAGGGTGGCTGGGTGGGAGCAGGGCTGGCTCTTCGGGAGTCCCTGGTGGCTCCTCGGGAGTCCCTTGTGGCTCCTCGGGACCTGCGAGCCGGGAGAAGCGCAGGGTGGGAGCAGGGCTGGCTCTTCGGGAGTCCCTTGAGGCTCCTCGGGAGTCCCGGGTGGCTCCTCGGGAGTCCCGGGTGGCTCCTCGGGCGCTGCGGACCGGCAGAAGCGCAGCTGCGGAGTGCCGGGTCAGGGTCGGGGCTGTCCCAAGGCCACCCCCGGGCACTGCCGGGGATGCCGCAGCCGGAGGGGAGCGAGCGCTGCCGCGGCGCTGCCTGGAGGGGCTTTATAGCGGCCGAAAGCGGGAGGCTTTCCCGAGATCTCTGCCCACGTCCGCACTTCTCGCGCGGCATTTCCCGTCCTCGCCGCCGGAGCCAGCGCCTACGCAAGCCGGGGTGGCGCGGGTGGCCCTGTGCCGCTCGGTGTCGCGCCGGTGGCAGCGGGCTCCTCCTATCGCTCCTCCTGTCGCTCCGTGCTCCTGCAGGGCCGCTTTGAGGCCGGTGCTGCCCGTGCCCGTCCCGCCTCCACTGCCCGCTGCCCTGCGGGAGCCGCTCGGGACGGCGAGCGCTGGGCGTGTTGGTTCTTGAAGGCAGCAGTGCCAAGGAAAGCTGGCACGGGGCGGGAAATCTGCCCTGCCAGCCCTGGGTGCCGAAGAAGCTTCGTGGCAGGAGTTCAGCTCCTGTTTTGGGATAACGCCCCGTCCCTCGTCCCGCGCTGCCTTTGGGGAGCGCTCCAAGCAGCAAAGGCTCAACCGCGGTGATGGGGCAGATCCGGGAGACCTGGGAAGCAGCTTGGGAATGAGAGATTTCCCAATTTGGCGCATCTCCACGCCTCGGTTTGCTGTTCCTGACGCTGATCAGAATTGCGGCGTTCGGCTCTGCAGCTCCGTGGGACAATCGAAGAGCCCCAAGTTGTGGGGATGGTAAAGACACCCCAAACCCCCAAGTCAAACCCAAACCCAAGTCCCCAAGACATTCTCTCACCTGTTCGCATGCCTGTAACTGCTCTTGGAGGCAAAAAAACCCCCAAATTTCATAGGTAATGCTTTAATATCTGTCTGATAAACATGAGGAGATGATTTTGAAGTTAAAAGCACATCTTTCCACCTTATTTGAAGTAATAAAGATAAAAACGCTGTGTCTTTTACGAACAACCCTGGATTTTGGCTGGTTTAGCCTTGGGACCAGTGTATTTCAAGCAAACGAAAACTTCGGGTGTGCTACAGAAATTTCGCTGCTTTCTTTAAAGTTTTTGAAAAGAACTAACAAGAATTGATTCAAAAGAAACCTAAAAGGCAGAAGAATTCAACAACAGACTAACCCTCCTGTTTCCAACAAACACATTTTTGGTAACATGTTTTCAGATAAGAATATATATCCCTACTTATAGACTCGCTGACTGAATCCCAGCAGGACATAAAAAATATATTTGTATCTTTCTAAATTGAACTGACTTCTGTTTCTGACCGCCCATTTTCTTAGTATCCATTTTGTAACAAATAGCTCCTCCTGCCAGCAGGATCAGAATGCCTCTAGGTCTTTTCCAGATCAAATAATCAGCTTCAGCCTTTGAAGTTTCTACCTCTGAATAAATTTCTTCAGCTTCAAAATAATATTCACATCTCTTTTCCTCACTCCAGTTGACTTTAAAATCTTTTAATTTGGGCACCAGAGCTTTATTCAGGAGAGTTCCCCATCTGGGTGATCCTTGTTCACAGATTCTTTGCATTTCACTGCCAAAAAAAATCATTTAAGTTTAAATATACATTCAGATCATTATTTATTTTGTATTAGCTGTTGGCACTAGTATTTTTGGCCTGTTCCATGCAAACTATCAGGAAGGAGGACTTGGTCTTTCATGTCAGCCTTTTGAGAGCCTTAAGATTCAATTAGTTCATTGAATACACTGAATAAAAGGCATTTCCTTTTCTTTTGTGCACATACTTGCATTTTTTCTGGACCAGACTCTAACTCATACAATAGCTTTTCTGTTAAAGGTTAAACTTTCGTTTCTCCTGGAATTTAATATCTCCATTCTCAAAGGAACTGCAACTACTTTTGGAGTAATAGCTTAGATAACTTTGCTCCAATTTTAAGGGAACTGGAACTCCAGTAAGAGTGTGCTCTCACCCCCTTGACAATTTTCTTTTAATGTTACTTTTAGTCTGAGCTTTATCCGTAGACTATCATATCCATAAGATAATGGAAATGAAAATTCAGTTGTTTAATTTGTTTTAATTTAGGTGGTCTGTGAATAAAAATACCTTAACCTACTAATGGTGACCCAATTAAGTAAACACCTTAAGAATATTTTCCTAACATACTCCGTCATATCTGTTTCTTAATGTTTAGCTCATATTGCTAATAACATAAATATCTATAAAATAAATATTTGAGAACTAAATGAAGTGGGCCATGGCAGCTTATTAAAAGTTGTTTCTATTTTGGGAAAATATTTAGTTCTTGTTCTTTTAGCAGTTTGATTTCTCGTGCTGAGATTTTAATTTCAGAGCCTATTTTGATAACATACATGAGATTAAGATCCCTTCTACTCTTAAAAACAGAAAATAAAGATAGAAGGAGAAAAAAAAAGAAACAGAACCAGACCAGTGATAAAATTTACATAGCACAACATAAATCACGTATCTTAACATAAATCATATACTGTAACATATATACTATAATACTATGTTATACTACTGTAACATAACACTGCAGCAGTGACGGGCCAATCGTCTTTATTCATAAATCACATATAATAAAACAACATATCCTAACATGAATTCCATAAAATAACATTAACATAATTTCAGATCTTGTAATTACTTATTTCCCCGTAGGGGAAAATGCCAGGATGTAGGAAAGCAGTAACTTGATGTGGTGTTTAATCTCTCTGGGTGCTGAAAGTTCTCTCCTGAATTGTTGTGTCCTGTTCGTTCCTCTTGCAAAGGAGCCCAGGGGTGACTCGGTCGCTTCTTGGTGAAACCAAATACCATTTTTACCTACAGAAGTGAAACAGCCTCAGGAAAATACCATTTTATTCTCCATTCTTTTGAGAGAGAGAGAAAAAAAAATGGTCTTGGCAGTTGGGCGTTTTGGTGATGTTACTACTCATTGTAGGGCTTGTAGTTTCTCATTTTAGCGCCTGCTCTGTCAGACTGCACTCATTTATGGCTCGTGTTTTGAGGCAGACCCATCGAGCGTGGAACGCTTTCCAGGGATTTCGCTTCGAGGCTGAAATTTGACGGGAAAGGTTTGAAGAACTGTTTAAAGCTTTAACAGAACGGCCCGGGCCGGAGCCGCTCCCCCGGCCCTCAGGGGCACCTCGGGCCGGCCCTGGCGCTGCCGCCGAGCTCGGGCAGGGCTCCGGGGGTGCTGCCAGCCCTGAGGGCAGCGGGTGGCCCTTGCTCCTCCTCCTCCTTTGTGCCTTTTCCCTTGTCCCCACAGCCGCGGCCCCTCTCGGCCACTGCCCGCCCCGGGCCCGCCCTCCTGAGGGGAAACCGCGGGGCCGGGGTCCCTCCTGAGGGGAAACGGCGGGGCCGGGGTCCGTCCTGAGGGGAAACGGCTGGGCCGGGGTCCCTCCTGAGGGGAAACCGCGGGGCCGGGGTCCCTCCTGGACACCTCGGTGCCCTCAGGGTCTGGGGGCTCAGAACGGGATCAATCCCCTCGGATCTCCCTTTAGGCTGCCCCGGGATTCCCGCCATTCCCCCGCCCCCTCCGGCCCCTCTGAGGTGCTGCCTGCGCCGTGAGGAGAGCGCCCTTGGCGAGGAACAAATTACAGGTTTTACACGTTTTTATTTAAACATCCTCCCCAGCCTAATCGCTCAGCAAACACCGCGTGCTTTTCGTGAGGCAGCCATGGCGAGCAACGAGCAAAAAGCGGATAAAAATAGAAACAGACGCAAAAGGATGGAGGTGAGCGGCCCTGTGTGAAGGAGGACTCCCCTCCCCAAGTCCTCCTCCGGACTGAAGGCACAGAGATCCACTGCACTTTCGGGAGGTGTGGGGGAACACAAATGACTTTTTCGTGTGGGGAAACCGCAGTTTCTCTGAGGGCTTGAAGCCCAACAAAACTGGGTAAGCACTGGGACATATTTATGTAGAACTTCTTGAGAGCGAGCTTCTGAAGTACACCAGCTTTTTACTGATATATATATATACTACATGTATCAGTATACATACATAAATATGTGTGTATATTTAAATAAAAATGTGTGTATATATACAGAGATCTCAATCAGGTCCTTCCCACCCAATCCCCAAGATGCTCATAATGCTGTGAACACAACACCACTTGCATCTTCTCCGAAAACACCTTCAAGATCTTTTTAAACCTCTTCTTTCTCTCAGCTAAACTCTGTGCTAAGCTTAAGTCCTAGAACCTGTGTTTTTCTAATGTGCTCTGTTGTTAGAATGAAGATTCAGAAATTCCTCAGTTGTCTGACAAAACAGATGTGGCTCCTTCTGAGGACTCACAGTCCCTTTCCAACACTGAACCACTGGAAAAGGTTTTAAATGGTGATGTATTAAATATACTGGAAGTAAGTATGGAATGGCCTAATTTAATGTTGAGATTCATCCAAATGTTTAAATAAAATTATTTTTTTCTCTCTCAACAGAGATGAGCAAAGAAATTAATAACTTGTTATCAAAATATGCTGACATTATAAGGCAAGTTAACTTTGTCCTATTTGCACAGAATTTTTTTAATTCTCTAGATAAGATGGATGGGTGGCTGCAGGTTAGGGAAAATAGCACTGCAAACTGTCAAACAGATCTTGAAAGAAAAATGCTGTTTTATGTTACAACAGAGAATTAATATGGCAGAAGCTGGGTATTCATAAACAACCCATTTTTAAGAAAAACATAAAAGTAGTGAGAAAGTTAATGGCATTAGCATTTATTTTAACTACAGATTTCTTCACTTTAGTGCAAGAGCAGCGTTGGATTCATCTCATGTCCAGGAACTTGATGGGATCTTAAAACAAGCCAGGGCCATAGAAAACCACTTACAGCAGAAGAGGGAGAGGCTGAAACAGAGAGTCACTGTCATTGCCAACACTCTGCAAAGCTAAATGGAGTTGGCTGCAGAAATGCAGAACCCGAGTTGTGCTTGTGTATTAAAACAAACTGTGACGAGTGTTGCGATGTCTGTTTCTTGTAGAAATATTTCTGTCAGTTCAGGAAACTTCCAACAAGTTAAGCGGCTATTTGGTGTTTAAATACATACTGTAGTGGTAGTTAGTAAAAACAAATCTGAATATCTGTTCTAAATCCTGTGACTCAAGGGATTAAGACTTTACGCCATCTGGTTTTTACTGGTTAACCCATTTAGCATAATAAAACACATTTCTGTGAAACATAGCATTTTATGATGTAAGTGGAAAAGGACCTCAGATTATTTCATGTTACCCATTTGCTGGTCATGGTTTGTTGCTTCTTTTTTTTCTACTTTAAATGTTTTTGTGCTAAAATCTTAGTAGAATATACTTGCAATGTGATTTCCATTTTGCCTCAGAATGTAAACAGGTTGAAAAGATCAGCTTAAAAGTAAGAGAGTTCTATAAAGAACTTTGAGAAATTATAAAGTCTTAATTTAAAACTCATTGTAGTTATGTGTTACCTTTCAAGGCCATCTAATATAAAACATAATCAAAGCTTTGTTGATGTCAATAAATAAACAGATAATGTTAACATGATCTGGAATTACAGTGCTATGCTCTTTTGTCATTTGGCTACGTGTTGTTTGCTGATAATCACTTTATCCCAGAACACTGAGCCCTTTTTCTTTCTTGTCAGTCGACTCTGTTAAAAAAAAAAAAAGATGACACATGGAATGTCCAAAGGATCACTTGTACAAAGTGTGGGGCTTATGTAATCGAGAGAAGTGCTGCAATAAGATATATTTACATCTTTACCCCAGTAGGATGCCGTGATTTCATCTTTAAATCCTCTCAGACCTAATCCACCCTCCTTTCCCCCTGTCCGTAGCTCAAAGCCCAGTGTGCTACGTGTCACAGCGATGACTTAAACCAAAGAACGAGAGGAGCTGCACATGTAGGGTGAGATTTAGATACCTAAAGATGCAGATATGTCCTTAGCAGGATTTTCAAAGTGCCTAAGCGTGGTGTAAGCGCCTTACCCGCTTAGGAATTTTGGAAAATCCCATAAGGTGCCTATCTGCATCTTTAGCATCTGAAGGCTTTCCAAAGTCTCACCACTGGTCTGCTTCACGTTTAGCAGTCTCCTGCTTTTTCCCTGATGTTCTCACTCTCGGCTATTGAAACAGAGAAATGTGGGAGAAAAAGAGAGGAAGATTTAGGAAGTGACATTTTCTAAAATACTGTGGTGAGCGTTTCTGAAACCCACGCTCATCCTTTGTGATGCCACAACCCAGAGTTTCAAAGTGACCCTGCCAAGGGTCTGAACTCAGACATTTACCCAGAGTTATTTCTGCAAGGCTTTAAAGGAAAGTTACACAAAGTGAATTTCAGAGGAATATCTCCTGTTACCTGTGTTTTAGCTGTGTGTGCTTGGGGAAATCGTGCAGCCTTTTCAGATCATCTGGATTGGGATCATCTAGACTTAGTTCATGTGGCCAATGTATCCAACTATTATTATGCACTAGAACTTAGATTTTGGGATACAATAACTTCATAAGTTTTTCTCTTGGGGGATCAAGAGTTCCTGTTGCAGCAGTTTGCTCTATCTAAAAACTTCATAAAATCCGACAAAATTTAGTAAAACTTCACTTTTTAGAACAATGAAGGACTGCTTAATGCAGTTCAATCCAAGATATATCTTCAGAAAAATGACTCTTGTTTTTCTATAGTGATTTCTTATACAGTTGGTTGTCATTCCATTTAATAACATTTAATAGAGTGGGATCTCTGGGGTAATAAGGGGAATTTAAAATCTGAGGAAATATTGAAAGTAAAGGCAGTGAATATGGCCACAGTAACCTAGGTGAGCTTATGAATGGTGTGGTTATAATTATTAATTTTTTTTAATTACTAAGAGCAACAAAGCTTCAGGTTTTGCTGCACGAATCTAGGTGAGGATATATATATATACAAATAAAATAAGTAAAATGAATGAAATACGTACTTTTAAAAAGTTGTGGCTTTAAAGGGTAAGTTCAGAATGTTTAACACACCCATTGAAAATAAGCCAGCCTCTCCTCTTGTGAAGTTAAATAATATTTCAGCAATGGAAATACATTAATCATACATTTATCTCTCCCTGTTTAAAGAGAGCTTTCCATAATTATTGTGCTGGCCAGAAATGTGGAGCGCTTTTCTGTTGGCTGCTCTTTAGTGTTCCACTCAATATATGGACGCGCTCATTACACACTGTTTTCCTTCTAAACCATTAAAAATAAAATTTTACTGTTTTCCCATTTGTCTACAACTCATCCACCCCACAAATCATGCTGCTGATTGCCTCTCTCATGGATTTCAGTGATTATTGGGATAAACAAAGCAAGTTTTCCCTTCTGATCTGACACTACAGGCTCATTCATGCTCTCCCTGAGGGGTGAGCTTCTCCTGAAACCCAACTGGCACCCATCCCATCCCTATCCGCTTTTCAATTTTACTGCAGGAGGTTTGGACAGAAAATTAATTGGCTTTAAAGCTGCCAAATCTGATCAGCAAAGCTCAGCTGGTAACTACGTTTTCTTTTAAGCTTCTCCCCTCCTTGTTTAAGCTCCAGCCTAGAAATTAACAAGAACGTCTAAGATGACAGATCAGTAACAGAATATAAATGGATTTTTTTTAAAATCTGGAAGCACCTTAGACGAAGTTTCGACCCTCTTGGAGTCAAAGGGATCTTGACACTGAGCCTTTGCATTTCTGAGATTGGTGTGAATTTCTCCACAGGCTGGAAAGTGTAAGTGATGAAAAACTCAGTTCTTCTCATTGCTCTTCTATTATCTAAAAGCTAAAAATGGGAAATAACAGATAATGCAGAGAGTTTAGATAATCAGTGATGAGAATTTTTCCCTGAGAAAAGGCTGGTTTTGACTGTTCCCTTAAAATGAAACTGCCTTTTAGCATAAGTGTGGGTCAGAATAGAAAAAGACCGAATCTAGTAGGTACTAGAGGTGTTTTAGACTCAGGACGTTCTATCCAGAACTGATCAAAATTCAATTTTCCTAATGGTAGACTGTTTGACCTTTGAATTGTCGTTGAAAGTGGCACAGGAAAAGAATGGAGTGAGTGTTTTGCATCATCATGGGGAACAGCAAGAACAAAAAGGAGGGCAAAGATCCATAGCTCAGTCAGCCTAAATCCCACCCTGAAGAGAGTCTGGAGGAAATTTCTTAGCTGTCACTTGGATTTAAAAAAAAAAAAAAAAAAAATCCTTTATCAGAATAGCTGGCTTAATTTGAAAAAATTACCAATGGGTACAGCTTGGTGTAAGGTCATTGACACCATCCTGTGTGATATTATATAAAATAAGAACAATCAGTAAGCAGGGACAAACAAATGAGTTAAAAAGTCAATGAATACTCTTTTTTTCCTGACAGATCAGCCTGTGTGGTATTATACAGTGATCTGCTTCCAGCTTTGCTTATTCCACATTATCCCAAATGATTTAGAAGAGGGACTTTAGAGAATACAGTCTATTTTTAAAAGAGCAGCAAACTAGAAGTCAAATGCATCAATAACGTACATTAAAAATTCATTGTCATCTCTAGAAGATGAAGGGTCGAGCGGAAATCAAGATTCCTGAAACCTTCTGAACCTTATCAAGAAATAATAGAAAGCTGAGAAAATGTGATCTGTGGGAAAAGCAGTTGGGTTTGTTGGGAGAAAGCACAATTTAAGGGAGGGCATTATGAGTTCTAGAAAATACGGCAGTCAAGGGTTCGTTGGGTCTTGCAGGAAGGGCAGGAAGAAATCAGCTTAATTTGCAGCAGATTTAGGATGAGAATTAATCTGTCTGTGGCATGGGGTCCCTGGAGTGCTGTGCCTGCTGCCCTGCTCCCTCTCCAGGCACAGGGCAGCTTTTAAGAGCTGCGTAATGACAAGAAATAAATGAAATAAATGTTTCATCCCATTTCCGAAGCGCTGGCAACCTCCTCCTGGCATCCCGGGGGAAGGTCTGTCCTGGGTCGGGCTCAGCTGGGAGCAGCCGAGCACGGCCCATCCTGCTGGGTTTGGTGGGGGAATCTGGCGTGGCACCCAACATTCCTGAAACCTCGGGGCTCACTGCGGTGCAAAATGGCTACTCGGGTTCTGCAGCAGCAGCATTTTGCATCCCGAGCATTTCTGGGAGGCGAGCAAGAAGGCAAGGCGGCGGGAATCTCTGCAGGGATTCCCTGGCATCCCCTGCTCCCGTTCGCAGCTCCACATCCCGTTCGTGCCGCTCTCTCCGGCTGCCCGGAGCGTTTCCTCCGGGCGCGGTGAGGCCGGGCGGGCGCAGCTCACCTGGGCCAGGTGCGGCGGGCTCGGGGCCGCGCAGGAGCCGCCCGGGGCCGGGGCAGGAGCCACTCGGGGCCGGGGCAGGAGCCTCCCGGGGCCGGGGCAGGAG
>VZRO01004014.1:108116-138318 GCA_013397915.1 Daphoenositta chrysoptera | reverse complement strand
CTCCGACCCTCCCTGCCCGCCGCTGCCCGGCTCCGCTGCCGCCGCCCGCCGCTGCCAGCCCCGGCCGCCCCCAGCCCCGCCGCGACATGCTGGCCAAAATCCTGCTGTCCGCCGCCAGCCTCCTGCTCGCCCACCTGCTGCACTTCCTCTGCTCGCTGATGCGGTTCATTCCAGGTAAACTGCGTTAGAAACAATCCCTTTCGTCCCTTCCCCTTGGAAAGGGGGTTGCTGCTGCTGCTGCTGACAGCGGGCGGGAGAACGACCCGCGTTGTCAGAAATTCGCAAACTGAATTCGCGATCTGAAGTCTTTGTTAGATGGCAGAAAATGTCTGTTATTTATTGAATAGATAAACGGGAGAGGCAAGGATTACAGCAGATACAGACGGTTTAGAGCTGGAAAAGCAGCGCACGGCAGATTCTCTGTGCAAGGGAGGCAGCTGGAAGAGGGCAGGGAGAGGGTTCTTTGGAGCCGCATCGGTGCCGAGGCTTTAATCTGAACGTGCAAATGGGGAGCTACCCCAAAGGATTTTATATCATAGCCCGACTCTGCAATTTGTATCGTGATTGCACAACTCGAGCTGCTTTTTGGGGTTGTTGTTTCTTTGTTTTGTTTTGTTTTGTTTTGTTTATTTGTTTGCCTGTTTTCAGAAATTAGGAACCAATAAAAACCGTGGCTTAATTCACGGGAATTTCTGCTTTTTGATGGTGGTGGTGTTTTCCTGCCTTTACAATTCAAAACATTGCTTCTGGGGTATCCAAAGAGCTGAAAAATTCTCAAATCTGCCATTTTGTGACACCAGAAGACCCCAAAGTGTAGAATCTATTTCTGCTGGGAAATCAACGCCTATTTCATGTGCAAGAGATCACTGTCGCCTTTCTCCTTTCCTCCCTTTGAGCCTTCCCCTGCTCCTTCTCCTCCATTTACTTTTTCCCTGTGTTTTCTGTCGTTTCTTTTCTGTTTCCCGGCTCCTCTGGCTGTTAGCGAGGAAGTGGGTGGCTGAGCTCCTGGCCATGGGGAACCAAGCAGCTGCATGGAGCAAGGAGCCCAGCACGGGCACCTCCCGGCCCTCCCAAGGCAAGTGCTGCACCTTCCCTTCGGAAATCCCTCCGGGAGCTCCGGGGTCCAGCCCTGGGGAAGGCTGGAGCCTGGAGGGCACAAATCCACAGCTCCGGTTCGGGCTGCGGGCTGGGGAAAACTGGTTTGCTTCCGTGTTGTGCCAGTCTGTGTTTTGTAGGGAACAAAACGCAGCCGGTGCCAGAGGATTGTTCCCAGTTTGGACGATCCTGAGGGAAAACAGAATTCTTGCCTCGCTCTCCCTGCTTGAGGGATATCGCAAGCATTCTGTTTGCCAGATTCTGCCCCTAATTCTGGCGGTCCTGGATGTCCTTCTGTGTGTGGAGAGGTGCTGCCTGAGCCTTGGGTTCGAACCTGTGGGTTAAAATCCCAATGGATTTGCCCTCTCTCGTGTGATCCCAGTGTCAAATGGCTCCCACGGCTTCTCCATCCACCATCACAGATTTAATGTCCCACCCACGGCTGTTGAAGTACAATTTAATGTCGTATCGTGATGACTCCCCCCACAACAGCTTTCTCTTCAAGAGCCTGGTCCTTCATCCCACCATTTCTGGATAGAAACCATCAATAAATAATCAGTGCTGGGCTGTCAGTTTCTACTGGGCAGTGAAATCGTGGCACACACCGTGCAGGGAAACAGGAGCTGATCAAAGTGCCAGGCCAGGATCACTCTGGAGTGATTGCCTGCTGAGGTTGGAAAAGATTGGAGGAAAGTTACAGCTCCGTGTTTGGCACTGCCTCTGCTCGGATATGCCAAAGACTTTAAGCCTGTTTGTAAAAATCTGAGGTCGGATGGGAACTATGGTGGAGAAATTGGGCTTCTGAGAGGGCAGGTTGTGATCTTGTGCAGAATTTCGGATGTTCAAGCACACACAGAGACCCCCCCACTGGGACTGTAGAGCTTTTATTGTGGATTCAAGTTCTTCCACCTTGGAGCGTGGCCAGAATAGAAGCAGGAGTAATTTTATTTATGTGTTATGTAACATTAAAAACCAGTCCGTCATCTGGCTTCTTCAGAGAGAGATTTATCCCATCTTGGGGAGCTGGATATTACAAGAAGTTTTAATTTATGACTGAACTTTCCCCCAAAGGTGAAACACCTTTTTTGCAATTACTCAAGAACACTGTGTTCAAGGAGTTGTTAATGTTCCATGTCCTCAGTGCATTTAAAGTGCAGTTACATGCAATTCAGAATTGTTCTACAATGACTTTTCTTCTTTCTGGAAATTTCTGTTTTGGCTCATCTGGGTGTTGGGATTTGATCCCATTTTTGCATGCACGTCTGCCAGGATCTCCAGCTCATTTGAGTAATTCCCAGAAGAAAAAAATAATCCATTCTCTTGCTCTGCTTCTTCCTCCCTCTCTGGTCTGGAGTTGGGGCATTCCCTTAAATATTCTTGTTGTTCACAGTACATTCTATTAAAACTCCTCTTCGCAGGGGATGCCTCGGAATGAGTTCTAACTAGATCAGATTTCAAGAAGGATTGCTGAGATGATCACGTGCATTGTTATCACAGGACAAGGGAAAAAAAAATTACTTTGCTTACTTAGCTTAGGAAGTAAACGGTTCTTCACCTTCAATACAACACACGAAAGGGAAAACTACCCAAGCCACATAACAGAGCTGCCAGAAAAACAAGAATAATGTCCTTTGGTAAATTCAAAGCATTTTCCTGATCATTTGGACAAGGAGCAGTTATCCAAAGGTGGAGTAAGTGCCTGTAGACAATAATTTTTAAGACAGAGTTCTTATATATGAATTTCTGGGACAGCAGTTGGGAGGGGTGGACTTAGGAGGTCTTTTCCAGCCCTGGTCAGGCTGTTTTTTGGAATTTTTCTTTCCAAAATTTCCATTTACAGTGCTCTCCACGAAGTTTTGATGTGGTGCCATCCTGAGTCATCCCGGCTTTGTTTCTGCTTGGGTGCCAAATATCTCTTTATGGATGTGTTCCTCTCATTCTTTAATGCATGTTTTGCACCTTTGCAAACCAAATCTGCATTTCTGCAAACACTTAAAAGATCTGAAGGAGGATTTGGGGATTGGCACATTGGAGAACTACATTGGAATCTTGCATTTTACCTTCCTGTATGCCTAACACCCAACCTGTTTGTGGCTGTGCTACAGAAACGAGCTTAGAAAAATTCTGCCTGCCAGCTCAGCTCCTTCGCAGGTATTCTGGCTGAAATAGCAGATTTCCTCCGGAGATGTCGAGCAAAGGGTTTCAGAGGCTCACGGGGAAATTGGGCAGCAGCTGCTGTGGATTAAAGGATGTAGGCCAGGAGCAGCAGTGGTGAAAGAACAAAAAGAGTGCGTTCAGTGACAGCCTGGACTGCATTCAGTGTGTGATGTCTGCAGCATCCTGGGCGATGGAGCTGTCTCTGCCCCGTTCCGATCAGTATCGATCAGTATCGATCAGTACCTCGCTCCCACCTCAGCGCTCAGCAGCTCCGGGCTGGCTCCGTGCTCAGCGAGCGCCGAGGGCAGGATGGGCCGCTGCCAGCCCGGGAGGGAAGCACCCCTGGGTAAATCCACCTCTGCAGCTAAATGGATTGCTAAAACAATCCCTGTGTTGATGAGGCTTTGCAAACCAGGCGATGGGAGCCAATCACTGGCATCCCTGGTAGCTCACGGCATTCCAGTCACTGCAGGCTCTCCCGGGCTTTCGTCCTGGAGCTGCCACTGATAAGGGGTTACTGCAGTCAGGCCGGAGGCTCCATCAGAAATTTTCCTTCTCTGCTTATTTCCTTGCCAGATAGAACTTGTAAATCTGTTTTGTCCTGTAAATGTGTTTCGGCTCAGTTTCATTTGAGTTCTTTCATTTTTTTGAGATTGCAGTTCTTTTTTTTTTTCTTTTCTCATTTAAGAAATGAAATCCAAATATACATTTCTTTGATTAAAAGAAAAGTTATCATCTTTTCTATCATCCTATACTCTATTACCTCCTTTGGGCTGCGTGTCTCTTGTGGATAAACTACAGCAGAGTAAAATCCACTGGATTTTCAGCTCCTGGGGATGTGTTGGGTTTTGTGGCTTTACCTTGAGTATCCACCACAGCTCGGCTGCTTGCAGATGCTGAATGCTCTTCTCCCTGACATCCAGTCTCAAGCTCCACAGTTGTCACTTTATTCCAGTGAAAATCCCAATTCCCTGCTTTTTGTTCTCCCTGCTCTCTTTGCAGGTTTCAGGAATTACCTGCCCAGCCCACCCAAGGAGCAAATCCTCTGCCACAGACCCAGGGGGCTGCAGTGCATCTCCCCCTTAGTGCAGAGTGTGGAGGAGACCCCCGAGCCCATCCCAGCCAAGATCAAAGGACAAATTCCCAAGTGGATTAATGGAAATCTGCTGAGGAATGGCCCTGGCAAGTTTGAGTTTGGCAATGACAAGTAAGACTCCTTTAAATGAATTTTTAAATGGTCTGCCTCGAGCTCTGCCTAAACCTAAAGGGGACCCCCCTCACAACTATAATGAAGCATCTTCCAGTTTCTTTTTAAGTCAGGGAAGGAAGAAATATCGATGTCACTCTTTTGAGAGCAGTTGCTCCCTCATTTGGAAACTCCCATTTCGTGCCAGGAGGAGGTGGATGGTGAAGTCACCCAGGCTGGAGAAGCTGAGTCACAGAGGGGCTCTCACCCACTCAGAGGGCTGGGATGAGGCAGCTGGGCTGGGCAATAAAACATCCCCAGCTCTGGTCCTCTGTCCTGAACAAAAATCCATCCCTGACCACTCTGAAATCCAGGGCAGGAGTTTGGAGAGTTGGTTGCACCGAGTGGTGTGAGTTGCTTTAGAAGCAAATCCATCCCATTGAAAAAATAATATATTAAAATATTTCCAGCAGGCACCTACTGCCTGTGGCTTGGAATGTGCCATTCTAGATAACTGACAATTAAGCTGATGGCAGCAAATGGCCAAAGCTGATCTCCTTATCATGTTCCCAGAGTTGGATCATCAGGTGTTCTGAGAGTCTCAGAGATCCCTTGGTTTGGAGAGGATAACATCCTGCAAGACGCTGAGAGCTAAAGGCCGCTGGGTTTGCAGTAATAATTTCTATTATTGTTGTACAGTGCAGCACAAACTCTGTTCCCTGTGCAGGAGGGGGTGCTTTACCTGTATAGATTATTTCCAAAAAAACCCTTACGCACAGCATTTTCAGACTTCACATCCCACAGCTGTGAATACACTTGTTTTTGTTTTGTTTTGTATTGTTTTGTTTTATTAAATTCAGGTGTTTTCCCAAACACAGCTGTGCCTGGTTAATTGTTCAGGGGATCTGGGAATTAGCTTTCACCAACAACAATAAACCTAAAAGCGAGAGGGTACCACAGAGCATCACAGAGTGCCCAACGCCTCTTAATCCCTTTTTTCTCTCTCCTGGCAGGTTTAACCACTGGTTTGACGGGATGGCCCTGCTGCACCAGTTCCAGCTGGCCCATGGCAGGGTGACCTACAGGAGCAGGTTCCTGCAGAGCAGCTCCTACCTGAGGAACAGCCAGCACAACCGCATCGTGGCCTCGGAATTCGGCACCTTGGCCATGCCAGACCCCTGCAAGAGCATCTTTGGCCGCTTCCTGTCCCGCTTTGAGCCACCACGTAAGAGCTGTTCTGTAAAAAATTAGAAGTGTTGTGTGATTTTCTTGGAGGAACTTGTGGTTAGGTGGAAAGGGAGGTGTGAGGAAGTCTGACAGACTCTCTGTGAGCCCATGGTTTTCTTAGAATATGACCCAAACCCCAAAATTATGCAAATTGGTGTCAGCCTTAGCTGGGGGAGGCAGAGTTTAATGTTTTAGTGCCACTTCAGCTCACTCGATCCCAGATCTTGTTGCAAATTTTCCACAGAAGTCTCTCCCCGAGAGAACATCCTGTGCAGTGCTGATAATGAGCATTACACGCTGATGTTCTACCTGAGACCCAGCTTTGCCCTTAGGACACCTTGCCTTGCTAAGCTTGTAGGGTAAGTGGGCTAATCCCTCCCTTCCTGGACTGAGGGGCAGGAGATTACTGACTGGGCTGAGGGATGGAGTTGCACAGGAATGGAAGTTCCAGTGCCTTTAGGGTTCTGTGTATGTCAGGGAAGAAAGAGGTTTAAATGCAAGCAAAGTGCTCCCCACTAAAACCAGAGCAGGCCTGAACTTTGCAAGCTGTTGCTCGTGCTGTGACCATCCTCTCTTTCTTCTCTCCCCTCCTGCCACGTCCTCTGTCCTTTCCCAAGGTGCTCACACCTTCTCTCATGCCGACTCTCCCCAGATCCCCACCCCAGCTCCCTCGAGACGTTCCAGACCTATCCACATCCCCCATCTGCCTTTGCCCAGCTCCAGCAGTGATTTCCATCCCTGTCCTTGTCCCTTTGACCCGGCTTCACCTGTGCAGACAGTTTCCCTTTGTAGATTAGCGAGATATTTCCAATCAATCAGGCAGGGATTAATGTCACTGCAAATGGGTTTATTTGTTTAAACACGTCTAACTTGCCATAATGTGACATGAGCTGCACAGAGCTGTGCACAACTCCGGGATTTCTGTTCCAGAGCCCAGTGACAACGCCAGTGTGAACTATGTGCTGTACAAAGGGGATTACTACGTCAGCAATGAGAACATCTTCATGCAGAAGGTGGACCCAGAGACGCTGGAAACGAAGGAAAAGGTGTGGGCAGGATAAGGGAGCCGGGCAGATGGTGCACAATCCCACCTTGCTGTTTCTAGGAGCAGCGAGGGGGGATCCAATGCCAAAGGAATTTGTCTGGACGGGCAGCAGCTCTTTGTTGAGTCGCTGAACAACGTGAGCAGCAGCACGGCTGCTCTCAGGGGTGGCGGTGCTGTCACTGCCCAGCTGGGCACAGCTGGCGTTTCTCCTCTGCTCTCCCTGCTTGCCCGGGCTTGTCTGCACCTCTCAGCAGAACAGGAAACAACTTTTTCCTGTGTACAAGAAGAAGCGATCACTGCTGATCTCACACCAGCCTTTTCCCCGGTGCTTTGCTTTCATACCTGTTCCCTTTCTCTGCTTGTTACTCCTCAAGCTTTGCGCTCTCCAAAGCTGCCCTTCAAAGCCTTCATCAAACCCTTTGCTGCAAAGGGGTGCTTCAGCTGCCACTTGATTGTTGTCCCCTGCTAGCAAATGACCAAAACATCAGAGAAGTTTTCCCCTCTGTCCTGAGCATCCTGTCCCAGGAGCGTGGCTGGATGTGGCAGCACGATGTGACCTGTGACAGGACAGCACAAGCCACGCGTCCCCCTGCCTGCACCCTGCAGGGGATTTGGGCTGGACAGCCGTGAGGAGCGCTGAGGGAGGATTCTGCCCTTCCTGAGTCAGTATTCACTGCTGGGCCTGTTTGACACCACAAGATGCCAGCTCAGGGTGTCCCTCAGGCCGTGAGGGAGCCGTTCCAGGAGTCCCCCCCTCCCTGCAGGATCAGTAGTGAGTTTATTTACAAATAAACTGTGTACACAGCACAGCCGCCGATGTCTCCTGCAGAGCTGGGTGATTCGCCACCCGATCTGTTTGTAAACCAGAGCGCAGTGATGAAACGACACGTGGGGATTTTTAGGTTCAGCTCTGGTGAACCAAATTGTCATTAAAAAACAAAAAAATCCCCTCAAGCTGTTTTTTTTTTTAGATGCAGACTGGTATTTTTTTGGCTAGGTGAAGAAATGGAAGGGATGATTTCACATTTAAACCCTTCCAGTTTGAGATGTCTTAATAGGACCTGGTTTTCTGAGCTTCCAGTGACAAAACTCTTGGTGATTGGGGCAGTGACCGTCCCTTCACACATCTGCCTGTGCTTATTATGGGCAACATTCCCACTGTGTCAGCACTTGTGCCATTAGGAATATTTGTGCCTTCCAAGGAATGGTCGGTGCTACCAGTCCTGCTTTCCTGATAGAGAAACGTCCTTAGTTTCCAAGCATTTCAGGAAGACTGCAGGCAGAGCGAAGGCTGGTGCCCAGATCCCACATTATTAGCCATGGATAAAATCTGCTCCTGTTCCTCAGACTTCCACAAAACTGACCCTGAGGGAATTTCTGTGCTGACTGAAAATCTTTGGCTTTTGCAGGTGGACTGGAGCAAATTCATTGCAGTGAACGGGGCCACAGCTCATCCCCACTACGAGGCTGATGGGACAACCTACAACATGGGCAATTCCTTTGGGAAGCACGGTAAGAAGGGCGTGGCCAGGCTGATTTTTTGGGCAGGGTGTACAGGATGCCTCCTGGTGCTGCTGCTTCTCCTGTTGAAGAAACACCCAAAGAGACCTTGAAATTGCTGTTTCTGAGTCAAAGTGTCAACGGCAGTCTGTCCCATAAAATAAAAGCACATGCTTTTTTTCGGCTGGACACACCAAACTCTAGATTATTATTATTTAAACATGCTGCTCTCTCCAGCTCATGTGCTCAGGTTTATTAAATGAGCATCACCAAGGCTTAAAGTTTTCATTTCCTATGAGCTTGGTTTTTATCCTGCTCCTGTTTTTATAGGACAGCACTGCAGGCAGAGCTGGCATTCTCCCAGGCTGAGAAGATCCTTCTACTTCCTTTCAAGCTTCCTTGTTTTGTTTTTTTGTACAGATAAATCCTCTGTACAATGGTTTGCTGCCTGCTGGGTTTCTGCTCAGTTTAGGAGAGCTGGTTCAAAGTATTCCTGGGGAACAGGAAGGAGCAGAGCCTGGGCTTGGTTTGAACACCTTTTGTCCTTCCCAGGGTCCAGCTATAACATCATCAGGGTCCCCCCACAGGAGTCAGGCCACGGGGACACTTTGGAGGGAGCCAAAGTGCTGTGCTCCATCCCTCCCATGGACAGGGCAAAGCCGTCCTACTACCACAGCTTCGGTAAGATTCCACCCCAAACTCTGGGAATTCGGGCGAATGGGAGGCAGAAAGGGCTGTCCCATTCTCTCTGCCCTCGAGATGTTTTCTCACCTCACATTTGGGGGATATTCCTTCCTTGTCTCCTCAGGAATGACTGAAAACTACATCATTTTCATCGAGCAACCCCTCAGGCTGAACCTGCTGAAGATCATCACCTCCAAGCTCCGTGGGAAAACCATTTTGGATGGGATAAGCTGGGAGCCTCAGCACAACACCTACTTCCACGTGGTGAACAAGCACACGGGGGAGGTAGGTGGGTCTTCGGTCCCTGCAGTGGCTTGTCTGGAACCTTAGATCCTAAAAGTGCTACGTAGCAGCAGGGGAGTTTATGAGTCAATCCAGAAGTTGCTGCAATAAAGGCTTTAAAGCAGGGGTGTAGATTTGTTAAAAATGGGATTTCTTCATGCATTTTCCCCTCTATTCATTCATTTCTTTGCCAGCCCTGAAAGGACAGGCAGAAAGCAGCAGTTTGGGCTTCAAGAGGCTTCAGCACAGGGGCTGAAAAGCAGGTCCCGGGTACCACAGGGTATAAAAGGATCAGAACCTGGGAGAAGATGCACAGCAAGGAGCTGCTTGATATTTTGGTTTTTCTCCTTCCGTTTTCGCTCCTTACTGGCCAAAAGCAGCCCTTTTGTGGCACATCCCAAAGAACGAGGGCGGCAGGGAGTGCGGGAGAGAGGCTGACGCTGTGCGGGGCGAGGCTGGGAGCTCTGGGGAGGAGCTGCAGCTGTCCCTGCTCCCCGCAGGTGCTGCCGGGGCCGTGGTGCTCCAAGCCCTTCGTGAGCTTCCACCAGATCAACGCCTTCGAGGACAGGGGCTGCGTGGTGCTGGACCTGTGCTGCCAGGACGACGGCTCCAGCCTGGCCCTCTACACGCTGCAGAACATGAGGAGGAGCGGGGAGGGGCTGGACCAGGTGAGACCCCCGCCGCTGCCTCCCCAGGGTCTCCCCGCGGGCGAGGGGCTGCCCTGCAGCGAGGCTCGGTTTGGTGGAATCGGTGGGATGGAGAACACCATGGGGACAGCACAAGCACAGCTCCGTAAAAACTGAAATGGTCACCTCTTGGTGCTTTCTTTCCTTTTAAATCTCTCTCCACGGAGAATTCCCTCAAAACTTTTCAAGCTGGTGCGTGACACAGAGCTCCATAGCCTGGCAGAATTTATTTCTGGTTTAAAACCTTGGTTTTAATGACATTCGTTTTCCTTATCCCTGTGTAATACAATTTCCCCCCAAGAAATTACGCAAAATACGCTGTAGCATTACTTAAAAATGGAAAAAGAAAAAGGAACCCTGTTCTTTAAGGCGTTGTTTCAGAAAAGGAGCAGTTTTTATGAAAATCACAGAAACACAAATACCACGGAAACCCCTACATTGTTCCCCAGTCACCTCACAACAGCACATCCGAATAAATTATTTATTGTGTCCAGCTCTGTGAAAAGCCCCATTTCAGGCCGTGTGAGGGGCACTATTTTGCATAGGTCACACATGGGAAAAGTGGGGGTGCTTTCAGTTTCTTGCCCTGCAGATGTGTTTGTTGGAAACCCGGCGTGCTGGGGGGGCTGCTGCCTGTTCAGACAGGGCTGAACTTCCTCTGTCTGTCCTGAGCTGCCTGGGACCGACTCAGCTCCGACCTGAAAGGAGCACAGCTGTGTCCCGTCGAGTTCTGCTTTCTTTTGGCATTTCTTTTGCTTTTTTTCAAGTATTTTTTAAGCATATTCCAGTACAGCAGTGTTAATCCCAGATTTTTTTCATCCTTCTCTGAGCAAAGCCAGCTGGGATTTGATGTGGCTGAAGCTGTCCTGGTGTCAGCACCGGGCCTGTGTTTCCAGCACCCACATTCTTCCACTGACAAGTGGCATCACCACCAAACTTCACCCACACACACAGGAGTAATTTCAGAACAGAATCTCAACCTTCACTGCATCAAAAGCCTCAGGCATGTCTGGGCATGACTTGTCTCCTTTCCCCAAGTCATGGTCAGTGCTTTTGCTTGCTCACTAACCCGTATTTTGTCTGGCAGAGTTCCTCAGCCAGGTTACGTGAACCACAAAAGTTTTGAAGGCAGGGTTTCAGGATTAACACATGAGATTTTCACAGTTGAGCTGGTGAGCTGCAGATTGAAGTAACTGAAAACCACCAAAATAGGGTTGTTGTCATCTGTTTTATTGAGAAGGTTTAATATATGGGAATATGGTGGGTTCTAAACTTGCCTTGAGCAGAGCTTTAGTGGCAGTGGTGGAATTCCCCCTCTCGAGCCATGTGCGGGGTGTCTGCCACACTGGGGGCTGCACTTGGCTCCCCGAGTAAATCCATCCTTCCCCTGGACTTCCAAGCATGAATCCACGTGTACCTGAGCATGGAAAAGGGAATCCTGCAGGGTAATTCAGGCTCTGAACCGAGGCACGGTGCTCTCCTCCTTCAGAGGGTGATGTACAGCGACATAAGCCTGTTGTAACTAAATAAAACACAGTGCAGTGTCTGTCCCACTGCTGGATTTGGAGATAATGGGCTGATCTGCATACCCAACTCAGCATTAATTACTGTGAGAGCCATGCTGACCTTTTTAATTCTTGTCTTTTTGGTTTCTCCTGTAAATTACTGGAACGTGCAGAGAACTTCTTCTTTCCATTGTGGGCTTTACCTTACCAGAAGTTGGGCAAACACATAAGGAAAAGAAGAAGAATAATTCAAGGGTGTCTGACATTTCAGAATTGTTTCCCAAAAGTGCCTTTAGCCTGGAATGTCTCTCGTCTCCCCATCACCTCCTGTCTCTGTACCAGGTTTATGCCTCGATCCCCAGAGCCTTCCCTCGCCGCTTCGTTCTCCCTCTGCACGTGGATTCAGACACACCCGTGGGGAAAAACCTGAACCCACTGCCTTATACCCTGGCAAGGGCTGTGAAGGATGCAGATGGCAAGGTGTGTATCAAACCAGAAATGCGTTTGTGCAGCAGGGACTGCCCTGTGCCTCAGAGCTTTAACCTCTCCTCGGCTGTGCCGTGCCTGGTGGGACCAGCCCTGCTGAAATGCACGTTTCTCGCAGGTCTGGTGCACACACGAGAATCTCCACCCTGAGGGCTTTGAGAAGGTTGGGGGGCTGGAGTTCCCCCAGATCAATTACGCTCGGTGCAACGGCAGGAGGTACCGCTACTTCTACGGGTGCGGATTCGGGCACCTGGTTGGAAACTCCTTGCTCAAGGTTGATGTGGAGACCAAGAATTTCAAGGTGAGGTGAAGTCAGATTGTCGAGTCCTTCCACTGAACTGGGTTTGAAGGTGTGTCCTTTACTGGGGGCTTTAGGGCTTTGCCCAGATGGGTCTGGGATGAGATTCCCAATTTCATCCCTCACCTGGCACCTGATGAACGTGGCACAGTCACCAAGCAGGAGAGGATGGCACCATCACACTCCTGGAATGAAAAGTATTGATTTAAAGGTTGAACTCTAAGTTTCTTGGAGCACAGAATATTTCCAGATGTCTTCGTGGGGAGCACTCTCACTTGCAGCTCTGCTCACTGTAGTAGACAAGTATTAATGAAACCAAACTCACCCACGTGTCCCTGAAGCTCATCCATATGTTCCTGTGCTCGCTAGATTTGGCAGGAGGAGGGGTCCTACCCGTCAGAGCCTGTGTTTGTGCCAGTGCCTGATGCCACGGCAGAGGACAGCGGAGTCATCCTGTCTGTGGTGGTCTCCCCTGCTGAGGTAACTTGCTTTCAGTAGTTTGTCAAAGTCACACAGCATTAGATACAGCGTTTAAACCCCAAAACTGCGTTTGGGGCTCCCTGGAAGACAGTTCCTTGCTCCCCCAGGGGTGTTGCTCTGCCATGGCCAAGCACAGGCAGTGCGAGTAGGAGTTTTCCTTGGAATGTCGGTGTTTCCCGAGTGGAACCTGTGAGTCTCAGGGCTCCTGTCCCGCAGGTTGAGTCTCCATGGCCCGCTTGTACCTTCGTGTAAGTACAGTGGACAGTTCAGCCTGGACACTCACTCTGCCTTCCTCCTCCTCCTGCAGAACCGAAGTGCTTTCCTGCTCGTCCTGGATGCAGAGACCTTCCAGGAGCTGGGGCGAGCAGAAGTTGGGGTGCCAATGCCTTACGGGTTCCACGGCATCTTCACTGCCCACTGATGAACCCTGGGCACCTCCTGGAACTCAGGGCCGAGCCAGGCTCAGAAAAAACTCTGCTGCTTTCACCTCCCACCTTTCCATCACGTCTGGGATGAAGGAACCGCTTTTCCTCTACATAACCTCCTGTATTCCTAACAAAATACAGCCGAGGAAGGCAGGAGCCCCTTCACTCCCACAGCCCACTGCTTTTATCTCTGCTTTTTTTTACTGTCTTGCTAGACCAGCTATAGCAGCAGCTCACAAAGGACGCCAGCTTGAGGCTTGCAAGGGAGAAAATGGAAACTGAGGTGATCAACCCCTTCCTTCGGCAGCAATGTGCTCTGAGGGGAAGAGAAAATCGGTGCTTGGGGCTGTGACTTTGCCTGAAATATGTAAAGCAGAAGAGAGGAGTGAAACCCAACAGGTTTCAGGCGGGCCCAGTGGAGGGGTGCAAATTCCCCCCCGTTGCATCAAGGTTGCCTTCAGTGGACTCCAGAGGGTGGGTGCAGACACTCCCAGAAGCTGTGCTTGTGCTTTGCTCTGTACAATAGCAGTGCCCTCAAATAAAGCCTTGGGACGTTTTTCCTTTCTTTCCCTGCCCTCACACGCTCTTGTAGACGTGGGGGACACATCACCAGAGCAGGACACAGCTCTGCTGCCCACAGTTCTGCCCTCCTCCCAGTTCAACCAGGAGGAAACACCAGTAGGAAACACGGAGAGCTCCAGTGTGGCCTTGGTAGCCCTTTGGGGTTAAGCAGAGCAGAACAAACTCCAGCCCCCAGTGCCATCCAGGCTTCTCCAGCTGCTGGGCTCTGGGGTGCAGGTGGGTGGGAGAAAAGTGAAGATTTCCAGTTCTATTTCTTCATTGTGAGAAGCCTGAAGAACTATTTGAATAATTTCCTTGAGTAATAACCGAGCCCTTTTGCCCTCGGGGCTTTACCTCCTCTGACCTTCCTCCACCTTCCGAACAGCTCTTGGGAAAAGAGAAAGGATTTCACCGCAGGGCTGCTGCTCCGGGAGGGGCAGAGAGGCTCGGGCCAGGGCTGGTGGAAGCCACTAGATGGCAAACAGCTCCCGTTCTGCCGCTCCAGCCCTGCCCTGCCGCCTGCGCTGGGTCCCGGGCACCTCCTGCCCTTCTGGAGCCCGTCCCCGGGCGAGGCCCCGTCCCGGACCGGCCGCAGAACGATGCCGAGAAGCCTTTCACGGAGTCCAGGCACCATCGGTTCTCTCTTTTAAATGCCTTTTTTTTCCTCGTTGAGGTGGGAAGCGAGAAGGGGTCAGAGGCTCACGGGCAGCCTTGTGTGAATTACAGGAGCCGGGGCAGCGCTGCACAGCCCCAGCGCCGGGCAGGAGCGATGTCCTGCGGTGCTGTCCCGAAGCTGCCGAGTTAAAGCCGTGCTCACCGGCACGCAGCCCTGCCTGGGCTGTGCTCCAGCGCCCCAGCAGCTCCCTGGCTCCTCTTCCTCTCACACAGATCCTGCCCCGGCGCTCGGAGCTTCCCCACCCTGACAAACGGACAGGTTCACTCCGTTATCCCCAGGAACTCCCAGAAAACAGGGGAATAAACATTCAACCCCTTGCAGCACCGAGAGATCCCGGTTCTCCCGCTCCTCCCGAAGCTTTCTGAAAATCACCACACTTTAAGGATTCCTGTGCTTGAACTCCATGAATGTTATTGGCGAGATGCACTCCTTCAGGTGTGTCCATAACCACGGGCGGGTCCGGCACCGGCACGGGGGGATTGGAGCATCCCCGGGTCCGGCACCGGCACGGAGGGACCGGAGCATCCCGGGGAGGACACGGGAGGAATTGGAGCATCCCCGGGTCTCGGCGGGCGGATCCTGCGGTCTGGAGCCGCCCCGGGGCCGGGATGAGGCCGGGCTGGAGCCGCCCCCGGGGCCGGGCTGGAGCCGCCCCCGCTCCGTCCCCGCTGCGGCCCCGCGATGTCACCGCGCTCCGCCCGCCTGGCGCGGCTGTCGCGCTCCGTCACCTTCAGCGCCTGCCACCGCCTGCACAGGTGAGCGGCCCCGCACCGGGAGCGGCCCCGCACCGGGAGGCGGCTCCGATCCCTCCCTGCCCTTCCCGGGTGTCCCTGGCGCAGCCCCTTCCCGCCGCCATCCATCAGAGCCCGGCTGCAGTTCCGTGTTCCGGCAGAGCCGGTGGCGCTTTCGGTTTGTAAAGATCGCCCTGCGCCCCCCGAGCTGCTGCTTTCCCCCCGAGCTGCTGCTTTCCCCCGAACGGATACATTCCCAAAGAGTGCCGTGACCTTCAGCTGCCCCAGAGGAGGTTTTAGGCTCGACCTCTTCTCTCAGGCTACGAGCGATGGGACAAGGGGAAACAGCCTCAGGCTGTGCCAGGGCAGGCTCAGGTTGGACATCAGCAGGAATTTCCCCGTGGAAAGGGTGGTCAGGCTTTGGGAGGGCTGCCCAGGGTGTCCCCATCCCTGGAGGTGCCCAAGGAGCTCCTGGAGGTGGCACTCGGTGCCCTGGGCTGGGGACAAGGTGGGGATCAGTCACAGGTCCTGGAGTTCTTTTCCAACCTCAGTGATCCTGGGATTCTGTGGTATTCCCAAAATGTGCCTTGACCCGAAACACTCGGAGCAGGCACTTGGATTCCTTCAAAGGGAAGATTCAGAGGGAATTCCTTTGTACTCCTTGGAGAGGCTCCCTAAGCTTTGTTAATTAATAATAAACCCGAATGTGCAGCTTGCTCCAGGCCTAAGCGATTTTGGGCCCAGATGTTGAACATTTATCCAGCAGCGGTGTCAGGCAGATGCTGTGAAAGAGACACAAAACCACAGCAAAAAAAGACTCACTGTTGTCAACAACATCTTTCCATGGACCAAACCCTCCTCTGTCCGTGCCTCCCGAGCTGGTGGGTGAAATGTGGGAGAGGGAACAGATGGAGAGCTGGAAAGCAGAGCGAGGCCAGGAGCAGATCCTGCCCCGCCGTGTCTGCCTTTCCCACAGTAAATCCCTGAGCGACGAGGAGAACCTGAAGCTGTTTGGGAAGTGCAACAATCCCAATGGCCACGGACACAACTACAAAGGTGGGAGGCTGATTTCCATCCCTGCTCGTGGAGTGGTGCTGCTCCCAGGGTGGGGATAACCCCCAGGAGGGCTGGGTCACTCATTCTCAGCAGCCTTTAGTGGCTGGGTTTGTGTTTTTATTAAGAATTAGAAGGACATTTCAGCAGCAGGGGGTTGGACCATAGCATGGGTTTGCTGTCTATTCAGCTGAATAGATAATAAATATTTATCTTCAAATGCCACTTCTTGAATCAAATCTGCTTGTTTACACTCTGCAGCATCGTTGTGATTTGGATGGAGATTTCTCTAAGCAAAAAGCATGCAAATTAACCAGCCTGTAAACGTTATTTGAATGTTCTTTTCACAAGTTCTCCCATTTCTACACCCTGGGCACGCAGAATTCGATCTCTCCGGTTCCTGGAGTGCTCTTGGCACCCTGAAACCTCTGCTAAGGAGCTGC
The DNA here is from genome assembly GCA_013397915.1 of Daphoenositta chrysoptera. Lineage (NCBI taxonomy): Eukaryota > Metazoa > Chordata > Aves > Passeriformes > Daphoenositta > Daphoenositta chrysoptera. The sequence continues at coordinate 121,798 of VZRO01004014.1, read as the reverse complement.
TTTATCAGGGAAGACAGGCTTATCTCCACCTGCCTGGGGCATCAGGCCTTGGGGAAGGGTTTTTGTTCCTCTGAGTTGTTTTTTTATGGAGCATCCCCTCATTTTATAAAACCAGTCCCACTCCTGAGTACACCCTGTGGGTGAGCAGGGAATGGGCTGTGTGTCCCCAGCAGCAGCAGATTTTGGGTTCCTGGACATCACAGTGACCTGATCTTTTCTTTTTTTTCAGTTATAGTCACAGTGCGTGGAGAGGTGAGTGCAACCAGCATCTTTTCCCTGTTCCTCAATGTGGATTTGCAGTTTAATGCTGTTTTCCTGCTTTTGTTATCATGTTGAAGACTCCTCCAGCGAGTCGTGCCCACCTGGAGTCAGCTCTCGGGAGAGAGTGGAACCTCTGGGATGGTTCCCAGGCTGTCTCAAGCCCTTGGGAACATCACAGGAGTGGAGCTGGAGCTCTCTGACAGTGGAAAGATATTTTCACAGATATTCCCCTCTGATTTGTGTTGCCCCCGATCTCCCTTGTGCTTCCCCTGCAGATCGACCCGGTCTCGGGGATGGTGATGAACCTGACAGACCTGAAGGAATTCATGCAGGTAAAAATAGCCCAGTTTTCCTTCTAATCCCCTGGGAGAACGGATCGGAGCTCAGCAGTTGGTCTGGCAGCAGCAGGGGGACGTGGTGAGGGGATGACGGCAGGACATAAAAAACAAATTGAGAAATAATTGAAGACTCAAATGCCTTAGCTCTGTTACGTGAGGCAGTGCCACATCTCCAGCTGGGAATTTCACAGCTGGATTTCGGGCCCTTTCCCCGTTTTCCCCCGCTGCTGCCTGGCTGTGGGGGGTTATCTGAACCTCAGGCCAGACGGGGACGGGGCTGTCACCGTCCTCTCTCTGCAGGAGGCGATCATGGAGCCGCTCGACCACAAAAACCTGGACAAGGATGTGCCCTACTTCTCTGAGGTGGTGAGGTGGGTGATGGGGCTCCTGGAGGGCCCGGCACAGTCTCCAGGGCCTGGGGACCAGCAGCCTTTGCCTGTGTGCTGACCCCCGCTGTGTCCAGCCCTGCTGCCCCTTGTCACATCAGGACCTGTCCGTTCCGCCCCGTTTCACCCAGATTTGCTGGCGTGGCACCAACCCTGCTTCATTCAGGTGTCACCAGCTGCCCTCAGCACCCCCCCAGCCCCTCCTGGGTGCAGCAGCCTCAAAAATCGGTGTCGTTTTCCCACCTCAGCCAGCTCTGACCCTGCTGCTGTTCCCCCCCAGCACCACGGAGAACGTCGCCGTCTTCATCTGGGACAACCTCCAGAAGCTCCTGCCCCAGGGAATCCTTTACAAAGTGGAAGTGCACGAGACAGAGCAGAACGTCGTCGTTTATAAGGGAGAGCAAACAATTGTGAAGTGAAATCAGCCTCAGCTCGTGCTCAGGAGAAAGGCTCCATAATCAGCTCAGAGGATTTCCCCAGCCCTGCTCAGCATTTCCTGTGTTACACAGGACTGGCACAGATGTTTCACAAGGACCCTTGCAGCAATTTGCCCATCGGGGTTCTCAGAATGGGTTGGTTTCTCTGCTTTTCCCCAAGACCTTCCTGTTTTGCAAAGCCCAGCCACCCAGCTGATGTGAAATTTAAAATTGTGCCCTGGTAAATAAAGCGGCTTTGGAGAGAGGAGGTGGCCTGGCAAAATCCCAAAGGCTTTTTTTTTCTCTGTAATTAAACATGGAATTAATTTATGATATTTAATAATGTGAGCTTTGGTGTTGTTTTGCTTCTTGATCAAGCAGAGAAGCATTTTTGAGAGTGAGAACAATGTTGTCTTTCTTTTGCTTCTTATCTGTTTATTTCCTGTGCTGCAGGCACGTTTCTTCCTGTGGCCAGCAGATCTTTCTCTGTGCGTGGCACTGGTGTATTGGGCATTTAAAAAAGCACTTTTGATCCAAACTGGAGATCCAAAGGGAGCGGGATGTTGGTGAGAATGGAAAACTGAGGAAACCGAAGTGGGAATGTCACAGCCCCAGTGGGGACAGAGCCCTGGGGAGGGCGTGCAAGAATAAACCCTTAAATCAACCCTTGAATAAACCCTTAAATCAACCCTTAAACAAACCCTTAAACAAACCATTAAATCAACCCCAAAATTCGATGGAGGTTGCTGCAGAAGGATGAGGCTGTGAGAGGAGTTTAAATGGACATTCCCCGTTTATCCCGGATGTCCCTGGAGCTGGAGGCTCGCCGTGGGAGCTGAGGAGCAGCAGCAGGGAATGGTTATTGCACAACTCCCGTGGTTAAAGGCCATCGAGTCACGGTGCCTGTGCAGAGGCAGAAGTGGCAGTGCTGTGTGTGATTCCCTTTGTCACATGAGCAGTGTCCTGAGGAGCAGTTAGGAATGGCCATCAAGAATAAAGTAATGCACATAATTAAGAAAAAAAATAAAGATAAGCAGGGCAGTAATTCCCTTGCTTGCCAAGGAAATGGGGTGTGTGAATACCGGGAGCAAACAGCCCCGTTTAGGGAGGTTTAATGAAGTTTGCCTAATTGTTAACCTTGGCCACTGCTCCGGGCTGAGGGTGAAGTGTCCTCCTGCAGCCACCGCTTCTGCTGGTACGTGGGGTTTGCCCTGCCGAGCAATGCCTGTGACAGCTTCAAATCCACTTCGGAATCTAAAATGGGGCTGCTTCAGCTGGGGACGGTTCTGTGCTGTCCCCTGCCCTGATTCAGCTTCGCTCACGCTCCCTGGGAGGGCTTCAAAAAGGGAATAGTGAGGAAAACCAGGGATATTCCAACCCTCTGGCAGAGCAAAACCTCTGCCGAGGCAGCTCCGCTTTGGGGATGTTTTTGCTTCCCAAGGGTGGCGCTTTGGGGACGTTTTTCCTTCCCAAGGGTGGCGCTTTGGGGATGTTTTTCCTTCCCAAGGGTGGCGCTTTGGGGAGCGTTTGGCTGCAGGTTCCCTGCAGTGTCACCCAAGCAGAGAAACCTCAGTGCCTCAGGTAAAAGGAACACTCTGCTGACACATTTGCCCCTTTTCCCCACTTTTCCCCTTCCCCAGACGTGGAACCAGTAATTTCTTTTTCAGCGTGGGCTCTGTCCAGGGAGGTTTTGCAGCTCCTCTGACCCCTCCTGCTGCTCTGTGGCTGCGTCACTGCTGAAATGATGTGAAATCGTGCTGGTGCTGGTGATTCACAGAGCGCTGGGTGTCTTCAGTGAGTCACGGCCACTCAAACGCATCATGTGGTGCCTTCAGCAGAGCAGGGATTCATTCAGCTGCTGGCAAAAGCCAAGCAAACAAATGGTTACATGTGTACAGCACAGCCCGCTGCTTTTATTGGCACAGGGCAGAAAAACCAGCCCGAACTCCTGTGAATTTCTGCAGTTCAGCAGCCCTGACAAAGCCCCACCACCGCCCGAGTGTTTGTATTTATTGCTGTGTGCACCTTGGAGATTCATCTGCGTCAATGATTCAGATCTCTCGGATTTAAACATCTGCAGCTCTGGGAAATGGGAATCAATTGGTTGGCTGGGCAGTGGTTTGGGGGGAAGGGGCTGGAAACACCGGAGCTGGAGCTGAAACTGGAATCACAGTGGGATCTGTCCCTCGTCCTGCTCAGAGGGATCACTGCAGGGAGCTCTGTGAGCTCTGGGAATGCTCGGGGGAAGCACCTCCAAATCCCCAGCCGAGGGAGGCAGGGAGGGTTTTATAGGGAGAGAACGAGCTCCCAGAATTAAACATTAAGCTCTGAGTTACTGAGTGATGAAATGCTTCGAAGGAGAGCTGCTCAGGTGACAGCGGGGGCCAGGACAGCCCCGGAAGGTCACAGCTGATGCCAGCAGAGCTGAAGGAACCAGACTTCGGCTTTAGAGCACAGAAATGTGAATAGCGACAGGAAATGGGCTCCGTTGTGTTTACAGGGACTGAGAGGAAAACCCAGCTCTGCCTTCCTGTCACCCGATAAAATAAAACCAGGTTTTGTGGGAGAGCAGCAGGGCCGGGGCAGGGGCTGGGTGGGCAGGGGGGCTGTGCCAGAAGCTGGTTGAGTTTAATACCTGTGGGACCCTCCGGTTCTGACAAGGACAAACAACGTTTGAGGCTGTCTTCCTTTTTATTAATTTTTGTTTTAGGGAGCTTTTTCTCGTTCTGCCTCACCGGAGGAGGGAAACCTTATTCTCCTTTCCGTGTTTGAAGCACAGAGGCAGCGGGAGGACCGAGGGTGCAGCTCTGGCAGGGGGGCAGTGGGAATTCATCCTTTTCCCGGGATACCCGGGGTGATGGAAGATCCCAAAAGGAGCAGCAGAGAGAGGAACCCAGCCAAGTGCTGCCACTCGGGCTCGGGGCTGGCTTTTTACAGCCCATTGTAGCCCCAACAGGGACGGAGTTAATAAATAACCCACACGCTGAGGGACGCGAGTCCCCGCCGGGAGCTGCTCCTGTGAGCTCGCAGATCCGGCTCGGTCTCACCATTCCCGGCTGGAATCCGCCTCCCCAGCGGGGTTTATGTGCCTGGAAATCAGGGGGGCTGCAGGGGGGTCGCAGGACCCCTGCCCACTTCGGGGCTGGGGAATTGCAGTGCCCAGGGAGGGAACTGGAAGAGGGAAACGAGGAGAAAACATTTGGGAAGGAGTCTGTGAACGGAGCTGGGAGAAGGAGCTGTGTCTGCCCCAGAATTCCCAACCTTTTCCTAGGTATTCCCTGAACATTCCTGATTTTCCAGAGACCCGGAGCAGGGCAGCCCGGGGACCCTGAGCTCATTAGGATGTTTGCTCCGTGCCTGGCGCTAATTGCCACCAATTACCCTCTGCAGGGCGAGGCGGGGGAGTGGAAAAAAGAGCATTAAAAAGTCCAAAAAGTGAGGAGAACACCTGGGGCTGGGGGTGCAGGGGCGTTTTGTGGCTCTGGCCCTGCCATTATTTGTACACTGGTTTGGAAAACTCCAGGTCTGCCCTTAAATTTACACAGGAGTTCAGCGAATGCGGCGAGGGATGAAACAATCCCGTCCCAGGACAGGGCAGCTCTGGGCCGAATGTTTCTGCCCCAGGTCTGCAGGAACCTCCCGAATCTCCTGTTCTCCCTGTCCCTGCTGAGAGAGCAAACACAGCAATGTTCACCAGAAACGCAGCCAAGAAGGGACCCGTGGCTAAAACTCCATCTCACTCTGCAGCAGGGGAGTTTTAGGGGGGTGGAAATAAAGCAAATTTAGCCCTGATTGTGGTGCTGTCCCCAGAATTCCTCCTGTGGCACCCACAGGAAGATGTTTCTGTGAGAAATCATCTGTAATCCAAAACGCTGAGCTTGTTCTGCTGATTGTTTTGAGGCGGGATGGCACAACACCAATTAAAACTTCAGGGATTACAGGAAGTCAGTGGAAGGGTGGGAAAAAATTTAATGGGGCTTTATCCAGCTGTAATCACTCTGTTAATGATTAATCAATGTTTTAAGAGCTCGGTACTGCCAGTAACAGCTTTCTACTCACGGTTAACTCAAAATTTCATAGATGTGGCCTGAAGAATTTGGCCTCAGAGCTCATCTGGTAGATCTTTAGAGCCCCTCCTCTGCCTCTGTAGGCAGAATTATGCCTGGTTCTGTTTGTAAATTAAATTTTTAGCAGGGAAAATAGACAGGGGTGTAAAAGGAAATGCTTGTTTTTGCTGCTGAATATTGTAAAAGTTAATGAAAACACCACTGCTGAGGCTCATGGATGGGACAAAGCAGCAGGAGCCACCTCTGGATAATCTGGGAGGTGCCACGAGGATATTTAAACGCAATTTCCTATTTATTATCCAAGGCTGTAATCTTAGGAGATAGATGGCTCAACAAAGAGTCTGGAATTGAGCCGTAATTTCCAGCACTAATTAGGATTTTATTGTGTGTTGTGCACTGGAGTAGCAGGAGATAAAGCCTGTCCCTATCTCTGCTAATTACCCTGCCTGCCAAACAGATGCCAGTTTTAATGGCTGGGCCCTAAAAAATTTATGTCTCCGAAATTCTGCAGGAACATTCCATTAATGCAGCTCTGAAGGCCCAAATTTCAGCTGTGGAGCTGTGCTGGGGACTCCTGGCTTTACAGCCCAATACCCCTGCACCCGCCAGGAAACAGGGAAATAAGGGGAATTTCAGATGAAATAAGGGGAATTTACTCTGGCACTGAGAGCCCTGAGGGCACGAGAGGGAGGAATATTTCTGTTTGTTTGTTTTGAGGCACTAAAGATGTTTTGGAGATATAATTTGGCCAAGCAAGAGTTGAGTGGAAGCTCGACCTGAAAGCAAAACCTTAGCAGGTGTTTATTCACAACCACCTGCTTTTACTGACATTTCAGACAATTCTGTCAGAATTCAAAAAAAATTCCCTTTTATACCCGATGTCTGAATGCCTGAGAAATACAAATGAGCAGGGACAATTTTTTCTTGTGGTGCTCAGCCCGTGTTAAATTTTCAGGCTCCTTTATTCCCAGGCTCTTCAATCACTTGGGAATCAGAATTTATTCAGCAGAAATGAGGAGACTTGGCCAACTTTGGGCCATCAGTTTAAAGCCAGGACTCCGATCCACTGAAATATTGTTGATTTTGGGGCTCAGCCTGCTGAGAAGGAAGCACGAGAGGATTAATGGGGCAGGGATGTGTTCCTGACCCTTCCCCCAAAAAGCCTCTGGGTCACCCCGTGCAGGATCAGAGCTCAGGCCTCACCTTTATTTGTTCCTTTCTGTGCTCATCTGCGGGATCAAAGCCAAATATTTCAGTGTTCAGAACCATTTCAAACCCCTCCAACATCGCAGTGAAGGCAGGAAATAATGGGAGGTGCAAGAACCAGTTTTAATTCCTTATTTTATTTAGATCGGTTTAAGAAAAAAAAAATTGCTTCCCACAGGTTGGAAGATTTCTAAATAAACGTTTTACCCATATAAAAATACAAACAACAACAATAAAATCAAGACATCCATTGGCCCACGCAATCTTACCCTACAGCAAAATCAGCTGTTGATTAAAAAAAAAAACCAAAAAAGGAACAAAAAATTCCCACCGTGCTGTCCAGAAAAAAGGGGGGGAAAATGAAAACAGAGAGAAAACAAAGAGAAACTTTTTCATCTGCTGAAAGAATAAAATTTGGGGGATTTTGGACCAAATAACAACATGGAGCATAAATCCCTGAGGCCTGGTGAGGAGGATGCTCTGGCAGCAGCACCTCCACCTGCCCTGCTCCCCGGGCTGGGGAACACCTTTGGGTTTGGGCTTGCACCGGGGGTCCGAGGTGGATTCCGAGCAGGATTTCCCTCGCCAGGCTCAGCTCTGCTCCCTGAGCCGGGGGCTGTGCCGGGAGGGGACGCACAGACAAACCCAGAGCCCTCCTGGAGCTCCCCGGAGCTCCGGGGCCCCGCGCAGAGCAGGAGCTGTCCCCGCCCCGGGCGTTTCGTGTCACAGAGCCCCGGCTGACCGGGGAACCACGGATTGTGACAAACGGCGTCTGCTTGCCCGTGTTCCTGCCCGCGAACCCGGGACGGAGGGGTCTCGCTGTGAAACTTTTCCTTTCGCCGAGGCGGCGGTGAGGGGAGCAGGGGGAGGATCAGCTCGGTGGTCACACGAACCTTTATAATTTACCGGGGAAGTGCGTTATGGCGAGAGAGGTTTTCCTGAGTAAATCAGCTCAGCCCCCCTTTTCCCGGGAGGGAAGGGCAGCAGGGCCGGGTCCCTGCCCTGCCGGTCCCTAGGAGAGCAGGGAGCCCACAAACAGCAGCAGGAGCAGCTGCAGGACAGCCAGGAGCAAGGAGCTGCTCCCAGCCCGGCACACCGAGCTGGGCGTGGGGCTGGAGGTGGCGTGAGGCCGCGGCGTGGTGGCTTCTGCTCCTGAAACAGGAAAAAAAAATCGATTAGCAATGCAAAGGACCGGCGGAGAGCTTCTCCGAGAGGCTGTGTTTAACTCTGGGCTCACAGAAATGAGGGGTGCAGCCCACGGTGGAGCAGTGGGGTGTCTGAGTACAGCCCCGGCATCATCGGGGCAGCAGCGTCACCCCCGGGCTGGGCTTCTCTGGGCACCAGAAACCCTCTCTGAATGCAAAGCCACAGCCCCGATCCATTCCTGCGCCAGCCCCCGCAGAAATAAATAAGCCTGGCCTCTGGTTTGTAGCTGTTTCATGTCCCTTAAGGTAAAAAAGGAAGCTTGAAAAGGTTTTAAGTTGAAATTATAACCTGCAAACCCTTGGTCTTTGCCTGACTGTTGGAGATACGGGATATCCCTCAGCTCCAGGCACCCTGAATCCCTCTTTCCCCTCTCCCCAAAGCCCAGAGCTCGAGTGAAGCCCCTGCCTGATGTTTGAAATGACGATTTTTTACCTCTGTTCAGCATGACAGTCTCGAGCTCAGGGGTGTTACCAGGGAGGCTCAGATAGACCCTGTGGGAGGAGGGAAGAGAGAGGAGAAGTTCAAAGGAGAGAAGCCGAGTGCCTCGTGTGGGGATGGAAAGGGGACATTGGAAGCAAATGAAGAGAATTTAGAGGAGTTTTGGAGTCATCCCGAGCTCACTTCTGTTGCCCTCCAGCCAAACTGAGCTTTTGTTGTGGGGGGTATTTTTAACATCCGAAATTGTTTCTCCATCCCGTTTTCGCTGCTCTCCTGCCCTTCTCTGGCTGGGACGGGGTTCCTCGTACGAGGCTGGCAATGAACTGGGAACCATCTGCTCCCTGCAATCAGCACCACTCCTGCCAGGAGCCCTGGTGTCCTTCCTTCCTTCCCTCCCTGCCGCAGATAAGGCCGAGCAGCCCGAGGGCTCTGCTTGCCTTGGGCAAACATCTCCCGTGAGCGCTAATGGGAGAGCTCAGCCCCGCCGTCTCCAGGGAATTAATCTGCATCCCTGCCCACGGGAGCGTCTCGGAGCTCCCAGAGCACCGGCGGGTGGCCTTTGGCAGCAAAACTTTCCTTGGCGCTTTCCAGAGGAAACCTGGAGACGGTTCCAGGGGTTTTTCTCAGCCCCCGCTGAAAAAACCCACCCCGATCGTGGGTTCTGTCCCAGCCGGAGGCTCGGAGGGAGGAAATCCTTACCTGAACTGCACAGAGGAGAGGTTCCCGCCCGGGGATTTCCACTGGGCTTTGTCCTGGGTGATGTTCAGTATCGCTGTGTCCACAGAGCCGCAATCCGCGGTGGGTGCCCCCTTCCACCGCCCCACGGAGGCGTTCTGGGGGGACAGGGCTTGCAGCAGGAACCAGCCCGTGCTGCTGCTGTGGTTTCGGCCATCCCGTATCATCACTGGGAACACAGCAAGGCGGACAGAGTGAGATTTCTGCCCTGGAAGGACCCCGAGCCCCGAGGGTTCCCGGTGTTCGCTGCCCCTGTGTGCGGTGAGAGCTGCCTGCAGCGAGGGGGATTTACCGCAGCCCCGCCGGGCACAGCAGAAAATCCCTTTTTCTGCCCCTGAGCTCCTCGGGCACCGGCTCAGCCCCTGCTGCCCTGGGTGCCGCACCCGGGAGCGACACCAGAGCCCTCTGCATCCCCTGGAAATGGAAATGGGAAATCCCATGGAAATGGAAAGGTGGGAGAAGGAACCTCTGGGCAGCCTCCAGCCGGGGCTGGGGGTGCCTCACCCGTCCCTGCTCCGGGCTCTCGGGGCTTTTCTCCCGAGCGGAGTTTGATGGGATGGGGCAAAGAGGAGCTGTTTGAAGCAGCCAGCTGCCCGTGAGTGTCCTGCCGTGCCCTCCCAGCCTGCAGCACCCCTCAGCTCAGCCCTGCCTCACACCAAAGCTGCCGAGACCCTCAGAGCCTCCAGGAGCTGAGGTGGGGCCGGAGCTGCCATCAAAGCCCAATTCTGCACTCAAAACCAACATGAAATAACAGCAGTGAACAAATGAATAAAAACCCAACGAGCTGCTGTGGATGCTGCTTGGGTGAATCTGAGGGAATCTGTGCCAGTTCACAGCTCCTCCCCTGCAGGAAGGGACAGGATGTCCCTCCTCCACTGTGTTCTCAGCATTTAGGAGTTGCTGGGTCTCAGGGGGCAGAGGGAGATTTCTTGGCAGGGAGCGTTCACCCCGTCCTTCTGCAGCATGAAATCCATTTCCTAGGATGGGTGCTGAGCATTTGTCAGCACCAGTGACCTCTTCCCCTTTGTCTCTGACGCCGCCGAGAAGGGCAAAGTGTCCGAGAGGAGGGAAGGGAACCAGACCACAAAACAACTTCCCCCCAAGCTCTGTTTTTCCAAGAGCAGTCGGGTCCTTATGTGCAAGCTCAGGCAGAAAGACGAAGGGAGAAAAAAATGATCCCGAGGAGTGAAGGAGAATTTGGGATTGAGCTGTAGATGGGAACAGGAAATGGGAACAAAAAGGTAGCAACAGCCTGCTGGAAATTAAAAGCAATTAAAACAGGAAAAGAACGTTGGACATCCCCCAGTTTAAGCACAGAAGTCGGGAGAGCAGCTGAGTTAGGCACAGAGATGTTTGTGCAGTGGGAGTCTGTGAGACCCGGGCAGAGCTGGCTTACCCTCGTAGCTTGTGTTGGCCGAGTAAGTTTTAGGTTCTGTTTCCACAGTGAAATTCCCCTCGGTGGCGTTCCCGAGCCCGGGGCACCCTTGTACCTCTGCCTGTGCCCGGCCAGCCCCCAGCAGCAGGAGAGGTGCCAAGAAGAGCAAAGCTGCCATGGCCCCCCGATGCCTCCTCTTCACCCACCTGCACCTGGCAACTGAGACAGCCCCAGGCTTTCCCAGCCCATTTATACCCGCCTTGGATGAGGTCAATGCAAATATTTCCTCCTCCCCGTCCAGCTCACGCGTCCACACCCCCGGAGGTTTCACTGATAGAGACACTTCCTCCTACCTGCCCGGCCTCGGAGAGAACTGCTGAAAATAAAGGGGTGGCCCCGTTTAAGGGGTTAAAATGGGCAGCGGGGACATCCCTGAGGAATCCACGGGCTGGACATCAAGTTCTCTGCATTTCTATGTCCCTCGGAATGGCCACCAGTCCTGTGACCTCTTGCAGAAGCCCTGGAAGCGTGGAGGAGCCTCCAGTCCCGCTCCCAGCTCTGGTCCAGGCTTTTCCTGAAGGCCAAACAGTTCCAGGAAATGTGAAAAACCCAGGCAGGGAACATCCTTGTAGAAGTGCTCAAATAAAGCTTCTGATGCTGCTTGGGAAAAGCTGGATCACGGAGGGCCACGAGCCTGTGGAGGGCTGGTCTGTCCCAACCCCCTGTCACAGCCCCTCACTGATGAACACGACATTTCCTTGCTGGGGACAAATCCCTGACGTGATTCCTCCCCAGTGATTTTGGCTGAGCGCCTCAAATAACATCACCTGAAGAGAACAGCTCGAGCTTCTCTTTCCTCTCCTTCCTGGATTTTCCCCCATTCTCCCCTCAGGCCCTTGGCTGATTTCGAGGTTGATTTCGAGGCTGATTTCGAGGCTGATTTCAGGGCTGATTTTGAGGTTGATTTCGAGGCTGATTCTGAGGCTGATTTCGAGGCTGATTTTGCAAAGTGCTCCCTGAGCTGTGGGGGCAGCGCTGTGGGGTCAGTGCTGGGGACAAGGGCAGCACTTCCCTGTCCCTGAAACAGGGGGGATTCCCCCCGCTCACCTTCCACCTCCTTGGGAAAGGAGAGAGCTGGGGCCAGAGCGAAACCTGGCGTGTGAGACGCCCAGTAATTAGAGGTGATGATCCAGAGCCTGCTCCCAGGGATGGTTCTGCTGAGGGTGGCTGTTTGCAGCAACCAAAATCAGCAACACGGGTACTCCAAATGAGCTGGATCCCCCCAAAAGAAGGGAATGGCCTCTCTTTGCCCCTGGCTGCCTCCCACTTGCAGATCACAGAACCCCAGGATCACCGAGGATGGAAGAGACCCTAAACCACGTCCCCTGTGCCACAACCAGCGACTCCACCACTTCCCCCGGCAACTTATTCCACTGCCTGACCACTCTTCTTTCTGATATTTTTTCTGATATCCCCTCTGATCCTCCCCTGGAGAAGGGGATAAATCCCACTGGTGTTTTTGATGTCCTCGTGCCGAGGTTTTGCCATCCTCCTCCTCCTCCTCCTGCCTGGCCCTGCTGAGTCACTCGTGCTGCCTGAGTGGGAGTTTGGGTTTCCTCCCCTGTGCTCAGCCCCAGAGCTCCTCACCCGGAAGGCTGCAGCTCTGCAAAGAAGCTGCTGCGTGAAATGTTTCCAATGAAAGCTGAACAGAAGTGGGAGAAAAGGCTGAACGGGATAGGGGAGTTCGGGACAAAGAGGAGGGCAGCAGGAAAGATGCCAGGGAACAGGAGAATGGGTTGGAAGAATGTTCAGTGATGCTGCATTGGTCGGAGGTAAATTTGGCCCTAATGCAGAGAATGGGCAAAAAGAAATTGAGGTTTTCTGATCTGCTGAGTCCACTGAATCAAATTCTCCCGCAGAGCCTCATCTCCTTGTGGATTTTATCTTGTTTTCTGCCCTCCTGGGAGCTTCCCTGGGCAGTGCCTGGGGCTCCTCTGCTGCCCAGCACAGGGCTGAGAGTTCCTCAAAGGGACCTCGGGCTGCAGCGCCTCGGGAAGGGGAGCTGCCCTTCCCAGCTGCTGAAGGACCTTTTCTGGGAGCACCAGAAGGAGCAGGGGCAGCATGTCAGGGATCTGGGAGCACAGGGAACGGGGGAAGCGACGGGAATGGAAGCGGAGGGTTTCGCAAGGCCAGCTTCCCTGGCGGAGCTCTTTGCCCTGGGCAGTTTCATGTGAGTGCTCCTTGCAAAAGCTCTGTGCCATCCTGGGGTGACTCAGTGGGGTGTCACTGGGACAGGGCTGGAACCCCATCTGTCCCGTCCTCTCGCAGAGAATTCCATCTGGGAAAGAAAAGGCAGGATGGGATTGCTACAGAAACCTCCCCAGGGCTGAGGAGAGCCTTTGGGGCGGTGGAAGTGACAATTTCTGTTACATGATCTGCACTCTGGGGATTTCCACTTTTGTTCCTCATTGGTTCCCGGACAGGTTGATCTTCTGTGGGGAAGTGGGAGCTGAGCCCTGCCTTGAGGAGAGGATCCAGCCAGAGAGCTCTAGGAAGCAGCAAAATGAATATTTTTATCCCTAAAGGTGACTGCACAATCGTTAATTCAGCCAGGGATAAGCCCATGAAACAAAGCCAATCAAATGGGTGTGAAGCCCAGTGGAGGAAGGGCAGGAAATAGAAATTTCTGTGGGAGACTCGTGTTACAGAGGAGCCCGAGCTTCCAAAGTGCCCTGAATATTCGGAGAGCAGCACCCAAAACCACCCCAGAGAGCAGCAGGAGCCCAGCACAGCCCGTGGCTCCTGCGGCTGGAGCAGGAGCAGCCCCAGGGCGGGAGCCGGGATCTGACAGCTCCACAGTCCGGGTTTAGGTGCCAGAGCAAACAGAGGCTCTGGGTGAGAGCAGCTGCTGCTTTCCCCGACGCTCAGGGAGATGATGATGATGCAGGAGTGTTTCCCTGGCTCCCACCCACGCTGCCAGGGTTACACCAGATGGGATGACTCGGGCTTTTACTCCCTCTTGGCAAGCAGACAGGAGTTATCAGCTTGTCTGGCACGAGTGGCGTGGTTCCTCCCCGTCCCCGTCTCCTGGCGGATCTGTGAGGGGAATGAGTTAAATGAATTTTCCTGGAGTCGCCGGGCAAAGAGCAGCACTGGGAACTCGGGGCTGTGCTTCGGGAGCGCAGCTGAAACCCTCCAGCACACTGGGAATAAACTGGGGAAGGGCAGAAGGCAGGAAAACCAAACCTCCTCCC
>VZRO01004014.1:45380-95020 GCA_013397915.1 Daphoenositta chrysoptera | reverse complement strand
ACCAGCCGGGGCAGAGCTGCGGCTCCCCGGCCCCGCCGCTCCCCGGCCCCGCCGCTCCCCAGCCCTGGGGATCCCATCCCATCCCATCCTCGCAGGGATGCACAGCCCACAGCACGGCAGAGCTGCAGGACCAGCTGGAGACGCTGCTGCAGAGGAGATCGTCAAAGAGACCGCGAAGGAAAAGCAGCTTTGGGGAAGAACGAGCAGGCACGGGAGTAGGAGGCTTGGAGTAAAATATGATAAATGTTTGGGATTAAGCACTAAAGCCAGAAGGGGAGAGTAATCTGGATGGTTCCTGAGGAGTGGGAGTGACTGGCTGTCCATCTGGAGTGTGGGGGGTGGGTGAAGGGAGCCTGTTGCTGTCAGGGCTGCAGATGTGCCGGGAGAGGGCTGGAATGAGGGTGGGGACCCCAAAACCTGCCAAAAACCGGGAGCAGGGGGGGATAGGGCTGCCTCAACCACTCAGATCTGCCGGCTGGGCTCAGAGCAGCTCGCAGATTTTACTCTGCTTTGCTTCCAAAGCCGTCGTGGGAGGGGAGCTCCGAGCTGAGAGCAGGAATGGCCCTCCGGGATAAATCAGAGCCCGCAGCCGCTCTCCAGATGCGGAGCCGGGAGGAGCAGCCCTGGCGGCGGGACAGGGGCTCGGCTGCTGCGGGAGCCCCGGTCCGGGCAGGGGAGGTGCTCCCTGGGCTGGGACCTGGGCAGGGCTGTCCGCGGTCACTCCCGGCCCGCAGTGACCGCTCCGGCCCCGGCAGAGGCTCGGGCACATCCCAGTCCCGGGGACGGCCGGTGCGGGAAGGATCCCGCAGCAGCATCCCCTGCCCTCCGCCGCTTCCCCCGCTCCCCCTGCCCGGGCACAGCTCCCTCCCCTCTCCGGGGCTGCTCCGAGCCCTCCTGGCTCCTCTCGCCTCGGGAAACTCCAGGGCCTGGGATGGTTTGTGGGTTTGGGAACTGGGAGATCAGCAGGGGGTGTGGGTGTGGGTGCTGGAGCTGAGCCCGGGAAAGGCACGGCCTGATTTTTCTGGGAAAAACTGGAATAAAGCCAGGCAGCACCTGGGAAGATTTGTCCCCTTTGTCTGCGACAATGAACCACACTCAGAGTTCATTTAGTGCCTTCTAATCCATAAAATTGTCAGTGGGACACGGGGAGCTCATCGGGAGGGGCTGGAGGGCAGCCCTGCCTGAGCAGGGGACACTCAGGTGTGTCCCCAAAATGCCAACCCCGCAGCAGCCCCCTCCCGTGGCATCCCCCCTCCCTCACCGGGGAGGGCTCAGTCCTGCAGGGGCTGGGGGTCGGTGTCCCCTGCTCCAGTGTCCCAAAATTGTACAGGACGGGCCTCAGCAAGAAATCCAAGCCGGTTTAAGTGACACGGAGGGAGCTGAGGACACGAGGCAGCCCAGGACAGCTGGGACGGTGTGTGGGAGGACTGAGAGTCACAGAACTGCGGCTCCTCTCCCTTTTTTATGGCAGATGATATTTAGTCATTGACTCTTATTCCAACTGTAGGGTTTTTTATTCGTTTGAAGGAAAATTGGTTTTTGAGGTGTTCATTCCCCCACAGAATTCCAGCCCAGCAGCCTCGCTCCCTGCATTCAGCTTCCCCAGGCCGGAATTTCCCTGGCAGCAAACACCTCGTCCTGCTCCTCAGATCCATGGAATTCCCCGGGAATGTCGGGGGAGCAGCCGTGGCTCAGAGACACAGCGGGAATTCGGGCACGGAGAGAATCGGTGACCGCCCGCCCCGGGGTGGGATCGAGCGNATCGGTGACCGCCAGCCCCGGGGTGGGACCGGCCGCCTCCCGCGGAGGGCTCAGGAGCTGTGCCCTTCTGCTCGGCGCTTCCCGGAATTGTTCCGGGACGAGGAACGGGCCACATCCCACAAGGAGAGGGGGGTTTATGTTTGTGGGGTGTGATTCTCTCCAAAAGATATTCCCAAAGGGACGCAGCCACAGAAAATACTCCGGGCAGTCACAAAATCATTTCCACCACAACAACAAAAGCAATTCCAGCAGAGGAGAGCTGGCCCTGGTACTTAAATTACGGAATTATCCCTGTGAGTGGGGAGCTGAGCACGGATTTCAGCTTTAATGATGTTTTTCTGCTCTGTTCTGTTTGGAATTCCAGACCGGGGAGACATTTGTGGGCTCTCCTTCATTGCCAGGTTACACAGGGTCCTCCCCTGTGTGCTTGTGCCTCACCACAACTCCCTGTTAATGTGGGGTTTGTGCTGAATAAATAGTGCCTGGCTATTTGATTTCATTTTTTTTAAAAACACATTTGTGATGACAATAAATTAAATTGCTTTCTGATGTTTGACAAATATAATTTTCAGGGTGGTTTTTTTTTCTTCTTTTTTTCTACCAACAAAGATTGCAAATAAAAAAACCACCAAACCCAGCCAGTCATCAACTCCAGAAAGCAAGAAAGTGCATTTTATCAACAGAGTGAAATTAGATACCTGTCAAAATACATTTGTCCTCAAAATAACTATTCATACACTTCATTTTCCGGCATAAATAGATACTCATATGCTCTCCTCTGCCTGTCGTTTGTTGCTCACGAGCCAGCACTGGCTGGGGGAGGGAAATATTTAAAGATGCTTCCAAAGCAATGGGCAGGCTGGGTTTGTAATTTCTGCCTCTGGCTGCCTCCACTTCATTATCAACGGGGAGGGAAACATCTATTTAAAGTCAATCAAATCAAACTGTCTTCCAAAACATGAATCCCTGGCTGCACCCCCTGTCTGGGCTCTCTCAGAGGAGCAGCTCCTGGGGTTTTGATTTCCCAAGCAGGGCAGAGCCCCTTGGGGTGCCCAGGGAGATCCAGGGGGGTTTCGGGCTCTGGAATGGGAACATTTGAGGTCCCTTCCATAAGGGATGGAGGCTCCCAGCTCTGTTCCACTGAGTTTCTCTGGAGGGCTTTGGTGAAATACCAAATTAATCAGTCCCAGGGCTGCAGGGAAGGTCACCCATCCTCCCTCTGTGAGTATCCTCCTTCCTTAAAACGCTGGAGCTGTTTCCAGGTGAAAATTCCCACTGGAAGCCAGCTGGAAGGTGCCTGTGCTGGTGCAGCTGGGCAGGGAGAGCTCTGAGGAGATGGTGGGGAAGTATCAAAGTAAAAAGCTGCTGGTGGTGTTCCTACCTAGATCAAAACCCCAAAGATCCCGGATACCGCATGAAAAACAACTTTGCAGCACAGCCTTGAGGC
Source organism: Daphoenositta chrysoptera (assembly GCA_013397915.1). Classification (NCBI taxonomy): domain Eukaryota; kingdom Metazoa; phylum Chordata; class Aves; order Passeriformes; genus Daphoenositta; species Daphoenositta chrysoptera. Next base: position 91,812 of record VZRO01004014.1, on the reverse strand, counting down.
CAGTGGGATTTAGAATTCAGTGTGGTTTGGATCCAGCTTTTATAAAGGTAAAAAATGGTTAAAAATCCCTTCCCTGCTGCTGAAATTTGGGAGCTTCGCTCTCTCCCTTACTTTGTATGGCAGAGGCAGCTCTGGCAGGCAGCTCCTGGAGGGAAAGGAGCAGATCACGGGCACGTTTGTCTGAAGTGTGTGGACTGGGTTTTAATTTGTCAGTCCCAGCCCACCGTGAGGAGCTGCTAATAAAATCTCCTCTCTTGTTAAGTCTTCCAGCACGAGCAGAGCACATCTGAGAGCGCTGCGGATAAAAGAACTTTCTTTGACCAAAGGAGAAAGCGCGGGTTTGAAAGCCTTGCAGAACCAACAACACTCATTAGCATCCGCCTTTCTTCTGGGAGGGCTCTCGGGGGAACGGGAGCGCATTTTACACCGCCTGGATCAAAGGAAGCCGCTCGCAGCCCAGCGAAACATCGCTGGTGACAAAGCCGAGGTGCCACCAAACACCTGAGGTGGCAAAGGGCCCGCTCTGCCCGCAGCATCCCCGGCTTCGCTCCCAAATCTCCCCGCAGCCTCCTCCCGGCTGAGCTGGGGTTCGGGCACGGGCTGCTCGTTCCCTGACCTTGTTCCAGTTTTCCTTCTCTGCTGCAGAAAGGGGGAAAGGGGCGGGCGAGGAGCTGGGGACAGGAGCCACCCCCCGCTCCCGCGCACCCCTCCCTGGCCCTCGCCTTGCTGGGCAAGCTCGCCCGGCTTCTCCTTGCCCAGGAGCCCCGTGGTTGTGTGCTCCAGGCACCAGCAAGGATCTTCTTCTGTCTGGACCTGCCTCCCTTCTCCCCAGGACAGCTCCGTTCCCGAATTTGCTGTTAAATGAAGTGGAACAGGTGGAAGGGACACCGTCCCCGGAGCTCGGACACACCCACACCCAAGCCCAAATTTGGAAAGCCGAGTCTGGGTTAGTTCTGGTGCCTGGAGGTTCAAATTTGGGCAGCCCCAGAGTGTGGAGAATATTCCTCGTCAGCTCCAGAGGGTGCTGAGCCCCCTCGGCGCCTTTCTGGGGTGCAGAGAGGGGACAGGGCACATCCCAGCCCCAAATCCCACTGGTTCAGCTCCCCCTGAGAGCCCGGCCTTGCCCTGCAGAGGTGGAGGAGCAGAGCAGCGAAAGCCTCGTTAAATCTGCAATTTGGAGCTGAAATATCCTTTATCAGAAATTTATAACCCATTTAAAATGAATCCATTCAGGGCCCAGCGAGGGTCCTGGCTGAGGGAGGAGATAATTCCCCAGGTTTATTTATACAGTTTGATAGCTTTTATGCCAGGTTAGTAAAAAAGAGTCTGTGCCAATAAAATACTTTCTCTGCTTGTAAACCTCGGGAGGGTTTTATCTGTGCTGCTGAATGGAGCTGCCTTTGAGCTTTCTGTGGGATCTGAGGGAGGCAGGAGAGAACAGTTGTTCAGCCTCTCTTCCCAGCATCCCAAACCATCCCTTGGCCTCTGAGCCATCCTTGAACTGCTAATTTGGGTGTAAAGAGAGCTTGGACTCACTGATGGAAGGAAAACCCATCAAGGTCTAATCAAAAATCCCTTCACCTTTCCATCACAAGGATATCATCAGGAAATAGAGGAGACGCTGGGCCCTGGGTGAGATTTGCCCTAATCTGAGGCTCTTTCTCAGCTCCTCAGCCCCAGGGATTCTTGGTTTGGACTGAAATTCCCTGTTTTTTTCCTCACACTCATCCACTTTGCTGCCCAGCTGGATGAGGCTCTGGTTTTGATGCCCACTGAAAGGTGCCCAGCAGCACCAGTGGTTTCCTTGTCCTTGTTAAGAAGAAGAAAACCAAGTGGAAGAGGAAGACCCCGAATTTCCAAGCCCCACAGGGCAGTTTTAGTCTTGGTTTTCTGTGCTAAGCTGTCCCCAGGCTGAGTTTAGTGCTGGTGTGATGATGGTGGGGTAATAACAGCAGCTCTAACAGCTCCGATTCGATTGGAATGCAATTCCTGCTGCAAAAACATCGTTATTGTGGAATTTACTGTGACTGGGGAAACACTGGATAACCCTCTGCGGAGTGGAGCATCGGGAAAAGGCAGCAGAGGTGCTGCTGCTGCATTTTGTGACCCACACCTGCCAGGCACGGCTGCGGCACCCAGGAGTGGTGCTGGAAACTCACATTCTTGGGAAAACATCGGGAAAAATTCCCCCCTGAAACACAGGAATTTCCCCTGGGAGGGCATGTCCTGCCCAGCAGCTGCTCCTGCGTTTTCTTTCCTTGGAAAAGGCCTGACAGCTGGAGAATTCTCTGAGAGAACTCTCTGAAGATGAAGGCTGTGGGTGTGTCAGCAGCAGCAGCAGCGCGAGGATGGGTGACAGGGGACCTGTCCCTTGACGTGCTGTTATGTGAGGGGTTTTATTCACTCCTCGCCAGACACAGCACCGAAAACAGACGGATTAACGGCAGCGCTTATCAGGCACGCCCAGGAAAATGAGGTGATCAAATCAGAGCGAGTTCTCCCCTTGCTCGGAGATGCGGGAGCAATTACAGGACAAGGCAATCGGAGAGGGGCTTTGTGTGCGCACAATGGAGAGGAGAAAGGGAACTCCGGGGGGAAAAGAGGAGCCGGAGGGAGAGACGGCGCCAGAGGCAGCAGCAGGAGCGGCGGCGTTATCAGCGACAGGGACACGGTGTCAGGCGGCAGCAGCCGAGCGACAACAGAGAGAGCGGCGGCTGCGGCCCCGGCTGATAAGGGAGAGCAGCAGCGCTGGGCGGGAGGAGTTACCGCAGGGAAACGGGGATGAACCACCCGCAAAGGATGGGGACGGCGGTGGGGAGCGGGGACGGGGCTGCCGCAGGGACGGGAAGGCTCCGGCCGCTGGAAATCCCGATTTTCTGGGGTTTCTGGGATCTTGGTGGTGTGAACCTTGCGGGCGGTGCTTCCCCTGAAGAGGCCAAAGCTGAAAGTGGCTCGTGGAAATAAAAGGGATCAATTGTCCCTGCGCCCGTTTTATTTACAGTTTCCTACCCTTCCTAGATTGCTTTTACCCCCGATTGAAATCCTCTGGCACCTTTGATGGAGTCAGTTCCTCAAGGCCTGAGATGTTCCTGGCACTGAGCACCTGGCACGGCTGGGGAGGGCAGAATCCAGCGCTATCTGCTGCCTTTCCAAATGTCCAACAATTTCTGAACCCTCCCTTTTCCCCATTCCAGGCTCTTGGTTTCCCGCTAAATCCTGAATTTACTGTCATCTAGATGATTAAAGAAAAATTCATAGGCAGCACAACGGGAGTGAAAGTTAAAATATAATGAGCTCCAACACTGCTATTTTTTGTTCTGCAAAGCATTCCTTGCCATCCGTGCACCCTGGAAAGGAGCCAGGGAAGTGCAGTTGGTGTAATGAGCTACGATCTTTAACCGTGGAAAGCACTCAGCCACAAAGCGAACCTAAAAAATGTGAGTTATCTTCACCACCTCCGACATGGAGTTGTGAAATAAAAGCACGAGGGTGGTGAAAATATTCAAGCAAGTCCCAAAAGGGAAGCAGGCAGAGGCTGTTGATAGTGGGGACTTGTGTTTTACTACAAAATAAATCTGGGTTGGGGCTGGCATCACCCAGGCTGGCCATGGACCTCCGGGAGGATGTGCCTTGTCCTTCCAGAGGGGGAATGTGGGGCCTTGCTTTGGAACTGTCCCAAGGAAAAATTCTCCTTGGATACCGAGGGGCGGCTGATGCGACCAGAGAGGGAAATGAGTGTGAGGAGATCTGCAGTCCCTGTGCAGTGACAACTTTGCAGGCACTGATAATAAGGGGGAAATTCAGTGTACAGACAGAGCAGCTCTCCCCCAAAGGTATTTAGGGAGGCAGTGACATTTCACAGGCTCCGTGGTGCCAGCAGAGCCATTAAAAGTTGTTTATCGTGCAGGTTCATCCCTGTCCTGGGGATCTGGGGGCAGCCATTCGGTTTCCACGACAATTTAATTTCAAGGTGCTGAGCTCCCCTCGCGGAGTTGTGTTGATTTGCCTGGCTTGGTTGAGTGTCTTGTAATGGCTCCGAGAGGAAAAAACGGGGAAAAGCTCTCCCTGCAGATCTCTGCCTGTTGTGAGCTCCGAGAGAGCTCCCGAGTTACTGACGAGAGGAAAAGGGGGCCCTCAGGAAAGGTGTAAAACACCAGTTCTGCCCCAGGAGAGCTGGGGCGAGTCCAAACACGAGCGGCCCTAAGGATGGTGATTCCTGCAGAGTGCAGGGCAGGGATCTGCAGTTCTGGGACCTCAATGGTCCAGAGAGTCACAGAAAGGTTTGAGTGGGAAGGGACCTTGAAGCCCACCCAGTGCCACCACCACACCTCCCACCACCCCAGGGTGCTCCAAGCCCCGTCCAGCCTGGCCTTGGGCACTGCCAGGGATGTGAAATCACAGAAAAATAAACCTTATCTGTTACTGCATGAACATATTACCACTTTGCATCTTTTTCCTGCCCTGTTCTCATTTCCCCCTGCAGGTGAGCAGAGGTCACAGGTAAATTCTGACGCTTTAGGGAGCACAGAGAATTCCTTAACACAGCTTTGGGAGCTGAACTCCCCCCCTAAATGCACACTTGTACTGCCTGGGAGTGAAAGCAGGGCGAGCCTGCAGTGCCAGCACGCTGCTTGCTATAAAACTCCTTTTTCCCAACTATTACAGTAATCACTATAATCAATCTCCCCGGTGCCAAAGCAGGAGGATCCTTGTAAAAACCAGCTCCGAGTAGTAGGTGCAGAACAACTGCTGCCAACGGGATAAATATTGCTGGGAACGGCTCGGGATGGGGATGAGTAACGGCAATTAGCCCTCATTAAAGGTGTTTACACTGACGTGTGCCACGGCAGGAAGTGTGCAAGGAACAGCTGTAGGTGGATATTGAGGAGGAATCCTTCCCCAGGAGGGGCTGGGACGGAATTCCCAGAGAATCCAAGGCTGCCCCATCCCTGGAAGTGTCCAAGGAAAGGCTGGAACACCCCAGGACAGTGGAATTGTCCCTGCACAGGGCAGGGCGTGGCACTGGATGAGCTCTGAGGTCCTTCCAACCCAAACCACTCCAGGATTCTGTGTCTTGCCTCTCTGGAGCAGCGGATCTGCAGCAGAGCAGAGGAGAGCCCTGTGCTCTGGGGCAGGAGGGCGGCCGTGGGACAGAGGGATCGCTCTGATGTCCCAAAACCCATCTGGATTCTGGCGGGATGGCGCTCGGGGCACGGGCAATCAGATGGATTCCGTGGCAGGTTTAAAAGGAAGAGGAACAAACGACCTCCATCCCTCGCTCAGCTCCAGCAAGAAGCGAACACATCAAATCTGCCAGCTGGGGCCAAAAACGGGCAAAAACAGAGGGAAAAGGGGCGGCCGGGGTGAGAGGGAACATTTCCAGGCTGATCCCAGGGCATCCGGCAGGGCAGGGGGAGCAGGGGACAGCCCCTGCCCGGGGACAGGCGGAGCTGGGCTGCCCGGCTCCTTCACATCCCAGATTAGCAGGGAAATGAGGGAATGCGATGCTGACGATTCCCGGACAGTTAAATTCCAGTGGAGCCGTGTGCTGAGGTGCTCTGGGAGGCTCAGCCCAGCTCAGCTCAGCTCAGCCCATCCCATCCCATCCCATCCCATCCCAGCCCAGCTCAGCCCAGCCCAGCCCAGCCCAGTTTTGCTGTCCCTGCCCTGCTCCAGGGGCTGTGACAAGAACCCGCCCGGCCCTGGGGATCGATGACCCTGGGTCGTCTGAAAGCCAAACTGGGAGGAGAGAGAAAAAACACTGATTTTCCCCTTCCTCTCCTCTCTTTTATTAGCCTCTAAATAATTAACAGGCGAATCCTGCTCCGTGGCTGCTGCTCTGCAACCCAAGTGGGCCCTGGAGCAGATGAAATCCATGAGTTGCCATTCCCAGTTCCCTAGCAACCAGCCAAAATAGGGAAAGGCGCTGGGCCTCGGCACAAGAGGATGTTAAAGCAATTAATATTCCTCACCGATGGCTCCCTGCGCTGGAAAGAGCAGCCCTGGTGCAGGGATGGGCTCGGGGAGGGAGGAAATCCTGTTAGTCTGAAAACAAGGGGCACTAAGGGAACATCTCCAAGTGGGAATCGGGAAAATGAGGCTTTGTCTGGCACAACATCGGGGGAGAGGTGCGTGGAAAACACGGCTTTGAGGGTTAAATGGTGGCTCCTCGCCATCCTGCCAAGTGAAAGGACTTGGTGCAGTTTGAACCAAGCTCAAAAATCAGATTTCTTCAGCGGGCTGCAGATCCCACACGTGGCTGGGGGCCTGGGCTGGGGACGGAGTTGTTCCACACTGTGACAGCAAATAAATGAAGTTTTGGGGACCTTTTTTGAGCAGCCAGGGGTAGATGGAGAACTTTGGCTGTGGAAAACACAGCTGGGCTGGGGGTAGGTGAGCGAGGCAGCACAGAACCAACCCTTGGTTAATACAATAAAATTCAGAGAGATAAAGTCACCTGTGAGGTGGAGAGGGACAAACTCCCGGTGACAGCAGCAGGAGAAGGTGAATAAGTGTCCAAGTGGGGCTGGAATGCCAGGGAAGGGAGGGCTCTGTGTGTTTTCCGGTGTCCCCAAAATTCTGTGTGTGCTCATCCAAAATTGTTTTGGACAACGTGAATTTTCCAAGAATTATCTCGGCTGCTGCAGGGAAAGCTCCCTCCTCACCCTGCTCTGGATAACCCGACTGAGAGGTGCATTTATTTCCATCCTCAAGCTTGGAGGGATTTTTTTTCCACCAGAATGAGAAAATTGGGGCATAACAATATTAAAACCCAACCAAACAACCCCTCAAGGATGTGCTTGGAGCACTTTGCTTTCCTACGTTTTTTGGGGATGAGAAGCAATTTCATATTTCCTCCTGATGCAACGAATTCTCTGTCAGGAGACCAGGTTAAAACACACTTAATTGACCCCTGACTCATTAATTGTTTAAGGGGGAAGATAGCTACTGCTTCAGAATATTTAATTAACCGCTGGAATTTCGGCAGCGACTTAATTACCACGTAACATTTGCCTCTCTAACAAACATTCTTGAGACGGAGTAAGCAAGGCAACAATAATTGTAACAATTAATTAGAAATTAAACTGATAATGGCTACAGCTGCTAACAATTAGCGCCTAATTATGTCAAGCACTTTAACCGTTGGAAAAGGACCGGAGGCTGGTGGGAGGTGCAGGTGGGAGAGGATAAATAATGAGCTCCACCCTTGCCGAACTTCGATACCTGTTTCTGTTACAATTCTGGCACAACTGAATTTGCAAGGATTGGGAAGAGTTCTGTTAAAAAAAAAAATCCCTGTTTATCAGCAATTGTCCATGTTTGGATAATAATTAATAATTATCCATAATTTGGATAATTCAGGTTTTAGGGCAATATCATTATTTTTTACTTCCTTTTAATGGGAAAAAAGTGTTTATAAGAGGCTTCACTCAATGCAAAAGCTGCCCTTTCTCAATCCTTTATTTCTTCTTGGTTTGGAAAATAATAATTTCATGTTTTAAATGTCTTGGGCCTCTGGTTGATTCTGAAACTCAGTGATGTACAAAAGAAGGACGATTTGACACTTAGAGACAGCAGAGAATCCCTGTTGCTGCTCAGCTGTGCCGTGTGTGTCCCCCCGAGGCGCTGCCCTCTGCCCGGGCCTTTGTCTGCATTTAGAGGAGAATTCATCAGTTTCGTGTTCCCTGAGCTCTTCCCCCGCAGAGCCCCGGGGCTTTTCCCTGTGAGCAGAGGGAACATTCCAGGCTGGAGGCGCCGGGGGTGCTCTGAACCCGGGGCTGACTTTGCTGCCCGGTGTTTGATGGCAAAGGACAGAAGAGCCCGAGGCTTGGGTGCGTTACCGAGGTGAATTCAGCAAAAACATCCAGAAATGGATGAGACCGAGCAGTTCCAGAGTCACAGACTGTCACAGGAGCTGGAAGTGAGAGGATGGGTCAAGGGCTGGCTCCGTCCCCAGGAGTGGCTCTGCTGCTCAGCAGGGTTTGGGTGCGAATTCCTGGATTTGGATGTGAATTCCTGGGTTCGGGAGCATCTCTGCTGCGAGTTTTGAGGGAGGACAGAGGATTGGGGAGGTTTCAGGATGCCCTGGATATTCCAAAACCTTGGTGTTCCACGATGGGGAAAACCAGGGAGGGCAGGAACTGGGTCTCTCAAGGCTTGGACTTGAGGAGAGGAGCCAGTGGCTTTTATATCCTGCTCAGAAATTCTCTATTTTGGTGTCTCTTGGTGCTTTTTGCCATACAAATGGGATGTTGTGAGAGCTTGGAGTCCTTCCTGCTGGTCCCCGTGTAAAAACTGTAATGTAAAACGTAAAAAATGTGACAACTTTGGTGAGTTTTTCTCTGTTTCTTGGAATCCTGACCATGTTCTAGGGCAGCCATTCCATGAAAACAGTCCCTGCCTTCCTTCCCACCTTGGCTCTCTTGAGCAGGGCAGGTGCCAGGAACAAAAAGATGATTTTTTTCCCCCTGTGGGTAACAATAAATTTTCCACTGCAGCATGTCTGGTAGGCAAAACATAAATTTGGACTCATTTGGGCCCCAGGGGTGACCTTGGGATGTTGTCCCCTGCCTTGCCCCACACCGTGGGTGCCCACTTGCTCTTCCCTCCCCAAATCACAGCCTGCCAGCAGCCCCTGGTTGTTTTTGGAGCACAATGGAGCCTGGGCTTTGCCAGCACGAGACAATGAAATGTAATAATTGGAGCTGTAAAACCCATCTGCTCGAGCACACGGAGTTTTTTTCCACGATGTGGAATTGCTTGTGCTCTCCATTTATATTTAAATCCTGCGCCTGGGGAGAGAACTTTCCCTGCCAAAGCAGCGGAGCCTCTGGAAGGAGGAACGAGCCGAGCCCGGGCCCTTTCCAGGGCTCAGATCCCGGGGCAGGCTGTGCACTGTGGCATTCCCGAGGTGTGCACGGAATCCTGCTGGATTTTGGGGGGTTTGGAGGCCGAATTTAGCGGTGGAGGTGGATGTCAATTGTTGGTGCTGCCATGGGAGCGATGTGCAGGTCCTGCCTCCTCCCAGCCCTCTTCTGTCCCATCGTTATCCCAGCCTGAGGAACAGAAACTCCTGGGAATGTGAAACCCCCGGGAGGTGACTCCTCCTCAGGTCAGTGTCCATCGAAATCACTAAACACGATAAATACCCGCAGGTTTGTGCCATCCCACCCACTTTACCCCCATTTGTGCGGCTCAGGGGGGGAATTTGCCCAGGGCCTTTCCCTGGTGCCTGCTCTGTGTCAGAGGATGGAGCCAGCGAGGAATTGCAGGATCAGTGGGCTGGACCTGCAGGGAACTCGTGTCACGCACGGTGTTGGGCTGCAGTTCGTGGAAATTCCATGTTTAGCCTGGTTTTTTGGCTGTAACCCCATTCCCTGGCTGCACCACTGCTCCTTGCAGCGATGCTTTGTGGCTTTGGCTGCGTTTGCCTATTTTAGGGTAAAAAATTACCCCCAACACCTTTTATTCTGAAATTTCCTGAACAAAGCACTGGCCCCATCTTAGAGAAACCAGTTTGCTGTTGCTGGGCTCCACGGAGGTGCCTGGTGCATCCAGCTTTTTATTTTTAGTCAAGGAAGCCACACGTGGCTCTTGCTGCTGTTCAGGAGACAGATCCATCACCAGGCAGACAGGTGGGAGAGGGAAATGTGGAGATGTTTTCCCCCTGTGCTGAGGCAATCAGCAGGAAGATATTCTGGGAGCTGGGATGTGCTTGAAGGACAAAAAATCTGGAAGAACAGAAACTAAAAAATCCCTGCGTGGCTGTCAGATAGGTCTGGGAAAAAAAAAAAAAAACCAAAAAAAAAAAAAAAAACCAAACAAAAACACCAACAAACCCAAATGAAATTAAAGCCCATCAGGTTTTGGAGCAGTGTTTTATGAGCTGGAGAGGCTGCAGTGGCTCTGCCCTCTCCAGGGGTGCTGCAATAAGATGTCAAATCTGCACTGAGGCACCGTCAGCGAGGAGGAGATGGAGTCTGCAGGGCGGCTGCTGGTGATTCATGGAGATCTGAGCGCTGGAGCACCGGGAAATAAATAAATTAATTCATCTGCCTCGGTGCAGCCAGGCAGGAGGAGCAGGGGGCTGGCAGCACGTGGAGACTCCTGCATTCAGCAATTACCTGCATCCGGTGGGGTGGGGAGGAGAAAACCAAGCCCTGGGCACTCCCTGGATGCTCCTGGCTCGGGATTATCTCTGGCCAGCACTCAGATCCTGCAGGAGACTCAGCTCAGAGCTGCTGCCATTCCTTCTTTTCATCAGAGAGAGATGGGCTGGGAGGTGGGGAAGGGACCAAACCCTCTTGAAGGAGTTGGGACGGGCCTCAAAATAAGAATGAGAAGTGGCCATGGCTTATCTATCAATGGCAATTAAGTACCAGTTGCAATAACAGCTAAAATCAAGCTTAATGCTCATGTTTAGAGGGGATGCAGGTTTATTTTAGGCACGTTTAAGGCAGTGATAACCAGAAAGGGGCCTGGAGAACCCAGTCACAGTTTGCTGGGGGCTCTGGGGAGGGGGATGAGGCTGTTCCATGCAGTGGAAATGTTTCTTGCCCTTTGCTGTCCCACCTGACAGTCCCAGTCCGTGTGCATGGAGGAATCCGTGGCTGTGCCGTGGTTTCTCCGTCAGGGATCTCAAACCCACCCGTACCAGGCTCTGGGACCCCTGGGAGCAGGGGCTGCTCTCCTGCCAGGCTCCTCCAGGCTGTCCTTCCTCAGGCTCTGGCCAAGGCAGGAAGGTTTTTATCCCCCTCAGCTCCTCCCAGACTGAAGCAACCGCAAAAATCAAACTAAAACCTGCAAAAAACCCAAAGGCAAACATTTCTAACCTGTTAATTTTGCTGGGGTAGCACAAGGCAGATGTGCCTGGGTGCATCCCGCTCCCTGTTTTCCACTCAAAGTGCTTTGCAGGGCTGGTGCTGAAAGGAAACTGATCCCACTCCTGCTCCAAGCACAGCAGACTCCCATCCCTGATAAAGCTCCCTGCTGCAGAGAGCTCATTACTGCAGGAATTTCTCCTCGTGCCCAGACTCTGCATTAAGGTGCAGTTTATACAATTTTAGGAGTTTTGGGAGCCCCCATGAACGCTCTGAGTTACCCCCTGCAAATCAAGGCTCCCATCAGCATCTGTTGGCTCTGCTCAGGTGAGGTGGATCCTCCGTGTGTGTAAAACTTCCCTTTTCCTCCCCCGTTCCCTGGGTTCTGCTGGCAAACACAACATCTGTGCCTTGCACCGTTGGTCTTTATGTGGAGATGAGCAGACAGGGATTTTCTCTGCAATAAAAATCATCAGCAGAGCCATGAAAGGGGTTTGGCTCCCTGGCTCGGGCTGTGCACATCATAACAGTAAAACCTGTAACTCAGAGGGGAGCGAGCAGTAAAAAAATATGTAAAAATAGCAGCAGGAGTTTACTTGAAGTGTTTTTCTCTCCTCCTGAAGCTGGCAGCGTGTTTGAGGATGTTTGTGGCCTTGTGCTTAATATTTCCTTGATAAATTTGGGTCAGAGATGGATCACTGGGGGTATTTTAGTGCAGAGGAAGAAAATATTTGTAGATCAGCTCAGGGGAGGCAGCACAGGTAGGGGGGTTGAGCAGTGGGGCCCTGCACTGGTTATACTGGGATTGCTTTTCTGGTGGGAACTGGGGACGATATCCTCTGTATTTCTGTTTTGGAGCAGTGTCTGTGGAGCAATTCCTCCCTTTGAGGATTCTTTACCCCCCATTCTCAGTTTGGGCCCCTCCTGGAGGGTTCCTGGAGCCTCTCCCAGGCTTGGATTTCATGGATTTGTGGGTTCAGAGCCCACACTGATGCACCAAGGTTTATTTTTCTAAAGCCAGGGATGTTTGCAATTACCCTAAGTGTGAACACTTGCCTTCAGTCCTTGTGGGGAAAAAAGCCCTAATGAGATTTATTCCTCCAAGCCTGAAAGAAATGGAACATGGCAGCACGAGCTTTTCTTTCTGCAGCAATGCAGGCAGGCTGTAAATATTCCTGAAGTGATCTAATCCTTTTATGCTTCTCACCAGGCAGAAGCACTTCCAAGTGATTCCCTTTTAAGGCTCCTTTTCCACCCAAATTCCTCTCGCCTGCAGTCACTGGGGTGGTTCTGAGCCTCTCCAGTGGCAAGGTCCAGGGTGATCCCCCCTCAGCACCTGGAGGAGAACAGGTTCAGAGGGAGCTGAGAGAGGAGCTGCACAAAGGATGGTTTTGGTTGATTCCTGATAGATTTTTAGTCGTGCATACGAGCTGTGGGAGTACTCTGGACAGGGGCAGTGCTGCTGGTTTTTCCACGCTTTCCCTGAGCCACAGGCTGGAGTTAAGCTCGTGGAGGATCAAACTGGGCTCCAGGAGCTGTGATTTCAGGACTGGCACCTCCTCAGGCTGTGGATAAACCCCCTCTGCCCACGGCAGGAGGTGCTGGGGCTCTGGCAGGGCCCCCCAGAGACCCCCCCAGTCCTGGGCAGGTCACTGGAATCTCTGCCTCCACCTCGGGTTTAACCTGTGCTTCCAACCTTTCCTTTTGCCCTGCTCCAGGCTGTAAATCCAGGCAGGGAACGTGGCCCACAGAGCAGGGGCTTGCTGGGAAGGTGGCAGCGAGATGGATGCGAGGCAGCCACGGAGCTTGGCTCGGATCCTGAGCCCGCGCCAGGCAGGCTCCCAGCTGTTTGCACATCTGGACTTGCTGTTTGTGGTTAGACGAGAGCCTCGTTCTTCTGCTGGACAAAAATTGCTCTGGATAAAAAAGAAGTTCTCCCTCCTGCTCGAAGTTTAATTTGCCAGCAAAGGCCCCAAATATCAGCTGTTGTCAATTAAAAGCTTGGGGTGTCTAAAGAGTAACCCTACTACAGGTTGTAAGCGGCTCTGAGTAGCTGCTCCCTGTGAGCTGCGAGGAACAACACAAGTCCAAGGCAAGGAATAAAGAGCTCTCATTATGAGGAATGAAATTAATTAGGAAACTCAAAGGTCACAAGAAATGGCAAATTCTGGGATGTCTTTTGCTTGCAGGGACGTGATTAATGCTGGGCAAGGCTCTCTGCTGGTGCAACAGATGAACTGGGGCTTTAGCAGGGCCTAAATAACAGGAGGGACCCCAGACCTGCTGCTTTCTTCCTATTTCTGTCCTGTACTTAAACAAAAATTAGTTTTCTTTGAACTTATCAGCTATGAGTTCTTTGGGTACTCTAAAAATGATTTAATTGCTCGGGTTTAGGCGACTCTTAAATCTAAATTGTCAAATTAGGGTTTGTACCATTCCTTATAGAAGGATTTAGTGTCAGAGACATGGTCCTTCAACCTCCTTCCATCCTGGTGCCTTTTCCATTCCTGTCCCAGGTGTTCTCTTCATCCTGGTGGTTGTTCAGCGGAGCTGGGTGAGCCCTCCCAGCCCTGTGTCCCGGGAATGTGGGATCCTGCTGGGCCAGGGTGGGGTTTGTCCCCAGGCACCTCTGCCCTGGCTCCCGCAGCTGCCCGGGGCAAATCCCACAGCTCCAGCACAGCCCTGCGCCCCTGCTCAGGCTCCTCTGTGCCCAGGGGACCCCACAGTTCTGCTCGGGGTCCCCTGGCAGATGTTTGCTAAAAATGAGGCCCTGGCTGGAGCCGGCTGCTCGCCCTTCCCATTGGTTTCCTCATCCTGAATCTGCTGGCTCTGGCAGGAGTTCCCATCCCACAGCCTCTGCTTTCCCTGCCATGGGTGCCATGTAGGGAATTATCAGACTTCTGAGGGGGAAAAAAAAACCACTGATGGCAAACTTGATGTTGCTTCAAATTGTGATGTCAGCTTGGGTGTGTTTGTTTTGGTTGGAGACAGGAGGGGGTGGGGTTTCCTTTGTTTCCTTGAGCCATGGAACAGTGTTTTACAGAGCTCAGGAGTCTCAGATGAGTTGGAATAAGCTGATCTGCTGCTCTGGGAGAGGATATTGGTTATTATTATTATTGATGGCCACTACACATTTTTAATGCAGGAGCACCCCTGATGCCCCAAGTGTTCCACTGACCCAAAAACCAACTCCAATCTCAGAGAACTTAGAGTCAATCCTCACAGAAATCCTGCCAGGCCCCGCTGCCTCTGGCCCTTCCATCTCCATATTCCAGGCTGGAGAGATGCTCACAGTGCTTTAATTATAATATTATTATTATTAATTAATTATTAATTAATTTCCCCCTTGCTGCTTCTCCCTTGAGCTTGTAGGGGCTGCAGAGACAGAAACCCCAAATATTTTGACACTTTGGTGGCCCCAGGGTCGTTCTCAGCCGGTTTTTGGGGGCTGTTGCAGCTGTTTTCTCAGTCGGACCTGGGAGCTCTCTGCCGATGCCCGGCTGCTCCTCCCCTCATCCCTTTGCCTCCTCCTGCCGGGGGCTGGAGGGGAATCGGAGCTGATTTGCCCCCGAGGTGGGGCTGGGGGCTCGGGGCTGGAGCCACTGGATGGCACTGCTGCCTTGCACAAACCCTGCAGGAGCTGCCGGCACCTGGGAGGCGAAAAGGGGATGCAGGGACAGAGCTTTGGGGTGGCACTTGTCACATGTCACATGTCACCGCGGCGGGGTCCTTCTGTCGCTGGTGGAGGGAGGAGCTGGGGGGTTCTCCAGGCAGGAATGGCACAGGGAGCCCCCGGGCTGGGCACGTTCCCCATGGGAGGGGGGCCTCTGCCTTTTCCCAGCCTGGATTTGGCAGAGGTGGGATCAGCCACCCCTCGAGGCTGAAGAGCAGGAGACAGATGGATCCCAAACCCTCTTTCCATTCTCGGGTGCCCCGAGGTGGCTTCAGCCCCTGCTTTGTGGTTGAAGGGCAGCTTTGCAAAGACTCTCAGGGCTTTGCTTTCTGCTCCCTTTCCACCTCTGAGGGGAGAGGGAAAAGCCCAAGAAACACCAGGCAGAGGAAAACTTGCAGAGAGAAGGAGAAGTGACATTCCTTGGACTGTGCTGAGAAAGTTTGCAGGTCAGCCTTGCTTAGATCCTGTTCTGGACCTTCTTCAGAGCACAGCCACGGCTGGGGGCAGCTCAGGCCTGGGAGGCAGAGCAGTGATGACAAGTCCAGAGGGTTCCCAGGGAGAGGGAAATGGAGGGGGAAACTTTGTGTGAGATCAGCAAATGAAAACCCAACCACTTGACCTTCTCTGAACTTATTTCAAACCCATCAGGCACGGAGAAAATTGAGGCTATAACTCAGGTTGCTCCTGTTGGTCACATTACCAATTCCATTACGCTGGGCTCTTTGTCTTAATTGAGCTGCAGCCTGGCCTATGACTAATTGCCAGGTCACACTGGCCCTAAATTAAAGAACAGGGTTGTTTTTTTTACTTTTAACAACCTTAAAGTCCAGTTATCGTCACATTTCTTCCAAAAGTCTGTGGGTTTTTTCCAGGCGGGCTAAATGGTGTGCCGAGTTCAAACCAACCCACATTTTTCTTCTTGGGATGGTTATTTATATTGCAGTGGTGGCTACACAGAAAACGGCCCTGGAGGTTACTCTGAGCACTGGGAGTCCATTACATCAACAGAAAAAAGGTGGGAGAACGGATTCCTGCTCAAAAATCTCCTTGGAAGTTTGGAAGGGAGCTGGGCAGGAGCACTGTGGGGTTTCACAGGGGGACGTTTGTCATCCTCTGCCTCTGCAGGACTTCAGGAAAAGCTGCTGGGGTGACCCACGGGCTCCTGCTGCCCTGGCTGCTCCCTCCTGTCCCTCTCCATCATCTGTGGGGGGATTTGGCTCCTCTTGCTTCTCCCCAGCACCACCCGTGAGCCTCAGCAGCACTCGGGGGGCTGGGGGTGCTGGGGGAGCTCGGGACCCTCGTACCACGAACCAATGTGATTTCACAGAGCCGTTTATTGTTTACATTTCACTGTTTTTATACATTTCTGCAGCTGTAGCTCACACGATCACAGATCCCATTGGATTTCTGTGCTGTCCATGCTCTCCATGCACCTTTCAGAGACCCTGACTGGTTCTAGTCCAGGATGGTACCGTCCTTCTTTTTATCGACTTTCTTGCCGTTTTGTTATCCCGTCTTCCAGCAGCTTCTTTCCCAATTTGGAACAGTTTATATTTCTGTAGCTTCGACGAATTCTTGAGGTCTCTGATAAGGTAGCTGACCATACTTGGCTGGGGCATCCTGACAGAATTTGAGTGCCTTACAACAGGTACAACTTACAAGTGCCTTACAACAGCTCCGAGCTGCCCTGCGGGGGAAATCCCCTCTGGACCCCGCAGGCCGGGCTCTGGGGATTTGGGATCAAGGCTGGATGCTGCTCCGCTCCCCAGGCTGCAGCAGGGCCTGGCTTTGCTCAGAGCTGCTCCTTGGGCTGAGCTCGCCCTGGCTCCTCCACCAGGGCACACACCAGGGCAAGGGCTGCCTGTTCTTAGTCTGAGCAGCTCTTCCCCACCCAAACCTCCCCTGGAGCTTTCCAGGCGGTCCCTGGCGTTTGTGTTCCTTGGCAGGAGCCTGTTCCCCCGGGAGGGAGCCCCAGCCTCGGGCCTGCAGGAGTCAGCGTTAGCTGAGTGCATTCCTTATGGTTAAAGGGCCTCACTCGTAATTATTCTCTCTATAAATTGCACATCCATTTCAAATTATTATTACAAGATGGCTGGCTAATGATTCTTCCCCTTTGATTATTTATAGGGCATTTCCTCTGCCTCAGCTGTGGC
This sequence comes from Daphoenositta chrysoptera, assembly GCA_013397915.1. Classification (NCBI taxonomy): domain Eukaryota; kingdom Metazoa; phylum Chordata; class Aves; order Passeriformes; genus Daphoenositta; species Daphoenositta chrysoptera. The sequence continues at coordinate 75,166 of VZRO01004014.1, read as the reverse complement.
CGCCAGGGTGGGTTCCAGGCTCTGCAGCTCTCGGAGCAGGGGCTGACAAGCCCTTTGCTGTGGCTTCCAATTAGGGAGGAATTACAGCGCTTCTGGAGGGGAAATCAGAGGGAGGAGGGGATGGGCTGCCTCTGGAACGGGGGAGAGGCTGTGCGGAATTTTTCCTTCATGCAGAGCGCTCGGAGATGTCCACAGGCGTCGTCTGCTTGAGGGATGGTGATCAAAACAAGGGGAGCTGGATTCCAGCTCCTTCTGAGAGGGCTGAAAGCACCGGTCCCCGTCCGGGGCTGCTGCTGGGTGCCCAGAGCCCTCTGAGGAGGGTTCGTGAGGCTGGGGCAGGGCTCGCCCACCGCCCTGCGGAGATGGAGAAGGAGAAAACCCCGGGTGTCTTCCCTTGCAGAGCCCAGGGCTCGCTCCTCTCCGTGGAGGATCTCCTCTCCATCCCTCTGGCAGCATTCCCAGAGAAAAGCCAAAAGAAAAGCTGAAAGAACAGCCAAACAGACCAGAGTCAGAGTCTGTGCAGGTCCTGCATCCTGCCCCAGCCCTCCCGCATGGGAATCGTTGAACTCCCTTTGCTCCTGGCCTATAAAATGAGGATAAAGCCCTGCCCTGCTCTGTCATAAGGAGAGTTCATTAATATTCATGAGGCAAGGTAATATTCCAGGGGAGGGAATGGTTCTATCTGCTCTGACTAATGAACATCTGTCATCTGCAGCACTCGGGAAGGTAACAGTGATAGAAAATGTGAGGTACCGATACACACCCAGACACTTTAGAGCTGTTTACCCACTCACACAAACCAAATTAGCACCTGCTGGGGGAAGTGCAGGGGCATCCATTCACACAAACAGGTTTTTTTCCATCCAGAAATGTGCTTCAGAGATAGAGGCAGCCTCGGTTTCACAATTAGGCAATTAACAGGGCCATTAAAAGTGAGTTAATTTCACCGAACCAAAATGAAGTGCACCCAAAAATTTGGAATTGGATGTCAGAGACTCCAAGTAAGGTATGGCTTTACATTCCTGATGGCTGTCACTGGTCCCTGGGATGTGACAAAGAACTGGCTCTCCCCAAATTTCTTGGAAAAATACCAGCCCTGACACCACTGCAGCAGCTTCAGCTGTGTTCCTGTACCTGCTCTCAGTGGTGAGCACTTGGTCAGAGAATATTTAATTCAAAGGGCAAAATATTGAAATGAAAACAATCCAGGGGCTGGATAATGCCCGTTTCAGTGCCAGGCAAACTTCCTGAAAGTTGGTGAGGCCCCAAAGTCACCAGGACCTGACGCAGCCCCGGGTTTTGTGTAACAGAATTTGCTGTATCTGCAATGATCTGCCCTCTAAAGGGCTCTGATCCCTCATTTCTGATTATAGCAGCTGGGATAACAAACCGTGCTGGGAAAAGCCTTTGACAGAGCTCTGCTGATTTGTCCTGACTATTTATTGATTAATATAATCCGAGCTTACAAGCTCCTGAGCGCTGACTCCTTTTCCTTTATTTTTTTCTGGCTTATTAACATTCACCTGGAGGAAGATGGGTGCTTGAAAAAGAGCAGAATTCAGAAAAAGAGCTCACTGCATGAAAGCCACTTCACCCTTTGCTGTGCCCCAGAGCAGCGATTTTGGTTTCCCCACAAAACTTCCCCCTCACACCCCACTTTTTTGTCCGTCCAGGAGCCAAGGGAAGCGCTCGGAAATGAGAGCGGGGCCTGCTGAAAGGGAATGTGAGGGAGCAAGAAAAATCCCCCGCAAGAAAAGAGGTCAAGAAATTATCAATAGAAGAATCTGGCAAGGTGGCCACTGGCTCAGGTCTGATTTCTGTGGACGTGTCCCCTCTGATTAGCTTTACATCTCGGGGCTATTGTGGGAGTGCTTTGTGCTGGAAAGCGTTCTCCGAGCGGAGCAAGTGCCCCCTGCTTCTCAGGCCCTTTGTGCCAGCCAGGGAGTGGGAATGTTTTGTGTCTGGGATGAACCGTGGCCTCTCCTCCCGTCCCGATGCTTCCGAGATTGTTCTCAGATTTGGACACACTTCAATGGACACTTTTCAATAATATTTTTTTTTTTATTCTGTCTGTAGGTCTTTTGTACTTTTTTCTTTCTTGCTTTTCAAGGCTGAGAAAGAGTTTTGAAGATAACAAGTCCATTTGTCTCCTGCTTTTTGAAATGGAGATATCGATTTTTGTTCAATTTTCCCCGGTTTGCACCTGAAGTCAACTGGACTGAGGAGCAGGGCCAGGGAGAAAATGATGGATCGCTGAGGAGAAGGATGAGCTGGAAAGCACAGGAGATTCCCACAAGACTGAGTTTTGGCTCTCCCATCCTTTTGTAGGTGGTGTGAGCGAGTGATTCTGACCAAAAAGCTGCTTCTGGCTTCCCCCAGTGCAGGGAATGTTATCCACAGGCGCTTTGGATGGTGTTTATTGACTTTTTATTGACTCCCCAGCCCAGCTCTGGGTTTGATGTTAAATTCATGTGAAGGATATTCCTTCATTTGTGTGGAGGTGTTTGTTGGGGGGGATTTGGGGCAGCAGAAGCAAGGAAAGAGGAGGGTAGGTCATTAAATAATTAGCAGGAGGTGCAGAACTCCCTTATTTCTATGTCTGGCAGGATCATATTCCTGCCTGGGTGCTGTGGTCCTGAGAGGATTGGGACAATTGGATTTTTTCCCACCGATTTGCCCCGATGCTCTGGAATAACTGGGCAGAGCTTTCAGTGCTGTCCAGCTCAGCTCGAGCCCTGGGCTGCCTGGTGGGAAGATGGGAAGCAAGGCTCGGATGAGCCTTTTGGGGGGGAAAATGACATTTGTGTGGCACACACTGGTGCAAAAGCGGGGCATTTTCCTGGAATGGACCATTTCGCCTGTGGAAATATTATAGGTACCCTGGAAAAAAGTTTTAAATCCATATTTCTTCCTTAACAGTGTGCTTTTTTTGGGGGGGTGAACTTGGGAAGTTCCAGCCTCTATCTCAGCATTCGGAGGGTTTTCCAAGGAATTTCTCCTCTCCTCCTTGAGAGACAGGGCTGATTATCCACACATCAGGTGGAAGCCTCCTCCTCCAGCAGAATGGTTGCTAATTTTGAGGCGAGGTGGCTGTCACAGCACCACCAGCGTTGTCTTGGATGTGACATTTGAACAAAGCTGCTGCAGGCTCTGTGCTGCGTTTCTGTAACCAGGAGCATGTTAATTAGATGCAAATTGTGTCTAAATATTTAAACTAAAATCAAAACAAGCCACTCTGCCCGCTCCATACCAAGCACCCAGCTCACCCATGGCATAGCAACCATCTCCAGGAGGTTTGGGAGGCATCAGGAGGGATGGGAAGGGGTGGAGGGAACGCTTCCAACACGACCTTTAAAGATTAAAAGCATTTGTTCAGAGCAACATATGGGTGCACAAAGCAGCTCTGACAGCTCTATTAGGGAGTTTTCACAAACTGTTGTTCCATATTGGAATGCCATAATGGCTGCATTTTGTGAGCACATTTATTTATTTTATTTTTTTGTTTTGGAGGCTGTTTCTTGGCATGGAGGTGGGAGAAAGGAAGATCAGAGACTGTGGAGTGAATTTCCAGCCCTGTGCCTGGGCACTGCTTGGCAGAGATCGGGATTTACCTCCCCACACAGGCACAAACGAGGTCAGACATCCCCAACTTTGCTTTCCTGAGGGGGACTGAGGGAACAGAGGTGAATCCGAGACCGAAAATCTGAAAATTTGCTGGCTGTGGGCAAAGGGAGAAGGATCTGGGATGTGCTTCCTTACTCACCAACAAATCAGTGGGAGATGTGACTTCTAACCCTCATTTCTGCTGCTCAGAGGCTGAAAAACTTCCCCCGAGTTTCTGTTCCTCATTTTTACCTGTTTTTTCCCCAGAATCCCTGCTTGTCAGGCCTGAGGGCTGTTGTTCCAGCTGTTATCTCTCCACACAGAGATTTGCTCCATCTCTCCAGGGTTTTCTGTGTCCTCCCGTGCCAGGGCCACGTTCCAATGAGCCCTGGCTGGAATTGGGGACAAACTCTGGGATTTCAGACTTCCCCTTCGTGCCCTGCTGTGTTTGTGCACAACCTTTGCTCATCACATCCTCAGCTGGTGGAATGGAAGCACAAACGGAGCCTGGGACAGCCCCAAACCTTGCCCTCCACCTGCTGAACTCCTGTGGCAGTTTTGGGTCGGGGGGTGAGGATGCCCCTGGGCAGGAGGGATGCGGGGCCAGGACTCTGCTCTCGGAGCATCCCAGCAGCTCCTCTGCCCCGAATTCCGTGCTCCAGGTGTTCAGCAGCTGCTGGGCAGGTCCCAGGGGCTGCTGGAATGTCAAACACTCTGCACCCTCCCACCCACACCGAAACCCAGCAAGGGCAGCTTCGGTTTGCTCAGCCAGATGCCTTTAAATTGAATTAATCTCGAGCTCTGGTTCCTGTGCAAACTCCATCAAATTGTCTGCAATTAACTCGTGGCTCTTGCAGAATTAAGGGGTTTTTTTCCTTGGAGAGAGTTTAAAAAAAAAGAGGCAAAGCAGCAGCTGATGGAGTCCTGCTTTTCATTCTCCAAGCTGCCAGCTCCTGGCTGTGTCTTCTCATGCCCACGAACAACGGGACCTTTCCCTTCGTTAGGTTTTATTGCTTCTGCTGGATTGAACAATAACAAAGGTGCAGGAGTTAAACTGCAGGTGCAGGATCCAGTTACTGCCCCTTAATGAGTGACTGTGGCAGTGGGTGCTGTGATTTTATGGGGGGTAGCCTCAGACAAACACGAGAAAATCTGAATTTAGGGTATGAGAAAAAAAGGTTTTGGCTCAATTGGTTTTTTTGCCATGGACTAGTGGGGTGCACAGAGGCAGGTACTGAGATTTATAACTTTATTTAGGTTATATTAATTTGTTTAGCTGGGTGCATGTCTGAGTCTGAGCTTTCACTTAATGCAGGGATTATTTCCCAGATAGTATTTAGGTTCTGTATATCAGCAATGGGGAGAAAAAACTAACTTCTTTGGGCAAGCTTGCATCTCTTACAGATTACATGAGGTTCAGAATTTACACTCCAGAGCTAAAGATTATGACAGGAAAAAATTAAAATGCCTCCCAGTCAAATTTTGGTGTTGCCTGTTGTGAGTTTGAAACTCCTCCAGCCACCTCCAGAGCTGGAATTCTGTCTGCACGTCCCTGCTTTCACAAGCAGCCCTTGGTAAAACGTTCTGGTGAAATTAAAGGGTTGGGTTTCTTTGCTTATCTTTAAAACTCATCTGCCCGTCAGGGTCAGCCAGCTGGACACAATCCCTGCAGCTGGAATTGGGGGTGGGTTTGGGAACTGGGTCACTGGGGTTTAATTAATTGCTCTTTACAGAAAGGAGAAAAGGAGCAGCTCCCCCAGCCCAGCACGTCCCAAAATGGACGCGTTTGTCCAAGCTTGGGGATTGTTTTCTTTGCTCTGTGCTTATTTTTTTGGTTTTCCTCTTGACTTTGCAGTTTGGTTTTACTCGAAATAGAAACATCTGTGGCTGGTGCCTCTCTCCAGAGAGCCAGGCCCGTTTGTTCTCCTTTTTCTGGGCTAAAAGTGTTGGAGAAATTACTGATCAAGTCCTTGGGTGAGTCCTGACCCCACAGACATCAGATTTCTCAGGGATTTCAGTGGTTCAAATGTTTTCTTGAGTGGGTTGGGTACCTCTATTTTCTCTACTATTTAATGCAAGAATTAGGGGCAGAGAAATACCCTATAAAGGAGTCAGAGCATCAGTGCTGGATCCCTTCTCTGCTTTGCTGTCCGAAGGAGCTTCTAATTCCAAGTTGTTCCCAGCTGCTGAGCTTGAACTGGGCAAAGAACGATCCCATGAGAGCCTGCAAAACCCTCCCTGCCCTCCGAGGGCTGCAGCAGTGTAGCTTTTGGCCTGCCATTTATTTTCCTTGGGTTTAAGAGAGGAAAGAAGTAAAAGAGATGGAAGTGGGCTGGAGCACTTTGTCATCTTGGGGTTCATTGTTGTGCTGCCTCGATGAAAAGTGTGCCCTTGGGAGGGGATTGTTCTTTTTGACTCCCCCACCCTTCCCTGCATCCCACCAGAACTGCCCAGGGAGCTCAGAGCACGCAAAAACCTCTTTGGGGGGGATTAGATCAGCCCTGCTCGGGTGGCTCCCTCAGAAAGGTCAGCCCGGGAGCTGCTTGTGCAGGGCAGAGATAAGGGACAGCATCAGCCCGGAGTTTGCACAGGCTCCGGGGAAAAACCGGCAAAGGAAAGCAGCTCCTGATGTCACCCTGGCTTGGGTGAGTCCCAGCTGGAGCTGGGGGTCCTTCCTGACTGAGGGCAGCAGGGAGGGGCACTGGGAGGTGTCCCTGAGAGCCTTGAAAAAGGGGGGAAGACAAAAGCTTTGTGCAAATTGGAATTAACTGAAATATCATCTGATGAACTTCCATTTATCACTGCAAACATCTCCATGATGGTGAAACCTCTGCTTTTGAATGACCAAAGGACGCCCTGGTCCTGTCTGGGATGCTGGAGCCAAGAAACATTCCCAGCTCAGGAACACCAAAGTAGTGAAGCCAAAGCTTGAACTTTTAGGGAAGATTTGTTGTACTTAGGAATAGCAGAATTCTTATCCTGACCTAGTGCACAAAGGACAGGCCAACAAATGGAAAAAAACCCAACCCTCCTGGTCTTTAATTCGGGGCACTTTTGTTCAAGAATTGCAGGGAAACAAAGGGAAAAGCAGCCCCGTGGATATTCATTGGCACGGATCCACATCCTGAGTGGGCTTTGCCTCAGGGTTCAGGTGACTGAAATCTCTGGGTGACACCGGTCACTCCCTGTTCTCATTCCGCAATTCACTGCAGGGGAAACGATGCTGAAAATCCTTTCACTTCCAGATCAGCAGAACCCTTCCCAAGTGGAGCAGCCCCACTCCCGGCTGTGCTGCTGCCTCAGTTTCCCCAGGAGCTGCCCTGCATCTGCAGACTCTGCACATCTGGGCCTCTTGGAGGAGCTGGGATGAACATTCCAGCTCTTTCCAGCATTCCCGGCTTTCTTATTTCAGTAGTGCAATCCTTCCCGCTGGGTAATTAGGATCACTGGGTAATTAACGGGTGCGAATGTGGGGTCTTGGATGCAGAACGTGGGGCTGGAAGTGGGAGCTGTTAATGCAGGGAGGAGACATTTCCTGATGCCTCCAACTGCCCTGGAACTGGGAATGCTTCTGGCTGGAAGTCAGGGAACTCTGTTTCAACATCCAGGGCTTTAGGAGAGCAGCTGAAGGGAAATTGGGGCTGAAAAAGGCGAATGTGGTGCTGGGACGGCGCTGTGTGTGAGGTTAGGAGGTGCTGGGGGCTGTTTCCAGAGGAGATGCATCCAGGGGGAAGCTGGAGTGAATAATTCCCTGTCCCAGCCCACCCAGGCTGCTGCTCCCTCCCCAGTGGTTTCTCCACGGATGCAATGGAAGCCCCGTGAGAACGCCCCGGGAGGGGTTCCAGCACCCCCAGGGATCGGTGACTTCCCGGCCTGGGAAGAAGATCCCAGCTGATTAAACCCAGCCCCGATCCCCTGCCTTGCTCTCCAGTATTCTCCGTGCAGCCCGGCTAGAAAGGAGTTAATTCAAAAGCTGTGCTTGAGATTGTCTGGTGCTTTCTCTCTTCTGCTCTTCATAATTAAACATTTCAGCTTTAATTTCTCCTGTCTCTCTAAACAGCATCATCTTTTACCCGCTAAGTTATGCTTTGATACCTTTTCTTTGCTGCAGAAACCTCCAGTCATCACAGTTCTGTTTTCTCCCCTGATTTTAACAGCTCACTTCTCTCTGGGAGTCATTTAGAGTCTCATTCGAAGTCTCTAAAATATGAATTATCTGGGAGGAGACCGGGAAAATATTGGAAATTGATTGGATTTGGACTCCACAGCACGAGGTGAATGGGATGTTTGGCCCTTTATTTACGTGTGTCCCTTTAAAATGGGGATTTTGAGAATTACAGTTTATCTTTTTCTTTCTCTTGTGATCAAGGTAGGAATAGAGATTTCCAAATAATCTTGAATCATCCTCCTGGTTTGCTTTTTTTTTTTCCCAATCAATTGATTTACTCGGAGCTGCTGTCCTAAAGGCTAATGAGGCAGCACAGAGATTTATGGATGATATTTTCCTAGCTCTGATGGGACTCTTTTAATGCCTAATTAACTCTGTATCAAAGCATCCCAATCCTCCTGAAATCTGAGCCACCAAGAATCCACCTCTTGTTGATTTTTCACCCAGGACTTGTGAAAACTGAGTCTTGGCTTCCCTGATTCCCTTGGAATGAAGCAGGAGACCACCAGCTCTAGGATTTTGCATGCAGATATTTGGGGGTTTCCATATAAAAGGTCAACTTATTTGGTGAAGAGTTGAGGGGATGTGTGAAAAGTGGAATTTAGTTGTGTGGCTGAGACATTTTTGGCTGAGCCTGCATCTCCTTTGAGAGAGAGATTGTAGGGGCAAGGCTGAGCCAAACATAAACAACTTTGGGGAGCCGGAAATTCCTTCAATGCCATGAAAAGAACAATCTTTGTGGAAAAGCTGGGCAGCCTCGTGCTGGCTGTAAACCCAGCCATCCCCAGACCAGTGTGAGCAGCAGCAGCATCTCCACGAGGTCCGTTTGGAAACAGAAGCCACCCAGAGATGTGAGCGGAGCTTTCATGGCTTTGGCTTTCCCGATGGAATGCGGCTCTTGCAGAGGGACAGGGACTCAGAGGATCCTCAGGACAGAGAGGCCTCGGGGCTTTGAAGCTGAGACTGCAATTAGAGCCATATTTATATAAAAGTAAACATTCGGGATGGAACTTGGCGCTTCCTCCTTTCCTGCTGCTGGTGGTTGAAACTGGAGTATTTTGCTCTTTGTTCCTGAGCTTGGCCAATTCCAGGCTTTCTCCAGCAGCTCAGGGTGAGGGGACACCAGTGATGTCCATGGAAGGAGCTGCCAGTGGCTGCAGTCACTCCTGGCAAATCCCGTGCTTGGGATGCTTGGGAAACGGCTCCGAGGGGTCGGGATTGGGATATTTCTGTTAAATGCCATTTAGGAGGTGGTTTGCTGCTGCAATCTGTTGTGTAAAATGCTCCAGAAACAGAACTGGGGATGGATTCTTCCCCAGACCTTTTGCCGTAGTGGGAGGAAGGGGAGAGAGGAGGTGGCAGGAGGGAGCTGGGGTTGTGGTTTCCCAGCCCTCAGCCCCAGGTTCCACCCGCGCCCGGGCTGCACTCTGCTCCTGGCCCTGCTCATCACCACGGCGAGATTTTCTGCCCCTCGGCTCCTGGAAATCAGGGATCTCCTCCTGCCCAAGCCCTGCCCAGCTGAATTCTGCCTGCAGAGCTGCAGGCCCCGCTGGTGCTGCTCTGAAGTGCCGAGGATGTGCTGCCTCTCCCGATCAGCAGAGCTCCTCCTGCAAGCACCATTTGCTGCCTTTCACTTCCAAGTGGCTCTGAGCTTTCCAGGTCAGCTCAGCTCTGTCAGATCAGAAAGAGAAGCACTTGGAGATGGAGTTTGATTCTCCTCAGCAGAGAAAGAGGAGAAAACCTCAGAATCTCCCTAAAAAATAATTTACCTTGGAGTGGTTCTTCACCTGAGAGGGCAGAGCACCGATGGACCAGCGTGCAAAGGAACTGGGGGGTTATAATTACATAAATTCTATATATAAATACAATTTCCCAGGAGTTCTGTGGATCTACAACCAGCCTGGGCTAAATTCTCTCAGTGTCTGTGTGAGAACCTTGCAGAAGCTTCTATCTCTGGGCCATTTTTTATAGAGTGAGTTTGGGAGAAAGATTCTTCTTGCCTGTTGATGTGACCTTCAAAAGAAGAGAGGGAATGGAAGGCTCGGGCACGGGCTGAAATGTCTCATTTCATAAAGACACAAGGAAAGTTGGATTGATTGATGTATAATTCCCTAAGGGGAGAGAATTTTATTAGAGGAAATGACTGCCAAAAAAATCTTGAAATAATTAATATCAGCACTTGCAGTTTTTAAGTGCTGTGAGAGAGAGAAAATGAGGAGAATTTATAATCCAGAGCACCGGAGCTGAATTCAGGGGCTGTGTGTTTTATCCAAGGTATTGAACAAGCTGATGGAGAAGCAGATAATTCACAGTTTCAATTAGCACAGATTACTTTATTACTTTCTCCCAGACAGTAATTATTTTGGTGGCGAGGAAGCCTTGCAGATTTTTTAATTTTCCCCGTGCATATGGGATGGAGTAGGACAATGAACTGTAGTGACAGGAAGTCAGATCCCTTCAGAACTTCATCTCTCCGAAGGGATGGATGGCTCAGGGAAACGCTGCTGACAGCCAACAGCATGCGAGTGTCATAAACGTCTGATCAGGGCAATTAACAGTGTTTATTAGCAAATAGGAGCAGAGTGGTTTAAAATCCCTTTCACTGGGGGTGTGTTTGGAGAACGAGCGGAGCAGGGAGTGTGTGAGAATTTTGGAAAGGAACTGGCACGAGTTGGAGGATTGATGGATCCTTTCAGGCGCTTGTGCCTGAGCTCAAACTGCCTCATTTCAGTCCCTGAAACGGGGAATTTAAACGGGGAGTGTGGTGGTTTCCGGGCCCTTTAATGGGCTCATTTATCTTACGATAAGGGCAGGAGTGTTCTGGGCTCCAGAGCTGGCCCCGTGCTTCCCCTTTCCTTGGAAAACTTGGCTCTTGTGCGCTGGGGAGTTCCAGGTTTACTATCCCAAATCTGCTCCAATCTTCCAGGGGCAGCTCCCGGAGCACAGGTGGTGGATGCTGTACCAGTTTGAAAACAAACCAGTGGGAGATGGCAAGGCAGAATTAAAATCTAATTCCCTTTCTTATCATTTAGCTCCCTTTGGGACCTTTTCTCTTCCCTCTTTGCCACTGCATGATCAGGATTCAATTGAGTTTAACGAGTTCCTGCCGGGATATTGTCAGGGAATTCATAACCCTGTGTGTTCCAGGGTGTTATCTCCAAGAGTAGTTGTTGATAACAGTTTCACACACAGGGTGGATCCAGCCCCCAGAGCTCATCCACGGGAAGAGTTTCTGCCTGAAGCCCAAGAAGGGACCTGCTGCTTCATGTCTTCATCTCTGCCCAGGCCCAGAGCCCTTGAAAAGGCAGGAAAACGGGAGAATATGAAGTTTTATTATTTATTTTGTTATTAACGCCAGCAGCCAGGGGTGGTAAAGGATTTAAATGGAAGTGCCAGAGGAGAGTGAGCTCTGGACTCCTCACTGGAGGCTGGGTGTGCGGGCTCAGTGAGGACGGGAGGGGAGGAACGAGCTGCCCCGGGCTGGGGGGAGCTCAGCTGAAAGGATCTGATGCTGCTTTTCCCCCTCAGAACTTCTGGCTCCTTTCTGAAAGCCCCAAGCAGCAGCAGCAGCCGCATGCACAGCACCAGCTGCAGTTTAAAAGCAGCTTTTGGGACTGTTTTCAGCAGTTCCTTGCTTTTTTTCCCCCCTGACTTTTTTGAAGTGGAGTTTGCCTGACTCTGTGCTGTTGTGGCCAGGCCAAAAATCAGTCGTGTTTGTGCTGTGATCTCTTTTGTGGGGGAGAAAACTACAGGGAAAACTGGAAAAAAATCGAATCCAAATAGTGCTTTTTTTATCTGAATGATTTCCAATCTTTTTCCATGGAAATCTGGAATGGACCAAAGGTTTTTATTTCAATAAGGCCCTGTTTTCTTGGGGAAAGTGGTTGAGGAAAGACAGGACTTGATGGGGCAAGAGGAATTACAAAGCAACCGCTCTGGCCCTGCCCTATTTCCCATGCTCAGGCAGAGCTGAGGTTTTCTTTTGCTCTGGTACCAATCCATAAAAGTGTGATTAGGAAGCCTGGCTCCCGAGCTGCTATCGAGCAGATGTGCCCATTGTACAATCCCATTTCTCTCGTTTATTGCCTGCTTTTTGTTTCCTCCCAGGCCTCTCCCCTGCCCAGCAGCCCAAAGCAAACACTGCTGGCACACTGCAAACACCAGCCAGGCCTGAGCTGCCTTTTTTGGGGTAGAAAAAAGGAGATTTTATCTGCTCCTCCGGCCCCTCGCAGCTGCCCAGCGTTGTTGGCTCCATTCTTGCCAAGTGAATACGATTCCCCTGAGCAGAGGTGGGTGATAAAGGTGCCCTTTCTGCACGGCCTTATCAGCCCCTGCCCAGGGATTGTGCTCCTGGAAGGGCTGTGTGCAAGAGCTTCCTTTGCTTTGCCCCCTGACTGTACAGCTTTGCACAAATAGAAAATAAGAAAACCAGCTCCAACACTAAGAACTGTCTATTCCTGTAGTAAAAATCAGCGTGGCTCCACTGATCTCACAAGCTTTGATAATTTACACTGCTTTTTCTCTGGTGTGTCTGATGTGGTTTTAATCCCTCAGCAAAATGAGGGGAAATTGCCATTTCTGGGGCAGAATACTGGCCAACTATTCCACCTATAAATGAGGAAAATACTGAATTTGGGGTTACTTTCAATGCTCCTGCAGCTCCCTCACTTGGCAGGAGCACCACGGCTCGAAGGGAAGGAGTCACTGTGGGCTGGGCTGCAGAACACCTGTGAAAACCCAAAACCCCCCGGTCAGTATTTATCTCCATGATAATAATTAGCCCAAAATTCACAGTTTTATCCCTTTCCTGACTCTGACACCAATTGGAGCAGCTGAATTACCCACCAAGCTCTGGAAAAGTCAGTGGACACCCCTCTCCAAGCACTGCCCTTCGCTGTTTTCCCTCTGCCCCTTGTTTTAGGGGACAAACCAGGTGGGAGGAGAAAAGCAGGAGCTGTTTCGTGGCTTTTTGGTGTGGAGAGCCACTCTAATTTTAGCTCTCTGCCTTATAATTAAGGCTTTGAGCTGGTTTTTCTCTGCCTCCCCTCTCTGCAGTCGTGTTTACCAGGAGCAAAATAAATAGGAGCTCTCCCAAGGCCAACTCTCAAATTGTACCCTTAGAAAATGTTGGGTTTAAATTGCCTGTGGTCCTGAAGCTCTTCCCAAGGCCCTGCCTTGATCTCAGTTTAAGAGCAGCGCTATAAATAAGTACAAGCAATGGTAAATCTCCGAGTAATGTGGTTCCATTATGTAGCAGGAGCTCTAAAAAATCAGCACAAAGATGCTTTGCAACCCAGAAATCCAAACTGCTGCGTCAAGCACGCTAAAGCTGAAGCATGGAAGAGGTAAAGCCAAACAGATCCCAGAGCCTTAAATTCAATCCACCCCACTGCGTTCTGTGCCGTGAGGAATCATTTGTTGCTGTGAATCACCAAAGAGATGATTAATTGCCTGGCATTAGCACCACGTTCTCTGGTGAAATGACCACTCCAGCCACGGCATCAAAACACATTTCACCTCCTCTCCCCAGGATGAAAACAGTGGCACGTTCCTGTGTGTTAATCAAGGCCTCCATTAATCAGGGTAAGACACTGTAATTGTGATTGCACTTCGGAATCAATTAATGCTCACCTTAAAATAAACCAGTGCTCTCAGCTGCAGCCTCTGGCAGGTGCCCACTCTGACTTTAAAGCCCTTTCTGGTCCCACAGCACCTCAAGCCCTGCCTTGCTTTGCAATCAACTGGACTTATTTGTTGTCTTTTCATTTCCTCCCTTCAGAGCGTTCTGCTGCTGCTTCCAGAGCAAACACTTCTGTAAGTCAGGGCATAAACATTCCTCAGAGGCAGGGGGATTTGGCTGCTGAGGCTGCTGGAGTGAAATGTTAAATGTGGGGTTTTGTCTCTCCTGAGCCCTGGAACTAATGCCATTTTTGGCACCGTGCTCTGGCCTGCCTGGCCCTCTCTGCAGCCTGAATAATGCCCTGGTTTTCCAGGCTCGGCGTTCAGCTGGGTCTCAGCTCAATGTAAACATTTGCAGGGCAGGGGAGAGGGACTGGCCCGGTTTGGGGTGTCACACCAGCCGGGAGTGGATGTTTATTCACTTCATACCCACTTCTTGTGCCTTCCCACCCAGATTCCTCCAAGATTCCCCCTCCAAGGCCAGAACTCCTGGGTGTGCCCAGCTCCTCCAGTCTCCTGACAGGCGTGACTGAGATTTGGAGTGTGACCACCCAGGAGGAGCAGCTCCCCCTCAGCCCCTGCTGGGGATGAGCTCTGAGGACGTTCAGGGGCTGTCTCTAAGTTTTTGGGAAGAGAAATCAGTGGCTGAAGTGCTGAGAGGGCTCAGAAGAGAGGGGAGCTGATGGCCAAAGGATGTGACCCCACATCTCTGGCTGGGAGGAACTTTGTGGTCAGAATGAACTGGCACAGGCAGCAGAGAAATCTCTGGGTCGGGGCTTGCCAGCCTTGCCCACAAATTGTTGAGGGAGGAAAGGTTGCAATGGTTTCCCTGGGCAAGGGCTGTTCACCCTCCCTGTGCCTGCAGGCAGCTCTTGCTGCCCTGTGCCACTCAGTTTGTCCCTGGGAGCAGCAAACCCAGAGCAAAGGTGATGGCAAGGCCGGTGCAGGCAAAAAAACAGAGTTTGGGACTGTTTGTTCAGCCTGAAACTAATTTTTGGTGCTTCCCTTTTCAATTAGGCTGCCAGAAGCGAATCCAGATAAATTTTCATATCTAGATCCGATGAGCAAACGCTGCTCTGCTTCCTTCTCTAACAGCTCTCCTTTCAAATATCACTTGCCTCGGTTCTGGCTGCTGCTGGTGGAGAATTTCCCCGAAGGAAACTACTCCTTGTGGAAGAGCTGATTGTGGAATTGCCCTCCCAGCAGCACCAACACCTCGTGTCCCTGCCAAGGAGCCAGATGGAGGTGGGCTCTAATCAGGTCACCGGAGGAGAGCGGAACCGGGAGACTCGGGGGAGGCAAGAACTGGGAAAGGCCATCACAGCTATTTTTGATTCCTGAAGAGGAGAGATTAATTTAGATCACTTGGTGTACACAAGGAAAGAGAGGGGGAATAAAAGTCTGTTTGAAAACAAAGGGGCCCAGTCCTGAGTGTTCTCCTGGGCTCCGTCATTAACGGCGCTGATGACAAGGGGACAAACGGCTCTGGCACCGTCACTGAGCCCCGGCCTGTGACACAAACAGCTCCCGACACGACACGGGGCTTTGTTCCCAGCAGAAAGGGGAGGCACACATTCCCCGGGTGCAGAGGGAAAGGCGGGATCTCGTGGGGCTGATTAGGGGACACAGAGGTGGCGCTGCCTCGGAAAAGCGGCGCTGCTGACGCACGGCAGAAGTCAGAGGTGCACTCTGACCTCAGCCCAAAGTGGGGAAACGTTCCAAGGGTCACGAATGGGGAGTCAAGTGAGAGGAGTTCTGGTGAATTCTGTCACTCTTCTCCAGGGTATTTGGGAAGCAAACCCTCTCCTGAAGAGCAAACCCACCAGAAATGGTGCAAAGCCCTCGTCAGGCCGGTGGTGAATGGTCAGGGGTGCTGAGCTGTAAAACAGGTGAGAGGGGTAAAATCCTGTGGTTTGGGGATCTGTTCTCCCCTGGCAAATATTTGAACTTAGAAACACTAATGGAAGAGCAAAGGAAGAAGCTACAAAGGATTGTGCAGCTGAAAGAATTACAGAAATTCGGGTGTCACATTTTAAAGCTCAAATTTAGAGTAATCCTGCTCTTTGCAGTTGAGGGAGGTGAGGGATGTGAAGCATCAGGTGGCAACAGTGCAAGCCCTTGCATCTTCTCCTCATTTTCTTGCCCCCTTTCTCCCACAGATTTCCCCAAAATAGCAGATTTTACTTTTCTGACAGTGGCTAATGGAGCTGTGGGCTGGGTGAAATGCTGAATGAATGGAAACTGCTCAAAACAGGAGCTGAAATACAGAAGTGAAGTGAGGTCGGGTCTGTTCACAAGCCAATTCCAGGAGTCATTAGCCCACTTCTACTCCTCCATTCATCAGGCACAGGCTGGTGATTCCCATATTGCCAGAAGAATCCTAACACAAACACGAAATGAAGTGAAAACCTCATTTCGATGAAGTCAAAGCTTCATTTAGGACTCAACTCCTTTGCCTCACCTTTTCCTCTCAGAGCAGAGAAGGAAGAGTTGATAACAGGGAGAGGTATTGAGCCAACCTTTCCCCTCCTGTGTTTAAGTTCAGCTCAGCCTCTGACCGAAGGCTCTGCAGATCAACGAGGGCTGAGAGGCCCAGCCCCGAGTGCAGCACCGGGGCAAACGCTGATGGCTCAGCATCGAGAAAAATTCTCCAGCATTTCTGACCTTGGCTGGACTCAAACGCTCAGAGCACGAGCAAAACAGAGAAAAAATCATTTATTAGTGAGCGCCTACAGCTGCTGGATGGCTCTGGCTGGGATGTGACCAGTTACGAGATTTTTGGAGGAAAATTTAATTTCCAGCGTGATTTCCATCCTTCCTGTGAGAAGGTGTGTGGAATTTCTCTGAAACACCCAAACTTGGGGCTCGTTCCTCCCTGGGAAAATGACATTTGGTGCTGCTGTCAAAGGTCCACGTGCTGGGCCACCCATCCCTCTTCCTTTTGGTGCTGGACCATTCCCGTTTATCGGGTTTGGTCCCTGTCACTGACACCTTTTGGGTGCACAAAAAGATGGATTTTGGCTGATAAAGGCAGCCCCTCATCCCTGGTTTTGGAGCCGAGGTGTTTTCAGCCCTCTGGTGATGACAAGTTGCTGCTTTTTGGGATCACTCTGATGGGATGAGGGAAGCCTTGGGGGACTTCAAACTTCCATTACTTTTTAATGGGAGGAACTTTAATAGAAAGGCTGAAATGCTGCTTCTTATTGCCGTGCCTCAGCATTTCTGGAGCCATAAATTCTCCCCTCACCCCTCTGTTATTACTGATGTATCAATTCTTTCTACTTCTCTGAGCACTTAAATTGAAATAAAATAAGGTTTAGGCTTTATGTATTTTTAATATAATGAAATTCAGTTTAAAGTTGTAGAAAAACAGTCCTTGGCACAGAGAGCTGTAGATAAAGTCCTCGATAAATGAGAGCAGCAAGAGGGGAAATGCAGGGCTGCAAATCTGGGAGGGGGAAATGCCCCGTTTTGTCTTTGTGGCTTCCCTCCCTTACTTCAGATCACCCCCTTTTCCCCTGTTAATTCTGCCTGGTTGGGTTCATTCTGTATTTTATCTGATTTATCCCGTTCTCAGCCAAACTGCTGAGGCACGAGGATCCCCTCGCATTCCAAGTCCCCCACGGCAACAGCAGAGGTGTGAGAATCCAGGTGATTTTAGGAAAAACCAGGTGGAAGTCTCACCTTTTATACAAGGGAAGAAACGAAACAAAGCAGGGTTTGGTTTGTTGGGTTTTTGTGTGGTGTTTGAATTGCAGGTGGATGTTTGGGTTGATGGTGCTGGAAGTCGGGAGGAGCAGGGGAGCGCCGAGGAGCGGGGTGGGGTTGGATGAACGTTCCTGGAAGGGAACGGGACTGAAAGCCCCGAGGCTCTTTCCCAGTTATTCCAACATTCCCCTGCAGGGCTGGAGAGAACCCCACCGAGCATTGAGGCCAATGGGATGCTGAGCCTAAATAAAACCATAAACCCCCAAAATCATCCTTTAAATGGCAAGGCAGAGATGCACAAGACAAGGAACAGCAGATGTTCTCAGGGAATCTCTTGTTGGAGGGAGAACACTCAGGATAAAGTTCCTGTATTGCAGCGTTTTCTGTTCCAGTATTTTTATTGTTGCATGAAATGATCTCAGTCCTTAGGAGAAGATTCTGAGCTGATGAATATATACAAATATATAAATATAAAAAAAAATATACATTAAAAACATTAAAAACATATAAATATAAAAATATATACATTAAAATATTAAAAACATATACATATATAAAATATATAATTATATACATATATAAATATAAAAACATATACACATAAAATATTAAAAATATATAAATATAAAAACATATACATATAAAATAAATATTAAAAATATATAAAATTATATATATATAGACATATATGTCTATATCTATAAAATATAAATGTATATATAAAATATAAAAATATATTCGTGGAATATATTGCCCACGGTTCATTAGAGGAATTACAGTTTGCATAATTGCCAGCTGCCTTGTCCCATTGTCCCCGTGCCCGCTGTGCCCGCCCTGGCACTGGGGGAGATGCATTCTTTTATTGTTCCTGATCGTCTGAGGGTTTTAATCAGCCAGGAACCGACACAAAACGCTCCCAGCGAGCCCTAATGGGTTCAGTAATGACGGATACAAAGCTTTTCCCTCTGGAAGAGGTCAGGGCAGGAGTAGCTGCAGCCTCCATCTCTGTGTGGATGAAGCTCTCAGCAGCTCTGGGGTCACTGCGGGAGCCCGAGGATGAAACGGGGCCACTTTGAGATTCCTCACCCAGCCAGACACCAGAACGATCCTTTAACAGAGGGACTCCAGCACTTCTGTCACTGAAACCGTTTTTCCACGCGAGAACCGGAGCGCTCCAAGGAGCTCCGTGGATGAGCAGGTCCATGAAAACCCCAGCAAAGGCCACAGCTGTGACTTGGAGCTGGAAAAGCAGCTTGGAAAATGAAAAATCATAGTGAAAAAAGTGGTGTAGTCCAAGCTGAAATGGTTTGTTTGCTCACGAAATGATTTTTTTCCCTTTGTTTAGGCATTCCTCATTTTGTCTCAGACCAACAAATCTTGGGATCTGTCAACACTTCCACCCTTGAGGATTTGTAAGGTTGGCTGTGATTTTTTTTTCCCCCCAATAACTTCAATTGGTCCTTAAAATTTTTTGTTTCTTTTCCTGTAAAGAATTTTGTGCCCTTTTGATTAAAAAAGGAAGAGCTTGGTGGGGAAGACAGCAAAATCTTTTCTTTCCCAGCCCTCCTGGTGCTCCTAAATCTGATTTTAAGTGTCCTCAGTCAGGATCACACCGGATCATTTGTCCGTGTGTGAGAGTGCCAGTTGCTTCCAGGACTCTGTGGAGTAGCTAAATAAATGAAAAAGGGGGAAAAACCCCAGGAAAAATGGAAATACACAGATTTCACAGGAAAATATCCAGTGTCCAGATGAGAAGCAGCATGGCAGCAGTTTGCAGGGAGGCTTCTGAGCAGGAATTTGTGGATTACTTGGAAGGACATCCAAATGTCAATTAACACAGGCAATAGCATCGTTATCAGTGTGCCCAGAGGGTCGCAGACCTTCCTGGCTGCCTTTAGGAGCAGTAATTGAACAAATTAAATCATCCCGGGGCCGGGGCGAGCTGTCAGGTGCTGCAGGAGTCGTTAGCAGGGGCTGTTTGGAGAGAGAACCGGGGCAGAAAAGAGGGATAAATGTGGGAAAGGAGGAAAAACGCTGCCCACAGCGCGGTGGGAGCTTTGCATCCGGCCGGGAGCATCAGCCTGGGGTGCTGGAGAGGGTCCGAGGAGCCTCCTGCAGAATTCTGCCTCATTCCTCACCCCTCCACAGCCTCTGGGCCTCTTCCCTCCCAGGCTCTCCCCTTCCTGCCCCCCGAAATATCCCTCTCACATTCCATGCCCCACATCCCACAGCGCTTGTTGGCCCAGCAGGAAAAGCAAACCTTCGGGATTTGGGTTTGGAGCAGCCTGGGACAGCGGGAGGGGACGGGATTTAGGATCCTTTCCAACCCGAACCATCCCAGATCCCGCGATTCCCAAGCCTGCGCTGAAATACCCCTCAAATATGGGAAACAGGGAGATGCAAACCCCCTGCACAGGGATCCAGCAGCAGCTCAGAGCCCCCTGCCCCGGGTGTGGGATAAATCCACCGACTTTAACAGTCGAGTGATGCGGGAAGAAGATTCCGGCTGTTCCGAAGGCACCGGGACCCTGCGAGGAAGCCCTGGCAGGGGGCCAGGCCAGCACTCACTGGGATGGCTCTGGAAAAACGAGGAGGAAAATGACATTTCTCACATTAATATCTATTCTCCCCCCGTCCCCCAGCGTGCTAAATTCAACTTCACTCCAGCCACGCCAGTCCAGGCTTGTATTTCCATTTTCCAGCTGAGCTTTGAGATCGTTTATTAAGCCAGAAACAATTAAATCAAGTCCTAGTGTAGCTGTTAATTATAAGGAAATAGGGACTTATTTCAGTAATCCTACTATTGTGTTGTGGGCTTGCATCCTCTTTCTAACTTAGTTTGTTAATCAGATAGAAATAGGAAATCGGGATGCATGGAAGAATCACAGCATCCAAATCTCCAAGCCCGGGTGCCTCTTTTCCTTTAAGCCTTAACCCAAAAGCTTTATTTTTAAAATTGCTCTCACTCTGTGGTATCTCTTCAGAGCTTCTGTTCCATTTGGCAACTTTAGCAGCTCATTAGGGCTTCTTGCTTTTATTTTGACTGGGTAATGAGGGCTGTAAAGAATTGCGAGTCTGTATTGGCATTAATAAAAACCAGAGTGCAAAGGGCAGAGCTGATACATCCCGCTCTGTGAGTGGGGGGGAGAACGAAGCGGGAAAACATCTCGGCCAGGATTTAGCTCTAAGCTCCCTCAGCAGGGCCCAGCTTTGCGAGGGATGGTTTATCTGTGGGTATAAAATCAGCCGCGTGGGGGTTGCTCCCTGATTTTCAGCGTATTTGGTGTTCTCAGGCATCAGGGAAGCTCTTCCCGGTGCCTCCGGTGCGGGGCTGTGCCAGGCTGGGTGTGACAGCAGGTGGGTGAGCGCTGTCCCAGACGGAGCAGATGGTTCCGCTGTCCCCGCTCCCCAGCCTTCCACCCTGACTCAGGGCTTTTCTTCTCCCGGGGTGAATTAGGGACAAGGAGGAAAATCCCGCCCTGCTCGGCGGGCTCTGCCCGGTGCCGCTGTCCCCGCGCGGTGCCCGGGGCAGGGCTGCTCCTGCCTCACCCGGGCTTCTCCTGCTGCCATGGCAGAGGCTGCAGGCACAGCTCGAAACCCTCTGCTGGCACCGCCACGGGCTCCGAGCACCGGTGGCTGCTGCTCCTGCGCTCCCTGCACATAAATATTTCATGTCTACAGCCAAGCAACGGGAAGAATCCATTTAATCAGCCCCCAGTGCCACCATGCTCTGACGAGGGGTGGATTTGCAGGACTAAACGAGGCTTTGTGGGCTCAGGGATTGTGTCTAAGCCTGGCTTTCCTTCGCTGAACCCCCTGGGAAACCCAGGCTGTCGCTGCCCCACATCGCCCGGTGCCCCTGAAAATTCATCCTTTGCCATTCCCACAGTTCTCAGTCTGGCCTGGCTCCAGAGAGGTCTGACAGAGAGGAGGTTTAGGTTGGAAATTAGGGGGAAATCCTTCCCTGTGAGGGTGGGGAGGCCCTGGGATGGATTTCCCAGAGCAGCCGAGGCTGCCCCATCCCTGGCAGTGTCCCAGGCCTGGGACAGTGGACGTGTCGATGTCCCTCCCAGCCCAGGCCATCCCTCGATTCTGTGAATTCTGGAAAAACCCCCAAGGCCGGGCTCACAGCTCCAGGATTCGAGTGGGAGCTTGTTTGTGAGGCTGCTGCTGCTGGGCTCGGCTCCTGTCAGGAGAGCTCTGATCCAGCTCCTTGGAAAGCCCACTCGTGATAACCCAGCCAAAGCGCTGAGCCAGGCTGAGCATCCTCCGCCGTTCCCATGGCAACGGGATGCCTCTCCATTGTCACAGGGACCCGCTCTAGGGACACCAGGGGTGCTGCTGAGGACACTGGCTCACCCCAGGGAGCTGCTGGCCCCATCCCAGGAGCCCTCCCAGGGATTTGCTGCTGCTGCTTCCCCAGGGAACAGAGATCTGGGTCACTCCTCAGGGTGTGCCCCATGAAATTCCGTTTTGTCCCTGTTTTAATGCGTGACATCTGCCCAGAGCTGCTCCAGAGGGGCTCCATCACCTCCAGCTCCCGCAATCCTGGAGTTTTATCTCCCGTTCTGTTCCCATTCCATCATTTTTAAAGCATTAAAACACCCTGGGTTGCGATCCCTCTAAAAAAGCATTGGAACAAACCCGCCCTGGGAATGTGCTCGGCTCCCTCGCTCAGGGAAATTCCGTGTTTGAACTGTAGGAAAATCCAGAGGTTTTCCCGGGCTTTTAACTCCTTCCTGCACAGTCTGGGGACGTTGTGCTGCTGCCAGGAAAGGCAGGATAATAAAAGCAGGGGGAAGGAAGGCTCCTGGCTCCTGGTTGTGGTGTTGGAGCATCCTCACCCCAGCTCCGGGCGTGCCAGGAATTCGGGAGATATTTTGGTCCCTCATCCAGCAGTTCCTGGAGTGC
Organism: Daphoenositta chrysoptera; assembly: GCA_013397915.1. Taxonomy (NCBI): domain Eukaryota; kingdom Metazoa; phylum Chordata; class Aves; order Passeriformes; genus Daphoenositta; species Daphoenositta chrysoptera. Next base: position 53,097 of record VZRO01004014.1, on the reverse strand, counting down.
TTCCCTCCTGAACAGGACTCTTCCTCTCTGCTTTAACTCCCTCGTTGCTGGCATTAAATAAGGGCTGGGAACCTCCAGGAGGTGAGGGGGGGCTCTGGAGGATTCTTTCTTCTCTCGTGGATTTATCCCGCCAGGCACAAATCCCAAAGGTTTGGCATAGCTGTCAGGTTTTTGGAGTTTCCAGGTGTTTCATATGAAAAATCCCAGTTTTGATGGGAGAAGTGGTGAGGTGGAAGGACCAGGAGAGACCCTGGGACATCCCAGGTTGTGTTTGTAGGGCACCCAGCTCGAATATGGGGTGGTTGGACTCAAGCCCCTGTTCTGACAGAAATATTGGGAAAGATCCCAGCTAAAGCAGCCTTTCATGTTCTCCAAGGAAATGTGGGGGGAAGAGGCTGTAACGTGAGCCAGACCAACCGCAGATTCGCCCTGTGCGAGGAGGATTTTCAGCGGTGTGAAATGACTCCATGGAAAACGCCTCGTGCTTCCATCGGGAATTGCGGAGGAGCTGCTGGAACTGCAGGACGGATTTGAGCAGCCTGAATTACGCGGTGAACCGGACCTGACTGATCCTTCCTGGCCCTAAAAATCCAGGAATGTACCCCAGCACTGTAAATAGAGGCTTTCCACTGATTTTTTCAGGAGAGTTTTTTGGTCCTGGATGTTTTTTCCCCCCATTTTTTGTTCTGCTTGGCTCTATCCACCCACCTGACTTCCCCTTCGGGAAGCACCCCAGGAAAACGAGGTTTCAGGCATTGTCCCTTCCTTCCCAGGGGTCTCTGTCACGATTTGTGCCAGGGAGGGATTCTTCCAGTGGCTCCACACTCTCCTCTCCCCACCAGTTGATCTCATCTATCAGCAGGGTTTTTTTAAACCTTTTGTTGGCAAAAAATTCTTAATTTTCTCTGCATTTTCTGTCATCTGTAAAGGCAGGGAAGGTGCTGCTGTCCCAGAATTGTAATAACTTATCTCTCCTTGTTGCCTTTGTGTCAGGTGTTATTATGAATCCTTATCAGTCTGTTGAGGGGAGGAAATTAAAAGGTCTGAAGGGACTGAAACTCAGCTTAGAAAAATTTGTACCTTGGTCACACGCAGAAGCAAAAAAAAAAAAGATTATGTATAAGATTGAGAAGAATATTTCAGACTGATTGCTTTTATTTTTGGAAATAAGCAGTACAGAGGCTAAAAAAAAAAAAATAAAGGAAGCTCTCCCTTCATCCCCAAAAAGGGTGGGAAGGCAAATGGGGAACCACAGCAAACCCAGACAAGGCAATTCGGTCCAGCATCAAATTGCAGAGTTAAATGTATTTAACTGGAAAGAAGTTATTTGGAGTTACTGTGAATAAATAATGTATTTCAGTTTTCATAAACAACTCATTTTCCTTCGCAGAAAGCACCCGGAGCAAATGTTGCTCTGAAATTGTTTAATTACCGAGCCTTGCACTGAGTTATTTGTTATGAACTTTCTGTCTTTCAGCATCTTCCCCTCTTAGATTAAATCTCATTTTCCCACTCAAATGCTGGGGTGTGAATGGAATCAGCACTTTCTGTATTTAGAATGGAACTGGCGCTTCTGCATTATTAAAAGTGGGATCAAACAGGAAAAAATGGGTTTTTCAGGAATCCTGGAGCTCATTTGGCTTTTCTGTTTCTTGTTTTCAGAAATGCTTTTCCATGCCAGCACAAGGAGCGGGGTCCAGTTGTTTTCCAGCTGCAAAAGGAAAAGGAATTTTGTTCCAGTCCCATGTCCATGACCTTGTCCAGCCCCAGCTGCTCATAAAATGGGATTTATTCAACTCCATTCCAGGCTTTGACCTGAAAGGTTAATTTTAACCAAACTGGCCAATTTACCTTTAATGGGATTTATTGGCACCCAAATAGAAATCAATAGGAAATCTCCATTACTGGGCTTGTAAAACCAGCACAGAAAATAGAAATAAATAGGAATTAGTAGAATCAAGAGAACAAAAGTAACAAACCCTGGAGCTGATCCTTTGGCGTTTAGGTTTCAATACCCTGCAGGATTTTGGTGTGGATTTGGTGACCAAATTCCCTCCCTGCAGTTCTTAAACTTATTTTTGAGCAGAATTTCCTGCAGGGCTTTGGGGAAATCTGATCTCTGCCCTGAGGAGGGTTTATTCCAGAAGTGCCTCTGGCTTCTCCCCCTTTTTCCCTCCCAAGCTGGGAGCCCGGGCTGCTCTTTGTGATCTTGGCAGGTATTTCATCCTTGTAATGAGGTTTCTGGGGCTGTGGGAAGGGCAGTCCCAGCTCCGGGGGAGGTTCAAGGTGGGCAGGATGGGTGCAGTGCTGAACTGCTCACAGAGCTCAGCTCTCATTCCTGGTGCTGCCAGAACTCCCTGGATATCCCAGGGAAGTCGTTTAATCCCAGAACAACCTTCCTAGTCAGGACCTGTGGCTGCTCTGTGTGGACCAACAGTCAGTTCTGTCTGGAAAAGCAGGAAGAAAACAGAAAAGAAAATCCTCTTCCACCAGAAGGCATTAAAAGCGCTTTTAATTTTATTTTTTTTTCCACGGGGAATGATATCTTTGAGCTGCCCCAAAGCTTCCAGATCCGGCCTCATTCCAGATACCCAACAGGACGGAAAATTCCCTTTCAGGGAACGGCCGAGTCAGCACGGAGCTGGGACAGGATCTGTTCACTTTATCCCAGCCGAAGGTCTTGGCTTCCAGTGCCTGCAGCTCTGGGGGCTCAAGGGTTTGTTTTTCCACTGGTGGCTCCCAGACGTTGATCAGACAATGCTGAAGCCAGGACGTTCTAGCAAAAGAATTCGCGTCCTCCAGCTGAGCAGGAAGTGTAAAGCGCTTTATGTGTGAAAAGAAATATTAATATTTAAGCTAAAACTCACAGAAAAAACAATCTGATAGCCAGAAATAGCTTTAGGTGCAGATTCTTTTTATTTCTCCTGAACTTGCAGAAAGTTTGGGGGCTCTGTGTATCTTGCAGAGTGGAAAGGAAAACACTGGGAGCTCTCTGTTGTGTTTGGGGATGAGGGATGTTTGATCTGAGCTGCTGTGGGAAAGGCTTTGCCAGGCTGGGCTCAGAGCCGGGCTGGGACTCTGTCAGGGCAGCCGGAGCAGCCTCTCAGAGCACTTTTCTCTGTAATAATCTCCCTGAAAAGCTGCTTTTCCACCCAGCCTGGTTCAGAGGGAGATTCCTCCGCAGCAGGTTCGTGATTCAGCCGCAGGGGATCCATGTGGGATTTCCTTTTGGATCATTCCGTGCTGGAAAACCCCAGCTCTGCCCCAATCACCAGTGCTTCTCTCGGGTGTCCTCGGATTGAAAACACCTCCAAGAGCTGAGCACAATTCCAGGCTGCTGGGAGTGAGAAAACGTTGGGGTTTTGTGTGATGCTCAGAGGCTGAGTCTCCATCCTGCCTGTGCCACCACCTTGGGGTGAGACCCCGGGTTTGTGGCAGTGGAAATTGGGGTTTTTTTATCCTTGCCAGGGCATGGCTGGGAGTTGCTGCAGGAATTTGTAGCTGCTGTAACTCCTGGGGGTGTTTAAAGGAGCCTCAGGCGGGTTTTTCACTCCACAGGAGGGTGCAGCCAGGTGCTCAACAACAGGAAAAGGGGAAACAGCCTCGAATCGTGCCAGTTTTCCTAGAAATTCCCTTGTATTCACCTCGTGGGCTGACCCTGGGAACCCGGCAGGGAGGTGAGGGGGCCCCAGTGGAACCCTGCCATTTTTAGCTCACTCTAAAACACAGCACTGCAATGAAGATGCCACTGATTCACCTGCTGGAAACGTGGGGTTTTTTCCTCTGAAAAATTTTGTTTTCCCGTCTCCTCCCATTTCTCTGCTGCTCCCGCCACTCCTCACACCTCCACGTGCAACATCACTAAATCAGCTGGTAACAAATCTCCTCTAAACCCTGCTCTGAAACGATTCTCTGCTGCCATAAACCCAAGGTGCTGAACGGAGTGCAGGGGTGGGAGATGAGGGGCCGAACAAGCTCAGCCCTGCCGAGCAGGTGTTTGATCACTGCTCACGTGCTGCCAGAGCAAACAAACCTTTCAAGAGAAGTAAATGGACAATGTGTCCTTTTCATCTGCTTTATCTTGTCTGCTCGGAGCTGGGAGATTCATAACTCGCTCTCCTCGGGCCTCATAAATTGTTTCTATTATTCATGATTAAAGTCCCGAGCAGAAGGTTCTTGCATATATCAGCAGACACTTGTTAGAGACATCCTGATGTTATTAAGACATAGATTCAGCCAAAGGTCGTTAGGAGAGCGTCCAAGTGGAAAGATCACATGGGAGACGGAGGAGAAAATTAGGGCTGAATGCAAAATAGGAGTGGGGAAGCGTCGCTGGGAAGCAGAGCAGGACAAAGGGGGGACAGGGGCACAGTTTTGGGGGCAAGGGGAAAGAGGGAAGAGGTGCAGCACAGCACCATCCCCTCCTGGTGGAGTTTAACCCCGAAAATCCCACCCAGTTTGTTCCAAGCCTCTCCAAGCTGGGCTTTAGCAGGGCAGATTTTAAATTTAAAGCCACACTCGAGCTAATCCCTGGCGTTTAGCACAAACCTCACCATGCCTGGCAGGAATATCCAGATGTTCCAGAGCCTCAGAGAGGCTGTGCCTGCAATTCCAAGCCTCAGCACGCAGCTGGAGGCCTGGATGATGTGGGAATGTGCTGCTGCTGGCCCAGATGAGCCCTCCCAGCTCTGCCAAACCCCTCCTGTTCGAGCTGGAGGTGCTGGGAAAACAAAGTTATTGATTCATTGATGGTGGTTTAATTGGAGCAGACATGCGGAGCAGGAATAGCTGCAGCTCCTGGGGTCCCAGGGAATATCCAGGCAGGTGCATTTGTCACATGCTTGGCTCATTTGGAGATCTCTGGGGGGAATCTGAAGGGGAAATAAAGGGTACTGAGAGACAAGGAGCAGATGCCCAGGTTTGGGAGCAGATTCCTGCCTGCGGAGCCCCTCCCGGGTGTGTTTTGTGAGGTATTTCCGTGTCCCTAAGAACAGCTCGTGTCAGGTGTTGCATGGAACGTTCGACTGGCAAAGCATGGATCTGTACCTCAGATCTGTAGCTCAAGAGGCTAGTCAAAACAGACCCCATAAAAGTGTAAAAAGTCATTATTCAGTGACAGAGCCCCTCCCTGGGCGTGCTGGGTGCTGTGCACGCCGTGGGAACGGTCCCTGATCTGTCCCAGCTCTCTGGAGGTGACTTCTGAGCCCCAAAAGTGCCCAGCCCAGCCCTCCCTGCACTTTTGTGCCTGGGTAGTGACCTCTGCCAGCAAACGAGAGCAGCCTGCACGGGGAGCTGGAGCCCTGGCAGGGCTGGGAGCATTGTCCCCCCTCGGCCGTGCCACGGGCCAGGGACAGTTCCCACACCGGGACCCAGGGCACGTTCCCAGGCGTTAGAGCAGCACCAGGATGGAGAAATGCCCTTTTAATGCCAGGCCTGGCAGTGAACTGACCACCCCGATGCCACTGCTGCCCTGAATATGCTCAGTGGCAGGGCGGGTGTTTAATTAAAGAGTTTACCTGGCCCAGGAGCCCAGGAAGCCAAAAGCAGATGAGTTAGGAACAGAGAGAGCCAGCCCAAATTTGGCCTTCACCAGGAGGAGAAGTGCTCCCAGTGGGTTGGGATCTCAAACAGCACTCGAAATTTAAATTTAAATTTTAAAAAAAATGAAAGGATTCCCATTCCCTATTAAAAAAGCAACATCATCTTCTTTTATGGACTTTCTCCCTGCACAAAAGGCTGTTCTTAAGGCACTGGTGGTGTTGGCACAGGCATTGTGGTGAGAATTAACAAACACCCCACTGACAACCAGCCATTGTCTATGGCCCCGTTCTAATGTGATTGAACAAAACTGCCAGCAAGTCAAAATTAATGCAAATGAGTGCAAATTCACATATTCCAACAGGATTAGAATATCATTAATGTGGGCATTAAATATTTAAACAATATCTCTATGAAAGAATTATGAGCTTTCAAAGCTTGTCTGTGTTTTATGACCACATTAAAGCAGTTGTAATGACATCTTCTATGCTGGGACTAGGAATTATCCTTTTTTAAAGGCTCATCGTGGCCGAAGCCCCCGGTGTCCCCCCAGGTCGTGGTGTCCCCGTGTGTTGTCATCCAGAGCTCAGCTCCAGCGGAGGTGTCGGGGCAGGAGAGGCAGGGATGGGCTGGGAGTATAAAACCCAGCCGACATCCCCAGCAGAGCTCTCCAGGGTCATTCCAGCTCTGCTTCTGGAGTCAGAGCTCATCCTGGGCTTTACCCAGTAGGATTCCAGTGCTGGAGACCTGGTAGTGTTTTCCTGGCTGTGGGGGATCCTGTCCCTGCAAACAGCACAAGAATTCCCAGACCTTGGTTCCCTCTGCTTTGCCAACTGCTCGTTCTGTGCTTCCTCTCCGAGGGATCCCTTCAGCCTGGGCCTTGCATGGACAGGCATCTCCTGGCTCATGGAATTAGTCTAATCCTTGCTTTATTTACACATCCAACAGCCCGAGCTGCGTCTGATACTCTGCTTTCCCATCTAAGCCAAATTTAAGCTGAGTGATAAAATAGAGTCACGTTCCATAACCAGCTGCAGTGAAAAATCCTGGGGTTTTGGGAATAACCTGATTGGAAAAATCTTCCCAATTTCAGCTACAGGAGCGGAGAGACTTGGAGAATGTCTCGGCTGAGAGAAGAGCTTGCAGGAAAAAAGATGACCACGATTAAGTGGAGACAGATGGGGATTGAGGCACTTACTTGAGTGGCAAATGTAAAATTAGCTTGAACTTTGATAGTCTTACTGAAGACTCAGCCTATCCTGAGCCTGTCAGGCCCTTCCCTGGCTCTCCATGAGAACAGGAGCTCCTTAGAACAGCTAAAAGGGCCCAAAAGGATGACCAACAGACCACTTGAAATATTTGGCATGGTCCCAACACCCACAGTGACATTTCCAAGCCCAGAGGGGCTGTGACAGGCAGGTCTGCAGTGGGATCTCAGCTCAGCTCTCCCCTCTCGGTACCCAGCACTTCTTTTGTGCCATTTCCAGCAGTGCCATGTGTGCCTAACAAAGGCATTAAAATTAAAAAATCGAAGGGAATCGAGTGCACTATTCCTCTCAGGGAAAGGAGAGAGGACTGAAGAACCCACTTGTGTGACTTAATGCGTTTTTTAAGGAGCTCTCTGCCACAGTGGGGAGGATTGTTTGGGAGAGAGCCACAGATCCAGAGTCAGGGGGCAGATCTGTGGTGATGGCAGTGAATTGTTCTCGAGGCTCTCAAGCCTTTGCTGCCGAGGCACTCAGCTCTGCCAAGTGCTGGGAGCTGTGCAGTGGGAAGTGCAGGAAAACACAGTGGGCCGAGCTGATTTCCCAAACATTCTGTGCCTCCAAGCTCTGCTTCTCCTCACGGCTCCCTTTGAGGGTTTAAAATAAACTGGGCCTGCACTGGGGTGAGGGAGCTGCCACTGGAACGGGGCAGGTGAAGGATGATCCCTGTGGCGGGGCCCTCCCAGCTCGGGATGTTCCATAGGTGTTCCTTTCCTCGGGAACAGCAGCTTTGGCTGTTTTCTGCTGAGCACTTGGCCCTTTTCCACAGGGATGCAGCGTGGTGGGAGGAACTGGAGGAGCAGGGGGAGAGCAGCAGGAGGCTGGGCTGGGTGCACAGGGCTGGGCTTTGGAATGGTGGTGGTGTCACTGGAAAACTCCTGCTTCACCCCAGAGAATCTCCTTGTGCTGCTCGA
>VZRO01004014.1:6957-45306 GCA_013397915.1 Daphoenositta chrysoptera | reverse complement strand
TGGGCTGGGCTGGGCTGGGCTGCTCATCCCTGGAACACCAGAGAGGTTTCCTCGGGCAGGCAGGGATCCAGGCTGGGTTTCAGGTGGATTCAGACCCTGCAGCGTTCCCTGTTTTCATTTCTGACCCCAGAGCAGAGCAGCACAAAATGCAGAACCAACCCACCTGAGCCCTTCATCTGCTGAGCTTCTGAACCTGCTTAGGGCTGGTCAGTGCCACGAGCATCAATTCTGTGACTAATCTGATCAATCTCTAAATTTATTCCTCGTAATCAGCAATCTGTTTTCTTTAACTACAGGCACCATTTCGTGACCAGAACATGATCTAATTAAATGCAACATATTAATGATCCCCTACATGGATTTGTGATCCTGTAATGAACGGTGGAACAGCACCACAACCCTGCTCGATTTGGTGGTGGCTTGGTTTTAAAATTATTTTCTTCATTTAATGGCCAAATAAGTAATGATAAATCTGTGCATGACACTGCTGTAAAATCCTTGATGAAAGCTGTTCTGAGGAGAGCATCAAGCTCAGCTAAGGTGGTAGAAATTATAATTAATTCAGCTCTTGCATGGATAATAGTTGGTAGGAGGCTGAGCTGTAGATCTGTGCTCACTTTGCCAGCTCCAGGTTTCCTGTTTGTTGCCATATCCACAAAAACAGCAGCCGGGAGCTGGGGGATGGAGCAGCAGTGACACCTGAGAGCTGCAGTTATTTGCTGGAATGTCAGCTCTGAGATTCCCTGTGATCTGCTGCAAACCTTCTGCTAGATTAAAGACAGAAACCGGGAGGCTGGAGACAGAGCTGGATGCAGCTTGAAACAATTCCATAAATATTTATTTATGCACAGCTGCTCTCCTGGGTGACTTTCAAGGGGACTCCATCCCCCTTCCCTTCTGACTTGTACAAGTCCCATAAATTGTCTTTTTTTGGACCACTGCTTCTTTTAATAGTGAATTCAGCAGTTTGGTTCCAAGTTAGACATGAGGAAAAGCTGGAGGATTGTTCGAGGGATAAATAAAGGGTTTGGTAGGAACTTCATCACATGAAGGGAACAGACTTTACTCAGCAAGGGGTCAGTGAAGGCTGATCCTGCCTTGGGGCAGCAGAGCCCAGAGAAGCTCTTCCAGCCCCTCCTCGCCCCAGTTCCCAGGAATCTGTCAAATGTTTGTTGAATTTTCTCAGCTGTTTGTGTAAAGTGAAAAACCCAGGCCTGAACCTTGAAAAACAGAATGTCCTCACGCAGAAGGCAGCGGGTGACACCCCGAGAAAAACAAGCCTGACAATCTGCAGCCCTGCTTTCTGTGCCGGTGCCACGGAGCCAGGAGGCAAATTTAGACAATTTCTGGGTTGGTTTTTTTTTAACTTTCCAAAGTCTGGTAATTGGGTTGGTTTCAACTCTTTACTGCTGGTGGTTGATCCTGCTGCGTCAAATCTCCGCTGCGGAATCCTGGCTGCTGCTGCTCTGCCCTCTGAGACTCGGATTCCCAAATGGGATTTGGAGCTGGGGTTGGGGTCCCCCGTGCCAGGCAGGCCCTGGTGCAGCTGGGGGGCACAAATGCCAGTGGCACAAAGGCACTGCTGCCCCTGAAGGGGAGATTGCCCTGAGCTGCCTCCTCCCAATGACCCGGGGCAGTCCCAGGGGGAATTTGCTGGGGCTCTGCTTCCAGGTTTCCCCAGCTGAGATGAGTGTGAGCACAGAGAATTGGATCGATTTTTCTCTCCCTCGTAGGCAGCCGAATTTCCATCACAAAGAAGTCTGGGTGAGTGTGCAAAGATCTTGCTCAGGCTGATTTTAGGCACCTGAATTTGGGGAACGATCTCCCCTGGAGAATCTCAAGCAGTGCAAAGCAGGAAGACCAGGCGGGAGGGGTTTGAACCTCCACAAGGTCGCAGTGATTCCAAAGAGCTCTGAGTGCTCAGGAATTGGTTGTTTTGCTCCTCTGAGCAGGTATTTTATACATGTTTGTATAAAAACACCAGATAAATTGGGACAGTGCACGCTGCCTTTGCTCTGCTTTGATCAGGGTGTAGCTCCTCCAGAGCTGCCCTGATTAAATCAGAGTGAAAATAAATTGAAAGGGCTTCTGTCTGATTTGTGAGACTTCTTCAGGTGTTAAGGGGAGAGAAAAAACATCCAAGGAAGCAGGAAGAGAGGGTTTACCCTTTCATTGCCAAGGAAAACCCTTGCCAACACAGAGGGCAGTGAATCGAGGGGTAGGAACTGCGGGGTTTCAGTGTTCGGGTAGCAAAGAGCAAATCTGCTGAGGAAAACACCGCAGAGTCATCAGCAGCGTGTCCGGCCCAGGACAGGAAGGGGAGCCAAGCAATTTTCCCCTTCCCAGTGTGGAGTGCCGGGAGCAGGGGCGAGGCTGATCCGCGGTGCTGCAGAGGGGCTGCGGGTCTCTCCATCAGCACCAGCGCCTCTCCCCACGCCGTGGATATCGAAATCCCCCAGTCGTTAATCTCACTTCCCCACCGAGGACAAGGGATGTTCAATTCCCGGCCACAAAAAGGCTCTGCGGGGATGATTGAGTTACTGGAGTCGCTTAAAAGCTGCCTGGAAGCAGTGAAAGGCCCTGACAGGCAGGGAGGGGAAGTCAGGGGTGGAGTTCATCACCTCCCTAACAGAATTAATCAAGGGGAGAAAATCAGAACACGTTTGCTATTGAACGCCGAGTCAATGCCCACTGGAAAGCATCGTGGTGTGGTCCCGATTTAGAATTCCCAGAGGGGAGTGGGAAAGGCTCGGGGAAAGTCCAAGGAAGGAGAGCAAACCCCTTTGTTTCTAGGGAAAAAGGGAGAGAGAAGGATTGGTTCAGAAAAGCTGCAGAAAGAGAAATTATTGTCGGGTCTCCCTGCGATTTTAACCTTTCGTGAGGTTATTAAAGGTTTTAAATGCAACGGGGGGAATTGGGAGAGGAGAGAAATGAATACCAGGAAGGGGAATCAGGCAGGAGCATCCGCAGGGGCCTTTAGTGACAGCTCAGCCAGGGCTGGGCTCTGCCTGCACTTGTGTTCCTGGGGACTCCAGCAGGGTGGGATGAACCCTGGAAGTTCCTGCTCTTCAGCAAATCTGAGAGGGTTGATGAGAGACTTCTCCTTCGCTCCCTCTTTCCACGTGGCTGGCCATGCTCAGATCCACTTCCAGAGGGGGATTTGCAGGCACAGCCCGGCTCCTGTCCCTGTCCCTGCCCCTTCCCAGGAGTGCCACCGAGCCCGGTCCCTTCCCAACCCCTGAAACGCTGATCAGCAGCTCGGCTGGGCCACCCAGACTGGCAAAAATGGTGCTTTTCCTGTCTTGGTCAGTGCCCAGAAAGCTTTGAAGTACCAGAGGGATGTATAAAACAATATACAAACCACTTTCTTTTCACCCCCTGCTGGCTCCTTCCCCTTTCCTGACCCTGATTTGTTTGTGCCAGTCTGGGATGGACCAGCCCAAATCTCTCTTTGTTGGCTGCTGTAAAACACAGCAGAGCCTCAGCTCCGAGATAAGCAGAGATCTCACTGCAAGAGGCAGGAGACCTTCAGAGGATGTTGCCTCTGGGGAAATTTGTTCAGCAAGAGGCTTTATTTTTAATGTGAAATGGAGGAACAAAACACGGAATCGAAGCTTTCTGGTAAACCTTGCACAGGGCCCACAGCCCAGCTCTCTCTTTCTGCAGCCTTTTTGCAGCCTGCTATTATCCATGCCCCAGATTTGCTTTTTCTCAATGGGTTTCCTGAGATAAAAATGTGCATTCTGAAGAAAAAAAAAAATTGATAAAAAAAGTATTTTTCTGCTTTGTAACCAACCAGGCTCCCTCAGGAGTCTGTTTTAAAATGAACAGCACATTTCAGGTGTGCACCTGAATTTCCTGATTCTCAAAGCTGCTTGTCAAAATTATCCAGGCAATGGGAGCAGGCCCAATTGCAGTAATTTGATTATTAGACAAGCATGCAAAAAGCTCAGTGTTTTCTTCCCCTTCTAAAACCAGTTGTTCTTGAATCTTTGCTGCTGCATTCGATGAACTTTTGCTGAGGTTCAGGGCTCTGAGCAGAACAGAAGAAGCTGTTCAGGTTTCCTTCAGCACCAGCCTGGTTCCAGAAAATCAAAGGCAGAAAAACGTGAGGAAAAGCTGTCTTTGAATTAAGGCCACGTCTTGATTGCACCCAGTGGCTAAAAGGGGAAGAAACTTGGACAAAAACTCCATCTGGGAGCTGTTCAGTCTGGATTTTCAGGCAGACTTGCACATTGCTCGAATTTCTTTCTTCCTGCCTTGACCCCAGCATAAAACTTGGCAGATGTGTTTGGGAGATCAGTGTGGAACAGAGCCTGGAGCTTGGAAAGCTCCTGAATAAAACAAAGATGTTGAAGCAGCAAGGAAATGGCCGGGGCTGGGGTTCCTGAGAGGGCTGAGGGTGAGCATGCCCGTGGAGGCACTGATTGACACATTCCTGGGGAAAACACCCACACAGGGGCCGTGCAGCAAAACATCTCCTTCCATCCCCCCAGAACTCAGCCCTGAGCAACCTCCTGCCCTGGAACTGCCCAGTTCTCCTCACTCCGCACCACCCTCAGCTCTGCCACCTCGCCAGTGGTGTCGGGCAGCGAAACCGGGGCTGGGGAGAGATGGAAAGTGGTAAAATATTAAAATAGGGGTTTTTTCAGGGTTCGTACTGAGAGGACGTGCGAAGCTCTGCTGTGTGAACTGCCCTGGTTTTTGTGGCTCGTGGGGCTGCAGGCAGGGCCTGCTCAGGGTGCAGAGGAACAGCAGGGACCAAAAGGCTCTTCCAGCTCAGAAATCAGGCACCAGCCCTTGGCAGGAAAGCTCCAAACCCACCAAAACTCAGTGTGGACAAGGCCTGAGCCCAAATCCTGGCTGTGGAGACCCTTACCCAGGGCTCAGGACAGCAAAGGGGGACCAGACCTCACTAACCCCCTCCCAGGAGTATTGGTGAGGGCTCTCTGTTTGTTTTCCCACAGGGAATCTTCGATATTTCCACATTTGGTGACTCTGCTGAACACCCAGCCTGGAGATGTGGCCCTGGGTGGTATCAGTGTGATAATTGATTGTGCCAGGGCTCAGCACAAACATTCTGCTGAACACCAGAAGAAATGGAAATCCGGAGAATGTGTTTACCAGACACACAGCCCCTGAGATCTGCTCCTCCTGTTGCCATGGTTACTACACTTGTCTGACAATATTAGGAGGAAAATGTTCACATTGATTTTTCTTTCCCCCCTTGTTTTCCCTCTGAAATAAAATACGATACCTGGGAATTAAATTAATCCCTGGTCTAACTGCAGCTGGGTTTGCAGCATGGTACCTGGGGTGCACATACACAGAGGTGGATTTTCCCCCTCTGGACCTCACCAGCCCAAAGCATTCCCTCAAATTCCCCGTTTGCCACTGCTCCTCTCCCCTTAACCCTTTGCCTGCTGTGCTTTCCACGAGAAGGGTCACTCCAGGTGTAGGGGACGAAGGATTCTCTGAGGGGTTGATGGGTTTTGTGTGTACTGGAAGGTGGGCACGATTTATGCAAAGGCCAGGTTTCCCAGCAGTGTTGTTTCACTGAGCTCAGAGGAGTGTGGGTGCTCTCATTTCACTTTATAACTCCCATTCAAACCAAGTCAGCTGGGAATCAATTTAGAGAACAGCGTTAAGCTGCATTTCCCATGTTGTAAGGACAGGAATAATCACAGGAAATGGAGCTTGCCCCCTCTGACCTTGTTAATGTAACGCTCCCTCAGGTCTCTGATGGCCCAAACAAGGAGTGTCCCACTTTTACAGCCACTTTTCCATCCTCGGGGCACACCTGATGCTGTCTGAAGCAGCCTGAGAACTGATTTGAGCCACACTGGTACAAAATTCCCCAGGTGGGAGGCACTGGAGCCTGCCAGGAAGATGGAGAGGGACTTTTCACAAGGATGTGTAGTGACAGGACAAGGGGGAATGGCTTCAGAGTGACAGAGAGGAGGTTTAGATGGAATATCAGGAAAAAATCCTTCCCTGTGAGGGATGGAGGAGGGAAGGGTGGTGCTGCTCTGGCACAGAGAGGAAGGAATCCAAGAGGAAGCTTAGTTCCTCCACTTAGCAATTAAAATCAACCTTTCCTTTCCTTATTGGAGTCTGATAATCCTGAAAGCCCCCAGCACTGAACAGTGAGGAAGGAAACTTGCTGAGTGCCAAAGGCGCTCAATCCATCCCGTCAGCAGCCCCTGTAAAACTACAAAATAACATTTGTACTTTCCCTGATCCTCTCCCTAAATCAGGAGTTGTGTCGTTGCAGCTTATCCTGAAATGGGGCTGAGGGATATTAAGAAGCCACAAAGCTGAGGATGGGGTTGCTTAGCAATCCTGCACGAAGATTCCCGGGAATCACTGCTAAGCTCAGATGAACGTAATGTTCCTGTCACAAACCGGCACACCACTTCTGCAAGGATCTCCTTATTGTTACACTGAAACCTTAAACACTTAGGTACAAACATCTTAAAAATCCCAGGCTTTTGTTTCTATTCTTAATTTTGTCTTTAGACACTTTCTGCCCCTCAGTTTATTCCTCCCACGCTGAGGAACTGAGGCAGCAGCACAAGATTCCAAACACATCGGTGTTGTTTTTACCTTTGCTGGCTGCTGCAGCAAATTAAAATCACCTGCTGGTGATAATCCCCCTGCCTGGAGGCTTAATGATGCCGTGCACTCTGCGAGGGGAGTTTTTGGTGCTTGATCCAATTATCCAACGCTAAAGATGATTCAGGAAGGAGAGAGGGATGATGCCGGGGTTCTGTGTCATTATATGGTCACACGCAAGAGCTGAGCCTTTGAACGGGATGCATCACAGACTTTCACTGCAAAATATCATTTAGGTAGACGAGACTAAAGGTTGGAAAGCATTTCTCATTCCCTCAGCCCACCAATGGGAAAATGAGGTGCAGTGATGCACGAGGACCTTTAAGAGCCACCGCAGAGCCGAGCTCAGCCGGGGGACCCTGGGATGGCTGATTCCAATCCTGCCTGCAGAGCGACGCTTTCTCCTGTCTCAGTGCCTCCCGCTCTTTCTTTCTGCTTTTAATTCACATCGCACAATTTAACCATTCTTGCAGGCCCTTCAGGCTATTTATTCTTGCAGGATAAAAGCTGAATGGGAGCACGGCGGGCAGGAGTGGAGCAGCTCGTGGACGCTCCCCGCTGCTCTCCTGCTGCACGGCAGAGCTGGGGGCTGCTCTGGCTCCAGACAGGTGACAAGGACCACAACAGGGTGCCCGGAGGAGCTGGGGCTGCCCCAGCCCTGCAAGTGTCCAGGCCGGGCTGGGATGAGGTGCTCCAGGGGCTGGGAGGTGTCCAAGGCTGGAATGGGATGAGCTTTAAGGTCCCTCCCAGCCCAAACTGTTCCATCATATTAAAAAGCTGTTTGTAATCTCCCCTTCCAAGGTGTCTGAGGAGAGTTAATGTGAAAACCCGCCGTGTTTGCCCCCTCCCTGTGATATTGAACTAATAACACGTCCTGGAGCAGAGAGAAAGGGGTTTGAATGGGATGTGCTCAGCAGATGGGGTGGCAGGGGCTCTGGCTGATCTCTCCATCCCGGCCACACTCCCATGCAAACTGCACAGCCCCACGTATTTCTTGTAAATGTTGGGATTTTACGGCCCTGAGGAATGAAACAATCACGTTAATTGATTTGGAGAGCTGCCCACGGAGGGCACTAATAAAGGCAGCGAGCAGGCGAGTGAATCCTGAGAGGAATAAGGAAAATTAAAGCCCTTAATTCCTCTGACATCAGCACCAGCCCTCCTACACCTGGCCAAAACACATCCCTAGAAACCAGAGATCCAAGTCCTTTCGCTGGTTCATTCCGGGAGAGATTTCTAAAACGTGGGATTTCTCTACAAGTCTTTTCTTCCCCCGAAAACAACAGATGCAAGCGAAGAACACAAAGGGGGGTGAAAAGCTCTGTTTTGATGAGTGGGCCTGAGGGAATTCAGAGCGAGTTCTGAGTGGGATCTCTTGGCCCGTGTGCTCAGAACAGAGCATCACTCAGTGCCTGGGTTGATTCTGCATCCCACAGGAGCCTTTCCCTGTGCTTCCCACCAGCTTTGTCTTTTCTTCTTTACCTGAGCAGGACCAGGAGTGTCTGTGCTGTTCCCGGGGCTGGGTGGGAGCTCAGGGCTGGCGAGGGGACAGACCAAAGCTGCTTCGTGCAGAAGTCCAGCATCCCTGGGGACAGGGACAGCGGGATCCCAGTGCCGTTTGCAGTGGGGTGACACCACCCCGTTGCTCATCCAGGCTCCACTGCATCCTTTCGCCCCGAGGGGGGCTCAGCCAGGAGTGTGAGGGAGCCTTGTGGTGCCCACATCACTCCAGGAGACCTTTCCCTGGCCCGTTCCCACCCTGCCCCTCATCCCCCGGCAGCTGCTGGGCAGCAGGGGCAGCTGCTGGGCTCCATAATTGGTTTGTTTCTCCTCAGCAGCTCCGGGGAGGCTCCCAGGGAAGCCCTGGGCTGGGAGGGGAGGCTGCTGGCCCCCCTGACAAGTGACATGATGGAGAAAATTGCCGTGTCAGCCCTGATTAGGGACAGCCGTTCCCTCCCTGCCCGAGAGGACCCAGCCCGAGCCCGAGAAGGTCCCGGCCACGGGAGCTGGGGATCACCTGGAGCTGGTGGCCCTGGGCCGGGTGGGGATGTTTGGAAGGACACCCAGGGGAGGCTGCTGGGCCTGGGGGGGATTTTCGAGCACATTTTCAAGCTTGACCTGCTCCTCACCCCTCCCTTTGCCAGGAGACACGAGGAACAATGTGCTCCTTTCTGAGCCAGGGTGCCTTGATATTTTTGGCTGCTTCCTAGGGATGAGATCACGGAGGGAACGCACGGAAAACAATTCCTTTTCCCCCTAATGAGAAACTATCAGCACCTCTCAGTCTCTCTAGGTCTATTCAAAACCATTTGCTGGCTCTTGCAAAGCCCCTTCCAAAGGCCTGGTTTTAGAGACACAAGGCTGGGCTAAGCTGGCTCCAGCTGCAGCCTCTGCCACTCTTTTGGGGGGCTCTGGGGGCATCATCTCCCCGTTCATCAGCCCCAGAGCACCCTCTGCTACCCCCTGGCAAGAACTCCTGGTGCTTCCACACACTCTTTCCTCTATTAGACAGGAAGAACTTTGGAAAAAATTCCAAATCCCACCCTAAAATCTGCATCCCAACCACGCCTGGGAAGCCTTTTGATAACAATGAATTTCCATCCCACCTGACAGGGACCATAGGCAGCTGCCAGCCTGATTATTCACAGCACAGAAATCTCCTTTGGCAGGTTTTGGTTTCCTTATTTCCTCACATTAATTGTTTCCCTGGGAGCCTGGAGCAGGGTTCTGTGCTAAGGAAAAGGAAGGATCTGGCTGCAGAAGTGTGAAGAGTCCTGCCCGGGCTCCGTGCTTGGACATCCAGGTTGCTCCTCCACCTCCGGGGAGGTGTGGGGAATATTCCTGCTGATGAATTTCCTTGGAAATGGCCACTGTTCTTCCAAATTATTTTAACTCAGTCGGTTTATCCCAGCCTCTTAATGGCGGTGCTCAGCAGAGGGGGCGAAGAACCTCACCAGGGTCAGAAGAGAGGGAAAGAGGCATTTCCCAGATTTTCTCTTTAGCCCAGTTTTCTTCATTCCCAGGGCCCACTCACCCGACTTGCAAATAAATTTGTCAGAAGCCAGGGCTTGGCTCCTGTGGGAGATGAAAACATCACAGTTGTGATGGAGAGCTCATCCCAATCCCCTCAGGTTCCGTGCCCCAGCCACGCTGTGTTGGGCACCCTCCTACCAGGGCTTTGTTTGCCATCAGATCTGACAGGGAATTGTAGCTGCAGTTTGAACTTTGAAAGAAGCAGCAGTCCTGGTAAGGGCAGTAGGACAGGGAAGAGCAGGAGAGAAGAGCTGGGATGGTTTCCAGCGAGGGAGGAGCGGGCAGGAATCCCTGAAGGATCTGCCCCGCTCTGTTCCCACAGAGATCCCAGTGCCCCTCAGGACCCAAAGGCTGCAGAGAACCTGAGCAGCTGGAAAATGTCCATATCCTCAAAATCCAGCTGCCACTGAGACCCCTGGGTCTGCCTTCCCTCCCTTGCCCTTTGTGTCTCCTCTGGTTCAGTTTGTGCCACAGAACCCTGCAGGAAAGGACGGCCAATTCCCTTATTCCTGTGGAAAGGAAAAGGAATAATCCCCAGCCCAGCCTAAACAGATTTAGAAGGATTTTTAGTGTCTGGAAGTGACAGCAACAACCCTCACCAGCAGCAGAGGACGGCTCCTCCAGGAAGACCAGCAGCAGCCCAAACACTGTAATTTTGTGGGGAAAAGAGAACTTTAAAACCACAGATTGCCCAGGGAAGGAATATTTGCATGGATATTTTCCTTCTGGCTGATATCACATCTCCCTGCCCGGGAAATGAAGTGAGGGGTTTTTTGCATGCTCTGCATGGACGAGGTAATGGGAGATTTTGTGCTCTAAGTGGAGATAGCAGAATCACATCGGGCAGGTGAGAAATTGCCTCTCACTTTCCTGCAGCCACTGAAACAGGGAGGGGGATTTGTACGGCGAAATTATCTCCAGAAAAATAAAACAGCTTTTAAAATACCAGGCCTGGAGGAATAGGTAACTCATCTGTAGGAGCAGTGCAGTGCAAGAGGAAATCCAGATTAATATTTAGCAGAAGCAACAAACTCTTAACATCACGTTTTCCCCCAGAACATTCTTTTCTCTACTTAATTGTTCCTTTCCTTTTAGCTCAGCCTGAATGCTTTGGAAACAGCTCAGGTGATTCTTTGCAGACTAAAGCAGTGATAAGAGTTTTTTTGGTGCTTGT
Organism: Daphoenositta chrysoptera; assembly: GCA_013397915.1. NCBI lineage: Eukaryota > Metazoa > Chordata > Aves > Passeriformes > Daphoenositta > Daphoenositta chrysoptera. The sequence continues at coordinate 34,484 of VZRO01004014.1, read as the reverse complement.
ATTATTTCATGTTCAGCTGACAGAGCCAATTGTCCTGTTGCAGGTGCAGCTCCAAAATCCTTCCAGGTAATTGTGATTTTGTTGAAGGAGCCATTATGGAATTTCTCATTCACATCCCATCATTTGTGAGGTTTCAGCTCTTCTCTCCTTTTTAAGGTTGAGGGGGTTTTCAATGGGTTTTTAGCCACTTAAAAATTTTTGTTTTCGATTTCAATATGGTTTTAATTAAAGTGAAGATGTTAATGGCACACATAATGTTCATAAAAACAACAGCAACACTCCCCCAGTGACTCACTTAAGGAAAGTACATCAGGTTGTGCATTTATGCTGAAATATGCTGTATGTGGTATTTTCCCATTTTATCTCTTCACAGCCTTGGAATACACTGGGACTGAATTAAAATCCCAAACAAAAATCTTGAAGTGGCTAAAAACCCATGAAACTTAACTTTTGCCCTTTCCTTGGCTGGCAAAGCCATCACCTGGGCAAGTATTGGGAGTTCTGCCTCACCACGGGATTGCCTATAAACAGGAAAGGGAATCCCAAGGGAATTGGGATCGATATCCCAACCCACCTGTTGGCAGCTGGGGCTGCCCAGGTTTATTCCCTTGCTGCAGCCACTCGGAATTCCTCTCTCCCTGCACGCCCCCGCCCCGCCGGTGTCAGTAACATATTAATATATTCCTGTGTACTAAGCAGCTCTTAATAATTACCTCAACCCTTAATTTGCTGCGACTCAATTACTGCAGCAGCTCATTGACATTGTTAAGGTTAATAACTCAGAGATTCCGAGGACAGGACACATTACAAATCAAATTGATTGTGGGAATTGTTGCAGCAAGCCAGAGGAACAATAGGCAAAGTGTTTTTATTTAGCAACACTCAGGCAACAACTTTCCCAACAGTCAGATCCCCTGGGAGAGCTGCAGAGGTCCATGGGTGGTGCTCTGGGGAGGTTCTGGCTGGGGAATTCAAGCAGTTTGGGCTGGGAAGGTCTTTCCTAAATCCTGGGGAATTTCTCGCTGTGCTGGAAGAGCCAGGTTTTGGATCCAGTACAGGCAGTGCTGGTGGGTTGGTAAAAAATAGCAAATTTTCTCACCCCAATGGTTTGTCTGGACTACAGCTCCTCTGCAACAATCGCCTCGAGGGAAAAACCCCGTGGATTATTGCTCCAGCAGGGGTCTGACCCTTTGCTCTGAGCATGGCCTTAAAAATTTCTGCTTTTCCTTCTTCAGAGGAGCGAGGCAGGACCACTCCCCTCCTGCCTTATCACCACCGCCGAGCAAAGGAGCGATGGTTTAATGCATGTGCTGAAGTGACTCCTCAAATGAATCTTAATCACATGGGCTAATTAGAGGCTGTGTTTGTTAATCAGATGTGAATAGCAGGCTGATTTCTCTATTTAGATAAACGTCTGCTGCAAAACCTCTTGGCAGATGGGCCAATGTTTGCTCCCCCCAGCCTAAGTGGGCATTTTAGCAGGTTGCAAACATCGTTTCATGGCTAATTAGGGACAAATGGAACAGCAGTTCTGGTGTCCAGCACGGGGCCCAGACACTCTCCCGTGGTGGGAGGCAGGGAGGTGTTGGGTGTGGGAATCAGCGTTTGGAATTCCTGGATCCTCCTTGTCATGAGTTGTGCTAAGCTCATGCACAGGACTGCTCAGAACTCTCTATCCCTTAAAATAAACCAGGGTGGGATTTACTTGCAGCTTTTACAGGCTGAGAAGAACCAAGTAAAACTCTTGGAGATGTCCTTTGCAGGGCCAGGAGCTGGACTTGGGTGATCCTTGTGGGGCCCTTCCAACCATGATTCCACGATTCTAAATAAAACCGAAACCTGGAGAGAGCAGCTGCAGCCGATCTTGTGTCTAACCCAAATTTAATCCAAATTTATTATGCCCTCAAGTCCTCAAACCAAGGAAAACAGTGAATTTAGCCTTAAGAGGCCCTCGAGGCTCTGTTCCTTGGGCTGTGGGTGCTTTTCCTTCTGCCAGCTCTCCCCCCTGGGACCCCATGGATCCTCCCCAGTGTGGTGGGGTGGCTCTGGCTGGGGCATCACCACCCTCCTGGCTCCTCCAGTCAACAGCTGGCGCTAAAATGAGATTTTCAGAGTGTTTGGCTTCCCTTGCACTCCCCAGAATTACTCTGAAGAGTATTTAAATATCTCTCCTAATAATTACACCGAGTTCCCAGTTACCAATATTCCCAGCAGCTCCTCTGCCCGTGGAAGCGCCGAGTTCTCCTGCTTTTATCGTGCCTACCTATGGATTACAAATAGATCTTATTAACTGCTCCAAGCTGACACATCTATTGGAATAAAGGGGCTCGTTTCTTCCCAGGCAGCAGAACAATCTTCCTGTTATGCTAATAAATACAGGAATTTGCATAAATCTAATCAGATGGGGAGGCTCAAATGGAGCCCAGCGCTCCTGGGTGCTTGGGAGAGCTGCTCCTGCAAGGGAATTTAGGGAAAATAGTCACCACCAGTTGGAACTGGGCAGGGACTGGGAGAGAAGGAGGTGAGAGTTGTCTTTCCATCAACCCAGCTCCGCTTCCAGGGGGGTTGTGGTGCAGAGACCCCGTCCCGGGTGTCACAGCCTGTTGTATTATGCATTGTATCCATTAAACGTTGTATTAGAGATAAGAAAAGGCAATTTGCTCCGAGCCCTGGCTGTGCTGGACCATCCTTCGGGTGGATAATGAGCCCCGGAGCGGCGCTGCTTTGTGCTTTTGCAGTGTGGCAAATGCAGCACCCCAAACCCCGCGGCCCTGGCAGGTGCTGGGAGCATCCCCAGCCTCACAAACCCCTTTTCACCCTGGTGCTGAACAATCCCTTCCCCTCCCACCCCATCCAGGTAAAGAAACCAACCAAACCCCCCGCAGATCTGGGGAGAGAAGCTGCTCAAATGCTGGAACTACTCGTGCTGCCCATGACCTTGTGTAGGGTTTTGTGTCTTGGACAGCTCTGCAGCAGATTGGGCTGAAAAAGGTTTGGTTTTTTGTTTTTTGTTTGTTTTTATGGGGCAGTTTCTGCAGCCTCCTCCCTTTTTAAGCTGGTTTAGTGCTGGCAGCGCTGGGAAGATGCAGCTCCTTCCCTCTCTGCACTGGTATTAATGACAAACATCTCTCCCTGCTCATCCCTGCTGCTGCTCCCCTCCCCTCCAGCAGTCCTGGATCTGCTTTTGGAGGGCAGGAGAGTGCTGCCTTCCCTTTTTACCACACCAGCACATGCTCAGCAGATGTTTGTTTCCCTGTGGGAAGCCCCCCTGGACTGAAAACCGGGATGTGCTGTGCTCTGAGCAGGGGAGGCTCCTTGAGCTGCAGAGGCGGGTGAAGTCAAGGTGCACCTTCAAGACAAAAACAGACGCACCCTTCATGCAGAACGAGCCTTAAACCACGTCTCCCAGCCTGTTTTCGGTTCAGATCCCATCTGGGCTCCTGGCTGGAAGCGCTGCTGGTGAGTGCAGCCCTTCCCGTGCCGAGGAGGGGCTGGGAGCAGGGGCTGGTGCCAAGCGTGGGCATTCTCCGGGCACAGCAGCCTCGGAGCTCGCATTTATTCACTTGGAAAACACTTTCCATGCATCTCCAAATGCTTAGGAGCAAAACGTCTCTCCAGCAGTAGCTTTAGGAGCAAAACATCGCTCCAGCAGTAGCTGGGGACTCTTCTGACAAGGTGAGGATGCTCCCAGGGCGGAATGAGGAGAATTTGTCATGGAAGTGGCAGGAATTCCACCTGAGGTCAGGCAGGGGAGGCACCCAAGGGTTCAGCCGGGCCAGGGACACCTTCCACTAAAAATCAGGTTGCTCAGAGCTCCATCCAGCCTGGCCTTGGGCAATTCCAGGGATGGGGCAGCCACAGCTTCTCTGGGAACCTGTGCCAAGTTCTCACCTCCCTCACAGGGAAGAAAAGAAATGACCCCTCTCTCCAGAGCTGGAAAATCACCTTTCCTTAATGTTCTCCTTTGGGTTCAGGCTCTGGAGGTGCCCCTGCCTTGAGCGATTCATGGTCGTGTTTAAGTGACAGAGTGTTGGAAAATAGGGTGAAAAACATCAATTCAAGGCTTTATAAAAGGGGAGGATGATTTAATTTTCATACAGAATCATTAAGCACATTGCTCCACTTGCTCCTTGTACACCTGTAAAGCGAAATATTCCCATCCAGGTGGTTTGGGCAGGATCCCTGCATGCAGCACAGAGGTTGGGATGCAGGGACACAGGGTGTGGTGGCTTTTTGGCTGAATTTTGGGATCTTAAAAGCCTTTAGCTCCCCATCATTGCCCCAGCACAACCCTCCCCTGTAGCAGTTACAGGTCAGAAAACAAGAGCAGCATCAATGTGGGTGAAATAAAAGCAATCGAGGCCAGCAGAGCCCTGCAGGACTCATTCCACACCCGGACAGGTGATTTATCCCAGGAATGATGACTTCAGATTTGCCCGTTTGGTGCAGCTCCAAGAGGCTCACAGAACATTTGGCTTGGAATTAATGCAGGAAAGGGCTTTCAGACACTTCACCAGGGCAGAACCCTTGGAGGAACCGGGAGGTTTTCCTGAGAACGTTCAATGTCGCCTTAAATTAGGCCATAAAAAGTAAGTGCTTTTTAAAAGCAATCTTGCACGGTAGGGTCTGCATTGTCAGAGCTTCCTGGTGATTTAAAGGTTCTCCTTCCTCGTGGCTCCTGCAAAAAACTCAGCAAATGGGAGTCTGGCTGCTGTGAAAAATACCCTTGCCTGTAAATCTAGAGGAAAAGCTATATATATATATAGATATGAAGTATATGTATATAAATATATATATAAAAATGTGATAAACATCTATAACCCAGAGCCCGTAAAACTGGGCGTCTGACACCGGAGGTGGGGAGCACTGGCAGGGGAAGAGCAAACCTGGATTTTTTGCCTAGGGATGTGAAGCTGGCTGCTGCTGTGATGTTTTTCCACAGCGTTTCTTGTAGTATTTACTTTTTTTTCTGGAGGCTCACACTGGCTGTGATGAACAAGAGGAAATCCCACAGCACTGAAGTGGCTCATTTGTCATAAAGCTGCTTCTTTTTGCCTCATTCTTTCTGTTACATCATTGGAGTCACCCTTGCTGGGTTTCCAGCATTTCCTGAGCGTTTTATTTTCTAAATTCTCTTGTGGGAGAGATGGTGCTGTTCCTGGCATTTTGGGGTGGGCTGGGTCTGCTCTTCTCCTTTCGCTGCTGATCCTCATCCCCACGTGTGCCTCCTTCCCATTGCTTGACTTCAAGTTTGTCTCCTTTGGGGACGGGGCTTTATTCAGACCTATTTTAATGAGAATATTATATTTTATTTAACGTTATTCACCACAGGATCCAGTGACAGCTGCCCTGCATGCCCAGCATCTCCCTGCCAGTGCCTCTTACAGAGTTTTCTTACCCCCTGAACCCCTCTGGCATTAGTCCACCCCTGGCCTTCAGCTTTAATCAGCTTTTGCCTCCCTGGTCCTTGGGTCAGCTCCTGTTGGCTCCAGAGCCACGTCCCTGGCAGTTCCCGGGATTCCCAGATGAATGGGAAGGGGCTCCCATTGGGGCAAGGCCGGGCCCAGCTCAGCAGAGGGTTAGGAAAACAATGTGGGGAGGAATTAGCGCGGGCAGCCAGAGCCTGGCCTTTCCCAGGAGCACTGAAAAGCCCTTTCAGAGCCACTTAATGTCCCCTGTCAGGGGCTGCCGTGGCTGACCCGGGGCACAGGAGCCCTCCCAGCCCTCTCGGGTGCCTTGGTGCTCCGGGTCACCTTACAGGGGCTGGGTTTTTCTGAAAATGTGCACATGCACAAAAAGAAGTGTGGGTGGGAAATCAGCTTGGTAAATAACATTGCCTTCCCCATCAAGAGCTTAACAGGGAAGGACAGGACCCAAGCCCAGCTCCAGAAGCCTGGTCCTAATCTCTGGTGACATCTGGAGCAGCACCGGGCTGGGAGGAGCTCTGCAGCACAAAACAGCCACGAGCAGGAGGGGACAGAGAGTTTCCACCTCCCCAGTGCTTCTGCCGTGCCTTTGTGACAGTGGGAGCTGTGCCCTGCGGCTCTGCCCGGCACCGGGAGCTCTCCTGGCTCGGCCGCTGGCCAGGTGGCCACTGCTGAATAATACACTCAGCACATTTATTTTAAACCCTGCGGTTCCCCCAGGCAGGGCTGGTGGCTCTGCAGCCTCAGCCACGCTGTCACCTCGCCAGGAGCTGCCACGGCTGACGGGGTGGCTGTGCTGGGTGTGGGAGCCATCCCTGTGGATAAAACACCTTCCACAGCTCATGGGGTGGCCGTGCCGGGTGTGGGGAGCCATCCCTGTGGGTAAAACACCTTCCACAGCTCATGGGGTGGATAAAACACCTTCCACAGCTCATGGGGTGGCTGTGCTGGGTGTGGGGATCTATCCCTGTGGGTAAAACACCTTCCACGGCTGTGCTGGGTGTGGGGATCCATCCCTGTGGATAAAACACCTTCCACAGCTCATGGGGTGGATAAAACACCTTCCACAGCTCATGGGGTGGCTGTGCTGGGTGTGGGGATCTATCCCTGTGGGTAAAACACCTTCCACGGCTGTGCTGGGTGTGGGGATCCATCCCTGTGGATAAAACACCTTCCACAGCTCATGGGGTGGATAAAACACCTTCCACAGCTCATGGGGTGGCTGTGCTGGGTGTGGGGATCTATCCCTGTGGGTAAAACACCTTCCACGGCTGTGCTGGGTGTGGGGATCCATCCCTGTGGATAAAACACCTTCCACAGCTCATGGGGTGGATAAAACACCTTCCACAGCTCATGGGGTGGCTGTGCTGGGTGTGGGGATCTATCCCTGTGGGTAAAACACCTTCCACGGCTGTGCTGGGTGTGGGGATCCATCCCTGTGGATAAAACACCTTCCACAGCTCATGGGGTGGATAAAACACCTTCCACAGCTCATGGGGTGGCCGTGCCGGGTGTGGGGAGCCATCCCTGTGGATAAAACACCTTCCCCAAAGGCTGCAGCTCCCCACCTTCTACATCCAGCTTGTTCTCAATTTGCACGCACAGGAAAACGCAGAGCTGCCGTGCTCCCTGAAATCGTGGATGTGCTACAGCTACAGCTGAAAAATTGGGTTTTTTTGATGCAGGAAGTGTAAGCACACAGCAAAATGCTCTGGGTTTTGCCCCTGGAACATTCAGGAATTAGGAATTCTGCTCAAGTCCTGGGCTCTTTGGAATAACACAGTTTTTCAGAGTATGATTCTCAGAACAAGGTGCCAGGCATTGCTTTAAAATAACTACACTGGTGAATAAAATAAAAATAAAAATAAAGCCTGCAGGCCTGCCAGGTGAATCCTGTATCCCCTCCAGTCCCAGTCCAACCAGTCACTTCCCAATTCCCATGGTAATCCAGCCCTCTTTGCATGCAGCTGGCACATCCAGTTTATTAATCAGGGAAGTGCTTTATTCCTGTGAATGGGAGCTGCTCCCCCTGCTCATCCCGAGGAGTTTCCCCTCTGAAGCACATCCCTGATTTCCCGCCAGAGAGAGAGCTATTAATAACTATTAATTTAATGAGCTTATTCCAAGATCACCCAAGCAAGGTAAAAATTACTTCGCTCACCTCGTGAGAACCCAAGGAACCTGAGGTGACTGGGAACTCTGCTCAAAAAGGGGGTTTTGCCCTGGGTTTTATCAGGAGATGCTTTAAAACAAGGGATGGGAACGAGGGAGCTGTGAAGGAACTGCACTGCACACTGCAGGATCCTTGTGCTGCTGGCAGTGGGGCAGGGCTTTGGTTCGGTTTGTTTCGTTTTGTTTGTTGATTTGTTTTTTCTGTAAACACAAGCGGTGCAATAGGCAGCAGCTATTCGGGGAAATGGATCTAAGCTGTGAACGGGCAGTGTTGTCCCAGCCTTCGCTCGCCTGGCACAACTGCTGGGTCCCCAAGGGCCTCTTCTGCTCCCTCTGTTTCCTCACACGAGGAGTGGAAATGCTGGGCGGGCACTGGGAGCTTTTAGCACCGAAGCAAACAAAATTTACAACCCATTTTTCAGCCCTGTAGGGAGAAGAACACAGGATTCTGGTGTGGTCTTTTGAATTTTGGGACCATTTTAAGCAACAACTTCTCCAGGGCCAGGCTGTGCTTTGGAGAGGCCACAGCAAAGCTCATTTCTCGTGTCCAGGGATTCAGCCTCATTTCTCTGCCTGATTATTTGGGTGCAAACCCTTCTGTTCATCCCAGTCGCTCTGGATTTCCCAGAGAGCTCTCTTAGCCACACACATTTTAACGTTTTCCTCTGCTGTTGTCTCGAATCTCTTCCTTGCTCTTTGATGCTCTTTATGGGCAAAGCTTTCCCTAAATCCTCCCAGGTTTCACAGCATGGGGACTTTCCTGAGTTATCTCGAGGCTATCAAAGGTGCATCCTCTGAGTGTCTCCCCTTGCCCTCTTTACAGAGAATCACATAAAGACCTTTTCCTCCTCAAAACCCATGGCCTAGGAAACAGAACTGAGAGATGCACGAGGCGTTACAGGGACAAAAAGTAAAGGTATTTGGTGAAACTTGACATGATGCTTCTAGTTTAGGTATTTATGCTTTGCAAAGAAAAAAGAATCGATTTCCACCCCTCAGTTCCTTCGGACCCTCTGGCCAGGGCAGGGAGGAGCCCGAGGTCCTTGTGCTGCTGCTCTGCCCACTCCTATAACTTTCCAGAGCTGTCTGCTGTCTCCCAGCATTAAATTTCTCATTATCTGCCTGCTTAGAGACCAAGACTTTCAGGGCCGGGGCTGCTTGACTCAGATTTTGTTCAACAGCTGATGAAAGAAGTCTTTGCTCTGCTTGGGGTTCTCTGGGTAAGGAATTTGTATGGACTTGGAGAGTTGTTGATTTGGGAGGGTTTAACCAAGATTGTTTAACTAAGATTGTATTAACTGAGGTAACACTTGATTAGCAGCAGCTCTGGGAAATCAATCCATGAACGTTCAGGTGCAAAGGTGTATTTTCCTTAACATTTTCACCTCCTCTTTAGGGCAAGAAGGAAATGGGAAACTCCTTTTGGTTCAGGTGTCATTCTCAGTAAATGGAAATTATTACTGAAGCATTTGCATTTGCTTTTCTCCTGGAAAGGATGAGATTTTCCTAAGTGACAATTAACATGAGATATCTGATGGTTTTCTCTGCTGAATGACAGGCAGGAAGTTTCCAACCCCAGCCAGCCAAGGAACTTTCCTCTTCCCCCTCTGGCCACGGCACAGCAGGTGAATAATTTGCTGTGTCTTTTTTAATGATTCTTCCCTTGGTTTGTTCCTCCTCGTCTCTCACTCCCCCAGTATGGAGGCAAGTTTTGTCCTTTTTTGTGATGAAAACAGTCAGGAACAAAGCTCAGCAAGAAAAACTCAACGTTTTTTTCCAAGCAAGGCCAAACCATGCAAAGCAAAACATTTTTCTCACCCGAGGAACGATCCTTCAAGAGCCAGGTGCCTCCAGCTCCATAAATTTTGGTGTCAGCAGAGCAGTGACTTGTGGAAGATCAACTCCCAGGCAGGTGCAGCAGTGAGGGACATGTAAATGCTTCTGCACTTGCCATCCATCCATCTCAGAAAGCCAAAGAGAACGTTCCTCTTCCCAGCCTGGGTTCCTGGGGAGCCCGGCGAGGAAGGGACTCAATCTGCTGATGGAAGAAGAGTTCCCAGCCCTGCCACGGGGATTTTCCGCTCGCCTTTCCCCCTGGAGCACCCGAAGGCAGAAGGTGCAGCTCCTGCTGCTCATTGTGGCGAGTCTGGGAATCCTTCGTGCCCGTGACAGGGACCCAAACCCGGCTTGGATTTCAAGATTGGAAAATCAAAAGATTGGAAATCAAAATCAAACCCCTTCCCCGCCCCCTCCTGTTGGGTGGAATTCGTTCTCCTCGTGTTTCAGGGCCAGGTGCTTTTCCCTGTACCCCTCCCTGCTGGGGCCCTCCCACCTGAACGTGCAGCGCCTCGGAGCTCTGCAGTTTTCCCTGGAAAAGAAGATGAGGTCCAGGTGTTGTAGCCACGGGGTAGTCGTGCCAATCTGCTCCCAAAATCCAGGCTGGAGCTGCAGGATTGCCCCAAACCAAGACCAAACAGCAGCCTGGGATGTGAGGATGCTGCAAACAACATCCACCGAAGGAGAAATCCCAGTTTTTTAGTGCTTCCCTCCCAGTTTTCTGTACCACAAGGGCAGGGAAGGAGGAGATACAAGATATTCATGCCCAATACTGATTTTTTTACATATTTACACTGTGCCTTTGTTTTAGTTCACCAAACACTGCGTGGCTGCTCCAATTTATCAACCTGATCTCAGCTGCAATGGATGCTGGCCGAGGCCTTATCATTTAATTTTGCTAACGTCCCTCATTCCTAATTCATAAACCCAGCTCTCTGACAAATTGAATTTGTGTAACACAGTAAACAAAAGGGCCTCTAACTCCGGTTTCCTGTAATGGACTAACCTTGTTGGGAACACACATTAAGTGGAACAGGCAGGCCTGGGGAAAGGGCTCCCCTTCCCTGCGACCCACTCAGGGCCCAGCCTGGTCATTTTTGCAGCCAAGCCAAGAGGAATTTGCACCTGGTGCAATTATTTCTAATGATATTAATTACCTCCCGAGCCTTCTGCAAGGAAATGGGGGGAAAACCTCTCTGTGCAGTGACAAATGGCAGGTGAATTCAGCTTTATTCTGAGAGGGGCTGGTTTGCACAGCTCGGGCCCAGAGGGGCTGAGCAAAGTCAGGGCATGTCCACAGCTGATGGGGATGAAACAGAATTTCAGAGCCTCCCTGGAAAACCTCCCTGAGCTCCCCTCTGTCCATCTGTGCTCCCTCGACAGCAATTCCTGCCGCCTCCCCATTTATCTTCCCTCACCAACACGGTTTCCCCCTGCTCCCGTGCTCAGCCTTTTTCTAATCCCTCTGTTTACTGTTTTTCTCTCCCTTGGGAGCAGCCTGGTGGTGGCTCAGCTCCCTGGGAGTGAACGGGAGCCTTCCTGATGTGGCACCTGGAAGCAGGGCTGGCGCAAAGCCCACCTCAACAGCCCCTGCTGCTGCTGAGGCTGCCGGCTGGGACCTCAGGATGCATTTTCCCTCCATTTTTCCTCCCATTTCTGTCAAAAACCTGAGGGGCTCCCACCCTCTAAACGTAGATTATAGAGAAAAAGAGAGAGAAATTCTTGTCACTCCTTTGCATCCAAACACAGAATCCAGGGAGACAAAGTCTAATTTTAGAGTGCATCAGAGACAGCAGCATCTGAGTAAACTCATTTCTGTCTCCCCAGCACTGGCCCCCGGGGAGGCTGCGTGTGTACCTGCAAGCAGCTGATAATAAATAACAGTGCAAGGTGGAAACAAAAATAAGCAAGAGCTCATTTTCTGCTGGTGCCCGGCTCTCTCCCGAGGCAGTCCCGTTTGCAGGGCTTTGGTGGCTGGAGGCAGGGCACAGCTGATGCTCCTGAAGTGATATTTAAAGGAGGAAAAAGGCCTGTGCTGCCTGCAAATAGAAAGGGCAGGGGTTTGATGGCACGTTCCTGCTGCAGATCAGCATCACAAATCCTGCTGCCCTCTGAAATTTATCTCTTCTAGATTTTCTTCTGCATTTGAGGCTTTCATTTCAAAGCCTCACAGGGGGGAAAATAATCCTGACAACGCAGAAGAGATATTTAGCCTTCCCAAATACATGAAAAGCAAGGTTTTCCTTCTGGGATTTACAGATGGAAATTATGAATATACACATTTGTGGCTGAACTCTTGAGACAAGAGGAGAGCTCTGACCCAGCCGGGTTTGCCTGTGAGGCAGCAGGGTCGCTGTGCAGGGTGGAATAACTTGGAATAACACCCGGCTGGGCTGGAAACCCAGGGCTGTTCCAGGCAGAACGAGGGGATGTCCTTGTGGTGGAAGGCACCAACCTTCAGGTGCTCAGGAGCGTACAAACCCCACCCCTCAGATATTCACCTTTCTGCACGTCATTTCCAGAGAAGAGCAAACAAATCCTCCAATTTCCTGCCTTCCCGTATCATTTTCCCCGTAAATTGCCAAAAGCACGAGCAGAGCAGTATTTTAGGGTGCCAGTAAACATCCCCTGGTCTCAAACCAGCCAGGAAGTTCTCAGGAGCTGCCAGGGGAGCAGAAAGCCTGGAAAGAGCTTTTGTCTGAGGAGGCAGAGCATCACTCCCTGGCTGAGCTGAAGGAAACATCAAAGGCATCCAAATGGCACAGCCGGGCTTTTCCCTGCTGCCAGAGGTGCCAGGGAGCTGACAGCAGCAAGCGAGCTCTGCAAACACAACCTGCGGCCAAACACGAGGGAAAGAGGGGTCTTTTATCCAGAATTCCCGGTCCACTCCCAGAGATTCCGAGCAGACCTTTCCCCAGCTTTGAAGTTGTTCTCTCTGCAGTTGTTTTAGAGCCAAAGTGGGCTTGGAGTGGGCAAAAAAATGTCTGGAAGGGTTCAGGCACTTCCCACAAATTCCATTTTATGCTTTTCATGTGCCCTTAAGTTCCCATTTCTGTGAGGAAATGAATTATACACAAAATTTTCAGCGTTTCAGGAGGAAAATGGTCCCCAGGTCTGACTTCTCGCTAATGTGTTGTCAACACACAAAGGGGGATATTTAATGCCAGCGCTGGCAGATTAACAAATTGCCTTGTCTGGTGTTCTGTGGGATGTCACAGGCCTGTCAGGGAAACGCTAAAACTCTTATCTTCAGCAGGAGCTGGCAGTGAGCTGCCCTTTGGATTACAGGGCAATTTAAGCCAAAAATACGTAGGGCAAATGTTACTTTTTTTTTTTGTTATGCCAGGAGACAGATCCAGAACCTCCACTTGCTGCTGGAGGATGCTGGATCCCATCATCCAGCCCAGCCCTGGGCATGGAAAACCCCAGCAGCAGGAGCTGCCGGGTGGGAAAACCCTAATTTCAGCTTTAAAAGTGTCACCCACACAAAAGGGGGCAAAGGAAGGAGAGGAGGGGTACAGTAATTAGTGAAAACTCAGAGACGGGGGCACAGTGGTGCTTGGATAAATGTGATTGCTCTGGCCGGGCAGAGGCAGCTGCAATCCTCTCATCTGCACCCCTGTTTTTCCTGGCGCAGGGGCTGACGCCAGCCCCTAATCAAATCTGCCAGAGCACTCTGCTGCTGCAGCTCCCGGGCAGATGAGGGCCACCTAACCGAGTTATGCCTGGCTGGGTGTCACTGGTGTCACTGGTGTCACTGGGAGCCCTGCTCGGCCCATTGCAGCGGCTCAGTGACACTGAAACACCATTTACAGTGACACAGAGCCCCTTCCTGCAGGGACAGACCCACAGCCCAGATGTCACAGGGGATTCTGCCTCCAGGAAAAAGATGCACGAGGTCTGATGGCTAATTGAAACCAGGAATGGATTATTGTCTGCGTCGTTATCCCTCCGGATGACACTCGGAGATGATGACATTCGAGTGAGGTTTTGCTCCGAAAATAGGCAGAAGCAGTTCCCATTTTTGGGTATTTCAGTAAATCTGTTTCTTCAAAGGACTCTGGCTGGGCAGACCTGCTGCTCTGCTTCCCCTCTGCCTGCTCTGGGACTCTTAAAACGCTCCCTGGAATGAACTTGATTACCTCCAGTCGCTCGTGGAAAGCCCTCGGTGTCACTGAACTCCTGTTCCCAGCAAGCTGGAAGGTTTATTTTCCATCAGGGGCCCCGGAGAAACAGGATCCTGTGAGTTAATAAACACCTCTGCTGTTCCAGCTCCGAGTCAAATGGATGCAGATCAAAAAGCCAGAGGAGAGCCCCACTCCCCCTGCCAGGAATTTCCCTCTTTTCTTTCTGTCCAAGGGCAGGGACTCCCTCCACCATCCCAAACCCCATCCAAGCCAGGCTTGGACACTTCCAGGGACGGGGAAATTTCCGTGCTGGGATTTGGCAGCTCCCCTGAGCCAGCCCTGGTTTTTCTGCCTTTTATGAAAAAAAGCACGGACAACAGGACAGGAATAAGTTGCTGGAGATGCCGTTGGGAAAAAGTTATTACAGATCTGCTTCTCAGTGTTCTCTTTTCCTGGAGAACCCGTTCCAGGGAAGTGCTGAAACATCTCAGCCTGGTATTTTAAAGGGTCTTTAAATATTTTGAGGAATTAAAGAAAAAAGTGCCCCTGGCAAGTCCAAGGAAGTTCTGCTGAGCATCAAGAACCAGAAGAAAACACATTTCCTCATTTTCCATCTCCCCAAAGGAGCAGGGCCAGCGGTTGGTGGGAGCTGCTGGGATTGCAGGATCCCAAGGGTGTGATTACAATTTGCCTCCATTGAGAACGCTCCAGTTTAGGAATAATCACTTTGTTCAACTCCAGCTCTGTCCCTTTGGCTCTGCATTTAAAAACATTCCAGAATATCTTTGGAGCTTCAGATCCACCAGTCCCTTGCAGAAGGAGGGAACAGAGTGGGTCAAACACACCCAAAGCCTTTGCTGGTACCATTGAAATTTGGATTTTACATCAGCCCACCGAGAGCAGCACAGGGGTAGTCAAGCCAAAGCCATTAATTGAATTAACAGCCCTGTGTAATGTTGTACGTGCTTTTAGGAACACGAGGTTTCAGCCCTCACAGCTCCTGGTGGTTTCTGCAGGCATTGATTTGTTCTCAGGAGCAGGAGAGGTTTCGCCACGTGGCTCCCTGAGAGCTGCCCCAGACATTTCCGACAGAGGAAATCAGTGAAACTTCTGCAGCCTCATCCTGGCCTAAAAAAAGAGAGAAGTTATTCCTGCTGCAGACCTCAGTCTGCCTTCCCTTTCCACCGGGGCAATAAACACATCATTTACTGATTAATTCTGTGACTCTGGCTGCCGACGGAGCGTTCTCCCGTGGCTTCCTCTCTCTCTCCACGGTTTATTCTGCTACAACAGCCCTCGACTCCGAGGGAGAGCTGTTCCAGCCCTGTGTGCTCCAGCCACCCAGCCCGTAAATACCCGCTGGAACCGAGCTTGCACCTTCAGGTTGTTAGAAAAAGAAAAAAAAGAATAGATAAATCCCTGCCCTTCCGTTTTGAAACAGTCAGTGCAGGCGGTTCCAGCGGGAGATGGAGCCAAGCTGTTTCCTCAGAGGCTTCACCCCAGATTTGTGCTGTGCCTGCACCTCCTCCATGGCTGCTGGAGAAGTCTGGAGTCTGTTTAAAGCCTCAGCCCGAGCTACTTTTGGAACTCGCAGTTCTGCTCAGAGCCTTCATTCCCTCCCTCCGTTACTCACTGCACATCTGGGAAGCCAGATTTTGTTGTCACAGAGAATCAAGGAGTGCAAAGAGGAAAACATTAAATATATATAAATATATATATATAAAGCTGATAGCAAGGGGCTCTTGCTGTCCATGCCATGGGTAAGAAATAAATAGAGTTGTTCTCTCTTCCTGCCACTCTCACTCTTGCCCATGCTTTGCTGGTTTTCTCTTACTCTCAGCTTTTTTTTCCCTTTCATATCCAATTTACTTGTTCAAATGGCCTTGTCCAAGCTGAGCTATAACATCTCCAATTGCTCCAGGGTTCCCAGGTGTTGCAGTTGCAGCCTGGGAGCTCTGCAATATTTTCTGCTCCACTTGCCCAGGGCTGCAAGCCCCTGGTCCACCCTGTTAGGCCTTATCTGCGTGGAGCAATCTCTCCAAACGTTCGGTTAATCCAATATTTATTTCCTTGCCCCTATTTTTCTGCTCTTTTGAACCTTAGATAGCAAGAGGGCTCACAAGGACTGTGTGCATTCTGCCTGTAGCTGTACTTATTACAGGATTTGGGGTTGTTTGGGGTTTTTTCACAGCTTTATGTGCTCACCAGTGGCAGATTCGGCAGGGAATTTAAAGAAATTTAAGATTTCCTCTGCAGGCCCACCACGCCTTAGCCAAGGGCCAAGTGGAGTGTTTTAATCTCCAGCACTGATTAATCCATCCCCAAAACTCCCTGAAGTTATGGTAGGGAGGGGAAATCAGAGCAGCAATTAAACAGCACTGAAAGAGGTGAACCCCAGGAGCTGCCCTGTGCCACCCTCATCAGATCGTGAGCCTTGAGATTCTGTTTGAACTGAGCAAAAATAAACACCCTGAACCCAGGGATAAAAATGCCAGGAGACCCCTCACCCCAGCAGTGTTTGCGTGGACAATTTTAACTGGCACTTTACAGTGTGGCATTTCCTCCCTGTGCTCCAGGCAGGAAAAAAATCCATCCCCGAGTCGAAAAACATGAAGGGAAAAATGGATTTCAATAAAGCAGGGCATAAAAGCAAGGAATGAGAGTGCACAGCACTGAAAGCCAACTGTGAGAGACCCAGAGCTTTTCCTGTCCACCCCAGACACTTGTAGCTGCAGTGTGTTTGTGCTTATTCCCTAAGAATTTCCTGCTTATGGAATATTCAGTGATCCCGCAGCCACAGGCTTTACCTGGACACTCCCACACCTCCTAAAAATTAACCAGGGGCTGATATTAAATATTCCTTTTCTCTGATCTGCCAGTATCACAATTAACAGTGGGCTTGGGCACGCCTTGGAGCTGGACTTTGGGCTCCGGCTCCCAAACCATCCCAGCCAGGCTGCACAGAGGAATTTTCCTCCTGTCTCTCCTTTCTAAATTTAGCTCCCCAAGGCTCATTAAGCACGAGCCTGCACCTTGTTACCACATCAATCCCGGGGAGTTATTTTTCGGCTGCAGTTATGCTTCAATTTGGAGTATTAATTTCCTTTAACTCTTGCCCTATTAATCACTTTAACAATCAAATTAGGACAATTATTTTAATGAGTTAATGGATTAGACAGAGCAGACGATGCACATTTATAACCACTTGTGCCAGGGCACTTTTACCAAAGTCAGCCTCGTCAATAAAATATGAGATCATAAATGTGCTCCTATAGGGCTGAGGGAAGGGCTGGCAGAGGCTTCTGTCTGCCTGATTTAAACCCGTCTGTCTCAGCTCTGGGGGAGCCTTTATGTGCTCTGGGCCTATTAAAATCAACTGCCAGCCACTGAGAGGCAGAGCTGTTATTTTTTCCTGGGATATTAATGCTGGATGGCAAGGTGTTCTCTTTTAGATCGCCTCCAACGTGGCTGCTCTGGATATGTCATCAAAATGGAGCTTTTTTCACCGTTTTTTCACGTGTTTTCTCAAGGAGCTGCTGCATTGCAAAGCTCCTTCACCCCTCCAGTGGTTCTCTGCTCCTCAGGTGGAAATTTTCGCCTGGGGAATTTAGGGAATTCTTCAAGCATTGAGTCCTGACACCTTTCCTATTTCCCTGATTTAAAACGTGATTTCTGGTGGGATTCTGGGCAATTTAAACTGGTGTTTCCGGGAGATGGAAAGAGGAAGAGTGGAGGGACCAAACCCAAGCTGTGCAAGAGTTTCTGGAGGTGTTTTCATCCCACTGGTCAGGGTGGGTTTGGAAAGGCTGAGATTCTGTCACTGATGAGGCTGAAGAGGTAAAATTTTAAAGTAAAAATGTTCTGGCCGCAATCAACGGGCACCAGAGCATTTAAAGGCTTCAGAGGATGAACAGAGAATGAACAGAACAGGGGGAAATAACAGCTGATGGTACCTGAGGGGAGCTTAGGGACAGGGAGAGGGACTTTTTACAATTCAGGTTGGGGGGTGTGGATTCAAACTGACAGAGAGGAGCTTTGGATGGGATATTGGGAAGAAATTCCTCCCTGTGAGGGTGGAGAAGCCCTGGCCAGAGGAGCCATGGCTGCTCCAGCTCTGGAAGTGCCCGAGGCCAGGTTGGATGATGCTGAAACACCAAGTGGGGGCTCAAACTGAGGCACTTTTTCTCCTTTGGACCAACTTCTGGGCCCAAATCTTGTCCCTACAAACATCAGGTGCCTGATGAGAGGAAAAACCCTTCTCTGGGTGAGCACATTTGCACAGGGAGCCCTTTGGCTCCTGAGAAAACAATTCCCTGCCAGCCCTGACCTGCCTGAGGCGGGAAAACCCTTTCCCTCTGCATTTCCAGCCTCCCGACACTCTGGATAGAAAACAACTGTTCAAAATGCCTTTCTAATGGCACAGATCCATCAGCAGGGCTTGGCTTTCTGCAGCCCAACCCCGTGATGGATCTCACAATTCCATTGCACAGAAATCCATCCATATTCCCCGAGCAGCTCCTGCTAAGATAATACTTCAGTTATGCGCCCATCTATCCCAATAAACTCCAGGGCTTACAGATCTATTGGAATCTTTACAAGCGATGTGCTGGGGAGATAAATGATGGCTTTCCAGTTTAGAGCATCGATTCCCAGAGTGAAGGGATGAGCTGGTGGGTGGGACAGGGAAATACATCAGGGAGATGGATATGAGAAATCAAAATGACCGGGGATGAGCTGGGAGGAGCCAAAAAACGGGTTTTGACCATGTAACCCCTTGTTCCTGCTGCAGGGAAGTTTTGTGTCCGTGGGGGGAATCACTAGAGACTGATCCCCTTCAAAGGTGTGTCCTGGGTGAGATGTGCATTGGAAATGCAGAATTCCACCCCAGCACCAGGAAGCCAGGTGAGTTTTTTGTTTTCCAGCAGCAGCACATCTCCAGGGTGGGGCTGTCCCTGCAGGGCTGGGCACTGGGGGAGGCCGTGGGCTGGGAAAAGGGAATAGCCAGGCCACGAATCTCCCTTCTTTTAAAAAAAACCCCAAATGCAAAGCAGCGTTTTGGCGATGTTCAGTGCTCCTCCAGCCCAGAGCAGTGCTGGTGCTGAGCTGGCCAGGAACCCACCCCTCCCGCATTTTGGAGCAGCAGGACCAACCCCAGCTCCCCCACGCCCTGTGCGAGTTCTGCCACCCCTCCCTGCCCTGGGTCACCCACCTGTGTCACCCCAGGGGCTGGGAGCCCCTCACTCCCCTTCCCCAGCCCCTTCCTGGCAGGGCCGGGATCCTCGGGGCTTTTATTTGCATCCCTTGAAATGATTGCTGGGAGATGCTGTGTCCTAGATTTCACCTGTCAGCTTCTGCGTTCTGAGCCTTGCAGGGAGTTCATTAAACATCCTGCTCCAAGGATCCTTTCCAGGACGAGCACTGGGAAGTGCATCTTTCAAAGCTGCTAAATTCAACGTCATTTAGGCTCCAGTCTAAACCCATAATATGATTAAACGCAGAACCATTTTTATTTTCAGCTCTGGTTATATTCAGGTACGTTTTATTTTCAGCTTTGGTCCTTCACACCTATCGCAGCTTCAAATCCCAGTCACTTCTGAGTAACTTTTTAGTGGGAAAATCAATTTTCTCTGAGTAAAATTTCATTATCGCAGAGTTCTCATTCAGAAGGTGCCTGATGGTAAAAGGCAGAGGATGGGGATGAGTGATCATGACTGAGCCTTTCTCCAGGCTGGTTTGCCCCCTGAGGAGATGCCCAGCACTTGTAGGGCACAATAAATAGTGAGCAGCACCTCACAGGGCATGTTGGGCACCAAATTAAAATGAGAAAGACAAAATGTGCTCCAGGAACCACTGGATTTCCTCTGAAAACCAAATGCATTAAATTTCCGCTTCCTGTCCCAAAAGCTTCCCTGTTTCCTGCTCCAAGGCACCGTTGCCATGATTTATGTGGTTTTTATTTTTATTGACACTTGTGCAGAGCTCCGTGCTGCAAGAAGGAAGATAATAAAAAATTACTGCCACTTTTATCTCAGGTTTAACTGGAAAACCTCAGCTGTGACTTCTGGCTGCCCAAAAGGGCTGAACTGAGGCTCTCTCATTCTCAGGGCTTTATTTTTTTAATCTTTGAGGTTCACCATCAACGTGGTTTCCTTCAGCCCTTTCTAGGCCCAGGACAAGGTCAAAATAATTCCTCTTGCCTTTGAATCTCAGCCTTGCCTTGCAGGGCGAAGTGCACAGAGCTAACGTTGTGATCTCATGATTTTACTTCACTTAAAACACAATTTAATTGCAGTTTGTGCAGTCAGAGCTGACTTGAGGTGGGTGGCAACAAATGAAGGGACAATAAATGGAAAATCCAGAATTATCCAGGGCGGGAATCTGGTGCCAACGAGCAGGAGCAGACCCTGGAGAAAGGAAAATGCTGGTCCCGAGGGTATCCTGCACACTTTGCATGGAAGCAAAGGCCCTCACCCCGCGTTTGAGGTGACCTTGCCAAAGTCCTTCATGCAGAGTCCTGGTCTCCAGAAATCCTCCCCACCAGAGACCTGCCAATATCATAAAATACGGTAAGATAAAACAAAATAAACCACCTCCCTGAGATAAATGATCAGCAAACTCTGCCTCCCCCACGACAAACCCTCTATTAAGCAAATGAAATAGAGACCTCCAGGCTCTCTCCCTCTTTTTTCCTTCCCTGTGATTAACTGCCCAGTAAAAGAGATATTAAGTGGGTATAAATTTGATAGAGGCCCTTCTGAATGGGAAACCATTACAACTACAACAGCAAACAGGAGTCACTGTGCTGCTGGAGTGTTTCAGTGCAGTTGTGACCATTCCAGCTCTGGTTTTCTCCCAAAAAAACCGAGCTGCCAGGAGAGCTGGACACCCCCAGGATATCAATGCTGGCAGCTCCCTGCACAGGATTCAGCCCCTCTCACCTTTTATTCGCAGGTTCCAGCACTCCAAATGAAAAGCAGCACCACAAACAAAGCTCCAGCCAGGGAGTGTTGGTCCTCATCCTGCTGCAAAGCAGGGATTTGTGTTTTGTTGCTGTCTCACTTCTGCTCCTATGACCCGGATCCATTTTTCTGGAAATGGGGCCAGTTCAGCAAAGGGAACAACGTTTGCAAGGTCTGTTCTCTTCCAGTCCCGTGAAAAGTGACAAAAGTAGGTGCAGAGGGTGCCATGTCTGAGTGCAGAGGTTGAGGCAGGCATCTGTCACCACGGGGCTGCAGAAAACGATGATTGCATCCCAAAAAGTCACCCCCGGGAGCCCCCCGGAGCCCGGGGCTCGTGAGGGACATCAGAGGTCAGTTTGTCCTCTGCGCACCAGGGCTGCACCCAGCCCCAGCCCCTGCATGGGCTCCGCTGGAAATCCACCGAGGGTTTTGCCTCTCTCACAAAACCATAAATAAATCATTACCAGACCCCAGACAGGGAAGAGTGAACCCTTTGCCAGTGCAGAGCTCAGAGATTTTAAAGCAACTGCTGAGTCCAGTCATAAATGTTAGAGGGAGAAGTCGCTGACCTTTGAAACAGAATTCAACTCCGACATCTGTTGAATTCCATTCCAAGGTTTTCTTTGCCTAGAAAGTCTGCAGGGTGGAGAAGTTTTATTCATCTGCAGAGCCCCGGATGGGGCTGCCGAGCAGCTGCCCTCCTGCAGCCAGACTGGTGTGCAGGAAGCAGCCCTGGAAATGAGGAGACATTTATCCAGAAGTCCTTCCCAATAGGAGCAGCTCTCCCTGGTGTTGTTCCAGGCTGCAGGCACGCTGCTGACCCGTGCAGGCCAGCTCATAAAAATAAACTTGTGGTGTGGAAGCGTGCCAAATCTCCTTCCCAGTCTGGCCCAGCAGAGCCCTTGGCTGCTGTCTCCCAGACACATCCACACATCGCTTCTTGTCCTTCCACTGGGGCTGCAGAACCTCCTTAGCAGCCCCTCATTTGGTGCAGTTTGCAGGAAAACACCAGGTTCAGGCTACGAGCAGGAGAAGAACCATTTTTTTTCCCCTCCTCTGTTCTTTTCATGGGTGACTCTCCAGTCGGAGCTCGCAGTGTGAGTGGCTGCTCATCTGGAACTCATCAGGCTGCAGAGGAGCTCGGCCCCGCTGGGGAAAAGCTTCCCAGAAAGGCCCTGCTGCAGTCACTCATTCACAGAAATCCCTCCAAAAGGTCCTCTGGGCCAAACACCATCCCCTAAACTAAAGCTGTGCTCGTCCCACACTGCTCTATATATGGAATTGGGAGCCATGAAACAAGGAATTTCTGTCCCTTTCTTTTATGGGCTCAGCCTGAGCTTTTAACACAGAGTTTGGCTTTTCAGGGAATCTTAAGATGGCTCAGATCCTCTTGGAAGGGGCCCGCCTGTGGTGCAAAGGATAATTTTATATTTGGGGTGGAGGGGGGAGAGGAATAGAAAGAACCCAAATGTAAATTAGTTTTATTAAGGTTCCTGCTCCTTACAGCTTTTACAGGAGATCATTTACAGTCAGCCAAGACAAAAGTTTGGGGTCCAAAGCATAAAGGACAGCTTTAGGATGCATTAAGGCACCTTGCAAAGCACTTAGGATGTCCTGGTGCTTCTGATGGAGTCAGGTATTGATCCAGAGCTGACACACAACAACCACATTGTTCCTGCATTAGGGGGCAGCTGTTAAGTTT
The DNA here is from genome assembly GCA_013397915.1 of Daphoenositta chrysoptera. Classification (NCBI taxonomy): domain Eukaryota; kingdom Metazoa; phylum Chordata; class Aves; order Passeriformes; genus Daphoenositta; species Daphoenositta chrysoptera. The sequence continues at coordinate 12,262 of VZRO01004014.1, read as the reverse complement.
GGGCTGTGAATCCTCCTTTTCAGACAATTTAGGATTTGTCTGCTTCCAGCAAAATCACCGAAGAGCTCGTCTAGAAAAGCACAGCCTGACTAAGCAAATGTTCTCCTGCTGTGGTGGCAGCATCCACAACAAATTCGGGGGGAAAAAAATACAATAATCACAAGCAAAGCAAACTCCAGGGTCTCTGCAAAAGCTGTTTTCTAATAAAACATCATCCCCTCAGGAAATTAATTTGTATGCTTAATTGGTTCAGAGAAATAATCTTCAGCACAATCCCTTAAGGACTTTGCCTTAATCTTCTTTTATTATCCCATGCTCGCTGGTAGGACCTGGAACAGTTCCTGCTGAATTTGGGGATCAGTCTATAGCAGAATTCCAGTTTCTTTGGGATCAAGACTAAACGCGTGGGATTGCTCTGCTGTTTGTCCTTTCGAGGGGAAGAGGAATCCTGGATTTCTGGCCGTGCTCCATCCCCTGCCGGAGCTGGCGCTGGCTCAGCCCTTCCTGCAGAGCCAGCCCAGGTCGGTCAGAGCCGGGTTCCAGCTGGGAGCAGCTGCCAAGGTCCCGTGCCCTCTTTGCCAGGATGTGCCAGGATGTGCCAGGATGTGCCAGGCTGCTGCTGGGATCATCCCAGCCAGGGCTCAGAGGGAATTCCGGGCTGGCAGCAGCGGGGAGCCTTCGCTCTGCTGGCTTTGCCTCCATTTCTTTGCTTTGCCTCCGTTTCTTTGCTTGGAGCTCAGAACCCTCCTGAAAGCAGCTGCAGCCCCCCGGGCTGGGCTCCCCCTGTGGATAAACCCCAGCCTGGGGGAATTCCAGAGCTGCACTTTGCCTGGGAGCTGTCCCAGGGGAGCAGCAGGTACCACATCATTCCTGAGCTGATCCCTCCTCTGCTTGGGATTCTGGAGCTTAGATCCTGTGGAGGAGCCTCTCTGCTGGGTTCTGGCTTTTTCCAGCTCTTACAGGATGAGTTTTACTTCGGGAATTGCTGGGAATGATGAGACAAAAGCAGATTTTGGTGCAAACTCCACACAATTCTTTCTGAGTCACTGCAGGTTGTCACCAGAACAGCTCCCTCCTCCTCAGATCCAGGGGTTCTTATTTAGGCTCAGTTTTGTCTTATTCCCTTCTCCAGAACACAAGCCCACTGCACCTGAATCAGAACAGCAAGCCTGGCTTTAATTAAGTTATATAAAAGCAAGAAGCTTTTCTCTTTTAGTATTTTTAGGGGCTTGTTTGTAGCCCACAGAGCATCTGTTTGAGAGTGGGGTGAAGTCCCGGTGACGCCCTTTATCACCGGGAAATTGGGTGATGCCCACGAGGGAGTAAAACTCGGGTTGGGAAAAGTGACTGAAATGGCTGTTCCTTGGAGTTCTGCTCTGCTGCACTGCAGTGACAGCGAGTTCAGTCTGACTGCTGGGCTCGGGGGAGCCCTTGCTGGTTGTGACATCCAACACCAGGTTTGACAGACCTGGAGTGCAGGTTCCTGGAGCTCCTCACGTGGTTCTATCACATTCCAGCTCTTAAAAAAAAAAGGTGGAAAAGGGAGGAGAGAGACAGAAGTTGATTTCAGCTGCCAGAAGATGGGAGAGAATCCCAGATCATGTAGGACACATTTCATCTGCACTACAGCTGGCCTCTTTCTCCTATTTATAGGTCAAGAAAATAACATTTTTGAATCCAGGAGCTGAGGCAGTTGCCAGGGGAAACTCGATATTCTAGAGGGAAAATTGTTCTTACATTTGCAAAACTTGGGGGTTTCTGTAACGACTAAATGTAAACCAAATGTGACATGAGGGGGAGGAGGAGGAAAGAGTGGGTGGGAAAATGGGAGGATGAAGTAGAAAGTCGGCTCAGGGTTCGGTGTGGAGTCCTGGAGTGGGTTTTACCCCTTTCCGCAGGGAATTGACGGCCCTGAGCTCACAGAACACGCTGGCAGCTCTGTGCTGGGGCAGGCACCGAGCTGCTCTGGTTTTGTGTGGCACAGGAACGATAAAATAACATCAGGGCCGAGAGAAGGGGCAGCTTCAGGTGAGAGTTCTCCGGCTGTGCCAAATCCGAGGGTCCCGAGCTCAGCCCACCGTCCCTCCTGTGCCGTCCTGGTGCTGCAATCCCGCTCAGGAAATGCTGGCACTGCTCCTGCTGACATCACTGGTTTGGGGTTTGGGGTTGTTTTTTTGTTTCCAAGCAGAAGAAGATGGATTTTTACAAAGAACTGATGAGAAGCAGGCGGTGCTGGTGCACCCACGCACAGCACAGAGGCACCGAGCTGCTCTGGACAGGGAAAGGAGTGGAAAGGAGTGGAAAATCCATCCAAAGGCAGGACAATTGGCTCCTCTTCCCAGGCGTGTGCCAAGCCCAGGGGCGATGCCTGCAGAGCCCCCCAGGAGCCGGAGCAGCTCCCGAGGCGGAGCCAGCCCTGCCCGGGGTTTGTCCCACCCTCGGCAGCCCAGGTGGGGCTCTGCGGGACCGAAACCCGGCCGGAGCTGGGCTTGGGGCTGGCACGGCCTCCCCCCGCGGCACCGCAGGATTTTCCATTCTGTCACACGGCCCCATCGATCTCTCGGGGGCTGTGATGGGTGCGGGGATCGATCGGGAGCACGAGGATGGGGACGGGGCAGGGGGTGCCCCCGCGCTGCTGTGGGTTTGGGCAGTCACCGTCACCTCCCTGGCAAAGGGACAGCGCCCGCTGCTCTGCCAGGAGCTGCGCTGAGCGGGGACATCAATTCTGGCAGGTCTGGGGGGACACAACATCCCAGCACAGCATCCTCAGCTGCTCTTCTGACACGGGAGGTGCTGAGGTTTTTCCCGTTTCACTGTGTGTTCTTAGTAAACGCTTCCCTCCCTGCTGGAATTGATGTGTTGCAGGAATTTGTGTCAGTTCTGACATTCCCCATACCCACAACGGGGGTGAAGCGCCTTCAGCGTCAAAACATCCTGTTGTGATGTTTGCAGAGCACTCGGAGGGGCTCCTTTCAGGAGGCTGTCTCAAAATGGGATTTGTTTTCTCAACATCGCAATCATCTGAAGGATTTTGACAGCCTGGAGATTGTTGTGGTGGATTTGGAAAACTTTTTCACTCCCTTCACGCACAAAAATGTGAAGGTTTTAATTGCTGCCCTTGTAAAGAAAGGGAAAATCAGCCTCCCCCACCTCCTTTCCCTCCCATCTGGAGGTAAATGCTTCAAAAAAACATTTCTTGCTTAAAATTTGTTTGCTGTCCTCTCCTGCTAATGATGTTTTCCTCCCCGTGTCTCACACCATTTATGTGAACAGATTAATCTCTCGAGCTCCCAAGGTGCAAAAATAAAAATATTTGACAGCTGGGAGCCCAAGAGATTAAAGGGGAGGTTTAGGTACCTAAAGCCAGGTGAGGATGGGATGTTGTGTGTAAGGCACCGAGGTCACAACGATTGCACTTCAGGCAGCAGAACAGCTCTGAAATCTACCCGTGACTCGCACGAAAATCTGGAACGAGGCTGAAAGCAGATCTTTCCAAAAATCTTCAGAGGTGGAACTGTGTCTGCTCATGGCAGCTGCATAAAAAATTCCCCCGTGGAGCTGCAGTGGAGTCAGGAGAGCGAGGAGCAGAGCCGGGGCTGGCTGGAGCCTCTTGCACAGGGCTTCAAGCCCCCACTGCCTTGGCACACGTTGTCAGGGGCGTTTGGTGACACTGATAAATATTTGCAATACGAAATCACAGCTTGAACCCTTCACTTGCTCCATCAACTGAGCTCAAACCGTGCAATGTTTAGGAAAATCGACTTTAAGTCACATTTCGGAGGCCAGCGCGCCGCATTCCCTGGATGATCCACCCTGGGTCGTGCTGAACTGACAGCTCTGGAGCAGGGGACATTAATTTGTCCCCAACCACCCCAGTGACACAGGCTGTGCCCAAGGCCAGCTCTTGCTGCCCAGAGCTCAGCCCTGACTGTGCAGCAGCCCCAAGGTCTGGAGGGACAGAACTCCTTTATGGAGGGAACACTAAAAGCTTGCTGGAGAATGAGACTGTAAAACAATAGCTAAAAATAAAAAAAAATCCCATAAAGTTTCAGCAGTTTTGGTACAAGAGCAGATTTAAAAAACGATTGACTGGTTGTAAGTGCGAAGAAATTAATGCAGGGTTTTAAGTGAGAAATACAGGCTGGGTGATCCTGCCCCATAAACATTTCGGCTGGGCACTGGGAGCCCATCAATTCTCGTGATTCTTCACGCCACGGGACAGCCGAGTAACCGTGGGAGTCGTGTATGATGGAATCTGATGCTGGGGGATAATTCCTGCCCATCGATCGGGGCGGCCTCGGGGGTGATTTACGGCCGGCTCTGGGACAGGACCTCGCTGCTCTGTTGCAAGGGCCAGTTAAGTTTATGTGCTGTGTGATGCTTAGAGTTAATAGGTTTGGAATTATAGGCCGTGGAGCTGTTCCTGCTGAGGCAAGCTCACCTCGGGGGCCTGAGCAGAGGAGCTGGCACAGCTGGCACAGCTGGCACAGCTGGCAGGCACCTCAGCCGTGGCTTTTGGATCACTTGGGGGTGACTCGTTGTCAGCAGGAGAGCAGAACCACCACAGCAACTTCTGATCACAGCAAAAACCAAGTTAAAAAATGGCTACAGCTCGAGGGTGTAGATCAGACCTCGAGATCGATGGGGTTGCACCGAGCTGGGCTGGTGAGGGTGACCAGGATCTGGGGACAGAGGTTAAATATTGCCTTCCCTAACAGAGGGGTGGAACACAGAGCCAGTGCCTGCTGCCCGGAGGAACCAGGCTGCTGGAAACAAAGCTGAAAGGTGGCACAGCAGGCACAGCCAGTGCCACCCCGTGAGGGAGGAACGAGCAAAGTGTCCTGCCAAAGGGAGAGGAGGGAGCGTGGAAAGTTATTTCCAGTCTCTGTGCAGGGAGAGGCTTCCCTGCTCCACTTCATGGAGCTCCGGGGTGGCACAGTGAGCAAAAATTAACTTGGAGCAGCTCGTGGAAGTCTTCTCTGGAAGGGGAGGAACGTTTTGCTCTGTGCTGCGGAGCTGTAAGCACATCTCGGGAGGGGAATGGCTGTGTTTTGGCACGGAGGGGTCAGGCTGCCGTGGGGTGGCACCGTCCAACTTCAGCCCCGGGCTGGCTGAGGGCTTGGAGGAGCAGCTCCATTTGTGACCGGCTGAGAGGATGGGAGGAACCTTGGGGTGCAACCTCTCCACCAGGAGGCCTTTTGAAATGCTCCTGGCAAGCTGCTCCTGCGGGGAGCAGAGCGCTGCGGGCAGCTGGGGCTGGGCTGGGTCAGGGCAAGGCTGGGTCAGGGCAAGGCTGGGCTCCCCC
>VZRO01004001.1:1808-12506 GCA_013397915.1 Daphoenositta chrysoptera | reverse complement strand
CCCCGCACCCCCGCCGGGGGAGGGGGCACCCCCCGGGCCAGCGCGGCCCCCCGGGCGATGCCCCCGCGCACGGGGGCTCCTCGAACCAGGGCCCCCCGAGGAGGAGGAGGAGGAGGAGGGGGAGGACCGACCCCACGGCCCCTGGAAAGGGAAGGAAAAGGGAAAGGTTTGTCCGGAGCTGCTGCCCACCGAGGGTGGGGGTGCTCTGTTTTAGGGAGCAGCAGCTCAGAGATGACATGGAGCTGCCAAAAACGCAGCCCGGGGTTCGGGAGCAGCACAGAAATGAACATTGTTGGGTGCAGGAGGCACAGAAATGAACATTGTTGGCTGCAGGAGGCACAGAAATGAACATTGTTGGGTGCAGCAGGCACAGAAATGAACACTGCTGGGCTGCAGGAGGCACAGAAATGAACATTGTTGGGTGGCGCAGGCACAGAAAGGGAAATTGGTGGGCTGCAGCAGGCACAGAAATGAACATTGTTGGCTGCAGGAGGCACAGAAATGAACATTGTTGTGCTGCAGGAGGCACAAAAGTGAACACTGTTGTGTGCAGCAGGCACAAAACCCTCCTTGGGGTGAGAGCTCTGCTGGTTTAGGGGTAGGAAGAGAAGAGATGCAGCCACAGCTGAGGGGAGCAGGAGGCAGAGGGGACCTTTGGAGTGATGGTGTTTGTTAATTCCTTGTTTTAATTTGCTTTTTCCCCATTGGATTTTATCCCAACCCATTAATTCCCTCACTTTTACCTTTCCAATTCTTTCCCCATCCCATGAGTGGGGAGTCACTGAGTGGGGCTTGGCTGCCCTTTGGGCTTAAACCACTAAATTTTGGCTCAGCCCAGCCTAAATTGGGAGTTTTATATAATCCAGATTAGCTAAGCTTTGCCTACTGAGTCGCACCAAGCCCAACTGGCACCACACAGCCAAGGAGAGGCCTCTTCATGACATTTAAATCCCATTTTTGAGCAGATCTACAGCCCAGAGTCAGGATCAGGGTTTCTGGGCGTAAAGGAAGCTGTAGACAAAGAAATAAATCTGATACAGAACTCTGGGCAGGGAATTTCACTTTAAAGGAGCCTCTCCCACCCATCTGGGATCACTCCCAGCCCCCCAGATCCCTCAGGATCACTGAGGACACGGCAGGGACACTGCAGGCAGAAGGAGAAGCACCACCCCAGGGATCAGGGAGCAAGGCCAGCACTGAGGGAAGTTTTATTGCCAATTTATCCCCGAGCCTGGACAGCCAGCACAGAGCGGAGCCACCCCAGAGCTCTGCAAGGACAGGCAGCTCACACTGCAAATGTGAGTTTGCAGCAGCCCTCCACAGCCAGGCCCGTTTCTGAGAGGTTCCTTCATGGAGCTATTGATTGCAGCCATCCCAAATCACCCCGCGTGCTGGATTACACCCCAAACATTGTGCTCCAAGCCAGCTGGAAAACCTTGGCCCAACTCCAAGGCCAGGCCCAGCAGCTGATGTGCAAGAAGCAGCAGCTTAACCTCCTCTGACAGCACAACTCTGAGCAAAACCCAGCACTCCCAGGGCTGGGATTTTGGGAATACCTTGGAACGGGTGGAGGGGGAGGTGGGGCTGCTCCCCGGCCCCGCCCGGGGACGCCTCGGCCGCGGTTGGGCTCCGGGACCCCGTTGAGATAGGAGAGCTCCAGGAACTGCTCCTGGCAGATATCATCCATCATATCCTAAAAAAAGGGAGAGAGTCAGCTCCAGGGAACGGCTCCAGGATGTCACAGCAGCGACCAAAAGAACCCCGTGGAGCTCGGTTCAGATCTGGGTGGTTTGACTGGGATTTGCTGCAGCTTTTCCCGAGAAGGTTCCAGCAGCTGCTTCTCCAGCTCCTGATGTTCCCAGCACCCCAGGGATGTCAGGATTCATCTGGGACAGCCCAGGGGAGCCTCACCCCACAGCTGCCGTTCAAAGGGAGCTTATGGGAGCGTTCCCATTCCCAAAGGAAAGGGTTGGGATGCAGAGCAAAGCCCCGTTTCCACATCCAAGCTGGCTTTTCACACCCTGAGGGATGTGGTTCTGCTGGCAGATCCCTGCTTTGGGGACTGAAGGGGCAGAGAAGGTCACCCAGAACCATCCCGGGGGTCCCTGCAGATCCCAGCACCATCCCAGTGCTTCCTGGAGATCCCAGTGATCCCAGCACCATCCCGGGGATCCCTGGAGATCCCAGTGTCCCTGGTGATCCCAGAACCATCCCAATGATCCCTGGAGGTCCCAGAACCATCCCAACGATCCCTGGTGATGCCAGCACCATCGCAGTGCTTCCTGGTGACTCCAGGACCATCCCAGGGATCCCTGGTGACTCCAGGACCATCCCAGTGGTCCCTGGTGATCCCAGCACCATCCCAGTGATCCCTGGTGATCCCAGCACCATCCCAGTGGTCCCTGGTGATCCCAGCACCATCCCAGTGCTCCCAGTGCTCCCTATCCCACCCCAATCTCACTTGAGTCATGCTGAACATCTCACACACATCCTGCTGGAATTAATAATCCAGAGGTATCCATAGCTCCTCACCCACTCCTTGTGGGTTTCTGGCACAGGAGGGGGAGGATCTGAGAGGATCCAGGACACCCCACCCTGAGCCTCCCAGCCAGGGTCTCCCCAGTGCCCCGGGAACACCACGGAGCGAGGGATCTCCCGCCCGATGCGTGAACTTCCCCATTTTTTCCCTAATTCGACAACTAATTTTAATTTTAAAAACACGGGAGAGACTCCTCCAAGTTCTGCCACCCTTGGAGGCAAAATTCATGCACAATCCTGTCACACACTGGCACAAAACGACAGGAATTAAAAAGGTTCACCAGGAGAACACATCCCCAAGCAGGCGACAAGCGGCAGCTGCAAGAACACCTGCTTTGCAAAAAGAGATTTTTTTTCACATTTAAAGCTGTAAAAATACCGATTTAACTCAGAAAAAAAGCCACAAAACTCAACAATTGAGCTGCCTGGGCTGTCCCTCCTCATCCTCACGCCCTTCAACACCTCTGTGTTTAACTCCTGCCCTGACAATGAGGTTTTCCAGCTGGACTTTTAGTTCCAAGCCAGGAGACGCCACCCAACAAACCTCTTCCACGCCTAAACTTATTTTCCCCACTAAACCCAGCCCGTGGAGCTGGACAATGCACCCACAACTCCTACTGGGAGAGAAATCCCCACTCCAAGTGTTTTCCCTGGGAGCTTTTTCCCTTTCAAACCACGGTTAAGGGAACCAAACCCGCTCTCCTGAAGGATCCTGCGGCGCTGCCCCGCTCCAGCTCCCCCCACCCCTGCGGGAGCAGCAAATCCCACCCTTCCCGAGGCAGGCCCACCCTCGGGAATGCAGCCAGGAGCAGGACACCCACCGGGACCAGGAATTTCTTGACCTCCTCCATGGCGTGGGCCATGAGGGCGTAGGCCTCGCAGGGCGGCCCGAACACCTCGATGAAGACGTGCAGATCCATGTTGAGGTGGGCGTATTTGGGATCCCCCCCTTTGCGGAGCTCCTCCTCCTGCAAAAAAAGGCACGGGGGCCTCAAATCTGTCAAACAGGCCAAAAAATCCTTTTTTTTACCTCTTTTTACCTCTTTTTTACAGCCTTAACAGGGTCTGTGAAGGCATTTTGGAGGCTGCCTCTTCACGCGGCTTTTGTTTTTTTAGGTGGGTCTGGGAAGGTATTTGGGGACAGAGCATGGATGGGAAGAGTCTTTCCAGAAAAAAACTTCCACCTTTTTATTGCTGGATGGCTTTTTTTTTGCTAAATTAACGTTTTTAATTGGTGCCAGCCAAATTTTTACCTCAGAATATTTAAATAGCCTCTTCCACACCGCTTTGTGGAGCCCAGTGCTTCAAACAGCTCCCCTACCTCTGTTCTAAGAGATCTTTAAGATACCTCTGGTTTTTTTGAATTGTTTTGAAGTTATTTAAGCAGTTACAAACAACCTGGAAGCGTTAAAAGCTTTTTGTGCTGCTAAAGTGAAACCAGAATTAATTTACAGCTCTGCTGATTCTTCAGCTCGGTTTTGAAAATAAGCAGGAAGAAATAAAACCATCTTTTTCCCAGATTTTCGTATTTTTTTGCTGTTAAAAAGCCCCTCCTGGCACTTTGTGATTCACCAAGGATTATCAGGAACATGCTGCTCCAACATCTCCACTGAACCAGAAGAATTTAAGGATTTCAGAGGGAGCAGCTAGAAAAGGGATTTTTATCTTTTTATGGAGGGGAAAAATATTCCTTTAGTGAATGGCTCTTCAGGGAGGAGCTGGGATTAATTCTTATTTTATCAACTCCGTAGTTCATCTTTTAGAGAAGCTTTTTCTGGTTTAATTTTTAATAAAATGCTTGGAGAGCCAGTAATTCTCCCACCATAAAAAAGGAATTTTGTGGGGGTGCGTTTTCCCTTACCTTGGCTTTATCTCTCATTGAACCTTTCCCCAGCACAGAGATTTTAGCACCAGTTTCTTCCTGAAGTCTTTTAATGGTGTTGCCTTGGGGTCCCAAAATCTTCCCAACAAAGTTGAACTGGAAATGAAGAAAAAACAACAACAAAAGAAAAGTCAGCTCCAGAGCTCAAAAGCTTAAACAAAAATTTTTCTGAATGTTCTGTTGGTTGACAAAAAAAAAAAAAAAAAATCAATCTCCATTTTCTCCTCACCTCACCCAAAAAATGCACAGGAAAATTTAAATTTTAAAAGGAAAATTTAAGTTTCAAACCCTTCTTTTCATGAAAAAAAAAAACGCTCCAGCAGAAAAATCAAGCTAAATTAACACCTCCTGAACTGTTTAATTCCAACATCTACTCTGCAGCAGCTTTACAGCAAATCTTGAAGGAGTTAAACGAGTTCTTAAATGCAAAACACAAAGCTCCACACATGGAAGTGTCTGTTCCAGCAACCAGAGATCCCAGCTATGCACCACCACTTATCCAGAGACATTCCAGAAAAATTCAATATATTAGAAATAAAAACCCTGCATGGCCTGAAAAGGTAAAAAAAAAAAAAAAAAAATTAATTACAAAAAAAAGCCCAGAGTGGAACACTGGATTAACTCCTGCCACAAAACCCCCACAGAAAATAAGCAAATCCCAGAGATTCAGTTGCTCTTTCCTGGCCCTCACCTTGGGGTACTGTTTGACAGGGATCAGAACTCGTTCTTTCAGTTTCATATTCTTGTGGGAAAATAAGTCCAGGTAGTTCTCTTCCTCATCCTTCTTTGTTGTCTCCCCCTTCTGAATCTTTTCAATTTCTAAACAAGATAAAAATAGGGCTGCTTTATATTCCTCAGGCGTTCAGAGACGGAATCACAACAAGGACAAACCACCCTCATCCTCTGGGGATGCATCCCATGGAACCCGGGCACACCTCCTCCCTTCCCTGCCATTCCAGAGGCCAAAAAATGGGATCAGGGACCAAAATAAGAGCAGAACCCTACAAATACCATTAGGAAATTGCTGTGCCTTCCTCTGCCAGCCCCTGAACGCAGCCCCCCACCCTAAATCTACAAAGAAACCGGCCCAAACTACATTAAAATTATCAATTTGTGCTATGACGTGACAGAAATCAGCAAGTTTTTAGCATCCAGCTCCAATTATTTGAAATCTGTCCTTTAGTTAGTGGCATCAACAGCTCCTGGCACGACGAGTTTTGGTTAAGTTGAAAATATTCCCAATAAACATCGGTGTGGTCTGGGTTAGGAAATTCTCCCAGCTTCATTTCATCAAATAAAATTGGATTTAGCACACAAATAATCCCTAATTGGGTTTTTAAACCCTCAGGTGTGCAGCCATAAAAGCATCCCAAGTTCTCAGCAACGCAACGACGAAATTTTTTTGTCTCTCAAAATAAGATTTTTGGGTTTTTAATTGCCTGTGGAGAATGAAAAATGAGTTTTAAAACCCTGCTGAGGTGGCCTGGCTGCAGGGAAGGAATGCTGCAGCCTGAGGGGAGCCGGGACAGTCCCGATAACCTGCTGGAAATGGGGTCATTAAGGGAAGTTAATTAGGGACTGGTACACAAACACCTCCTGGAAGCTGCCTGCAGATTCAGCTTTCACCGGGAGATGACCCACATGGAGGTTGAACATCCTCTCCCAGGCATTTCTGAGTTATTAATGCATTTTCCTCGTGCAGAAAAGGTAAAAAAAACTCTCCACTCTCTCACTTCTTCTCCAGAAGAAAGGGAAGCTGCCTGGATTTCCCTTTCCAGAGGTGTCAGGTCACGCACAATTTTAATTTAAAGGCCAACAACTCCACGAGAAATCCCCCCAAATTCGGAGCCAATCCATTGTTAACAACCCCAAATTCCTGATGAACCTTCGGTCCAACAGAAAAAAAACCCCAAATCGCTCACATCATTCATATCCATCCCAAATCCTGAGTTCAGGCTGCTCGTCAGGAGAGGGGCACGACCCTCGGCGAAAAACCAAATTGTGCCGTTTCACCAGCAAACCCAAGGCCCGTAAATTTAATTTCTGAGCCTCTTCCAGGGGGAAAAGACACTTCCCAAGATTATCCCCAGCACTGGGATGGAGCTGCAGGAGCAAACTGCAGCCTGCTCAGTCACGAGCAGGATTTACAGCACGGGGCAGCTGCAGGATTTTGTGTTTCCTGGGATTTCTGGCCACGTCAAACCATCTGCTGGAGCCTGAAACGTTCCTGTGCACAGAAATTCAGCTCCACGAGCCTGCCCGAGGGACTCGAGGGTGCTGGAGGTCTTTTCCAACCTTCCTGGTGTTGGATATTTGGGGTGTTATCCATGTGGGAATATTCTCGGATCATCCAAGTGGGAATAAGGGGTCACCATCACCCTTCTGAGCAGCCCCTGGGTGGAGAAGCTTCTCCAACCACAACCACAAAAAAAAAAAAAAAAATTTCCAAATCCTTGAGGAAAAATCATCAAATAACCTCATCAAATTAAAAAAAAAAATTAATTAATTTTGTTATGGGTCCTGTAATTTAAGCTGGGTTTTAGTTGGAAGATCTAAACAGAACTCGGAGGTTTTGGGGTTGTCAGCTGGGCTCAAACACAGAATTGTGCTAAAAACACTGAATTTTGTATTTCTCCTCATAGCAGCCCCTTGGCTCCCTCAACCAAAGTGTTACCATGACTCCTTACTTTTCAAAATTGAGCAGTTTTGAAAGAAACTCTTCAATTTTGCTTTAAAAAGAAATTATTTTTCTGAAGATACAAAGCAAGAGTAAAAAACCCTCAAGTTCACACAGTGCCAAATTTATGAAATAAGACAAAAGAGCTGTCTTGGTTCATTTTATGCAGTTTTTTAAAAAATTTTAGCTCCAAGAACAGAGCAGAGAATGAAGATTTGGAAAGTAAAGGTTGCACTGGTGGCCTGGTTAAGGATAACTTAAAACCCTCTAAAGCCACTTGTTAAATAATTTGTTTTTCTGAAAATGCATCCTGCAGATAAACGAGAAGTGTTTTCTCCACAAACATCCAGAATAAAACACCCTAAAACTTCCTTGATAAAACGAAACTAAACAGGAATTAATTGCTGTTAAAATTAAAAATTAAACTGAAATTAAAGACAGGAATTTCCTGCCTCCTGGAAACGCCACAGGACTGGGTGAAAACCTCTCCAAACCAGGGAATCCCAGTTCACACCCAGCAAAATCCATTTCTGCCTCCTGCCAAAGCAGCAAGAACAGGAGAGGGGACACGGCACAGGTGGGAGCAGCTCCCGGGACGGGAACGGGAACGGGCACAGCAATGGGAATGGGCAAAGGAATGGGAATGGGAATAGCAGTGGGAATGGGAATGGGCACAGGAATGGGAATGGGCACAGCCATGGGAATGGGCACAGCCATGGGAATGGGCACGGGAATGGGCACAGCAATGGGAATGGGAATGGGCACAGGAATGGGAATGGGCACAGCCACAGGAATGGGAATGGGCACGGGAATGGGAATGGCCACAGGAATGGGAATAGCAGTGGGAATGGGAATGGCCACAGCCATGGGAATGGGCACGGCAATGGGAATGGGCACAGCAATGGGAACGGGAATGGGCTCAGCAGTTGAGAACACTGCCAGGGTTGAGCAAAAGACAAACTGAAAAGTGCCACAGTGAAATGGTTTTGGAATAACGCAGCCCGAGAGAGCTGGGGGCAGTTTAAGGTGGCAGTCTGGGGGCAGGATATCCACCTGGAAAGCCAGGAATGGAGGGAATCTCCATTTCAGGAGAGCCTGGGCTCCGTGTGAACGACCTTTGGGGTGACACTTCTGTTAAAATGTGAGCTCAGCCCTCTCTAATCCCTGTTTGCTTCCCTGGAGCCACCACCCAGCCGTGTGACATCCCCACCCAGCCCTCTCCCATTCCCATTCCCAGGGATGCACAGCCTGGGAATTCTGTCTGAGAGCTTCCAGCACTTCCAGCTGCTCCCGGCTTTGCCAGGTGTTGCTCCAACTCCAATTCTCCCTGCTCTGAATCCATTCCCACCCATTCCCATCCCTCCTGGCCACCCCACATGGAATGACACAGCTCACACATCCTTGGGAAGCTCGGAGGTGACCTTTGGAGTCTCTCCATGAAATAAAACCAGCTAAAATTCCCAAAAAAAACCCCCCAAGCCCCACACCTGGCTCACACACAGCTGGGATCTCTCCCGCCTTCCCAAAGCAGGGAAGCAGAGAGGGCCGTGCCTTTCCCACCACCAGCAGCTCCCCCTGCTCCCTTTACCAAAGGAAAAAAAGGATTTGCTCATTCCTACAGAAAAGGAAGGTCACACAGACCCCAGATCCCAGGAGGGAAACACGGATTGGATCTGAAAACGCCAGAAATCCCAGGCTGCAGTTTCTCTGTAGGATAACACAATCCTAAATGTAGCCACTTTCACCCCAGAATCCATGGAATCAATAAGAATCCCATCACTGCCATGCCCTTGCTCCCAAAAAAAGCCAATTCCCTGTAAAAATGCAGCTGCAGCACCACCACAGTAATTCAGACAACTTCAATATGTTGTTTTAAAAGAAACAAACGCAGAATTCCTGCAGGGCTCCCTCCCTGAGGCAGGCAAGCTGAGCAACTTCCACCTCTGGAGAAAAAAAAAGGCTGGAATAGGAATTCTGCTGACACCCAGGATCGTTTCTGGGTTTGGAAGTCATTTTGGTGGAGTTGTGCTGGCTCTGTGCATCACAGCTGTGGCCCAGACTGAAATCCCAAGGCACAGCAGCCTCTCCAACACGACAGCCCCCAGGGGTGCCACAGCAGTCGGAAATTCCCAGGAATCCAGAGCACTTTGGTGGTCATCCAGGCAAAAAAAAAAAAAATTGACCTAAACCCACCATTTTACCTCAAATTCTTCCTCATCGTTTTCCTGTTCATCTCACCTAGAACTGGGACTGTGAATGCTCCCTCCCAAAAAAAGTGATTTTTAAAATATCCACAGCTGGAGCTGTTCCAATTTTCAATCTCCCAAAGCAGCAATTTTTAAATTAATAAAAACCCCTCCTAAATCCTCGTTATACCCCTCAAGTGCAGGAGGCTTTGCAGGACGCTGCTCTTTGTGTGGGAATTTGCAAACTCCTTGGATCTCCTTTGGCAGGGAGGCATCACCGCCGAGATGGCTCAAGAATTTTATTAATCAAAACCATTAAACCGACGGAAAATCGGATTATAAAACTCATTCATTTAGATCAAGATGCTGGCGAGCGATGCCGTGACGATCTCTCCCGCTTGTTCGCACAACGGGAGGGACACCAATTCCCAAGAATTATCCCCCGCATAAAACGAGCTCATAAAACCTCTAGAGCTGCACCAAAACTCTGCATTTTTAAGCCTTGACAAAACAAATAATTTAAAAGCGGGACGCTGAGCTCGGGCGGAGATTAAACCCGAGCAGAGCCCTGCTCTGGGAGCCTCCCGCCGCGCACGGGAGGCAGAAAGCGGCCGGGGATTTTGGAAGCGATTCCCGGTTTTTAGGCTGGCTCCAGCGCCCGGGATGGGCGGGATGGAGGCTGCAGCGGGCAGATCCAGGGAAATCCGAGCTGCCCGGCCATTGGACGGCGGCGAGGGGAAGGAGAAGGCTCGGCTGGGCACAGAACAAAGGCTGCCATTTCCAGCCCTTCCTCGGGCTCGGCAGAGCCGCGAGCCCGGCTCTGACACGCCGGGAAAAACCCCAGAAATGGCTCAGTAATTCAAAAACAGAACAAAATTCCAGCACCGCTCAGCGGGAACCACCCCTCCCGCCACCTCCTTTTTGGTGCCTCTCTCCCCAGGGATGAAAGGGCTGCCCTGATTTCGGCGGGGACAGAGCTAATTTTATTCTTCACAGCTGGTTTTGGGGGGTTTTTATGGGAATTACATTACCAACAGCCTGGTATTTCGGCTGTTCCCGAGCAGGTTTTACCCCAAGGCTTCTCGGTGAAGGAGAGGAGCTGTCCCCACGGCGGGGGGAGCGCGACCCGAACTGTCCGAAGGGACATTCCATCCCCCCGGACTGTCACTCCCATCCTAAAAAACTGCGGGAGAGGCTTGGGAGGAGCCCGGGGATGGGGTGGGCACCGAGGAATTGGGCATCGCTTCTTTCTACTCCCTCTCAACGCCACAATCATTATTATCAGCACATTTACTATTACCACCGCGTTATGTTCCAATTATTAAACGGTTATCTCAGCCCGCAAGGGTTTTGCTTCTCCTGATTCTCCTTCTGCCTGGCCGAGGTTACACCGCAAGGCCTAATATAATATAATA